>JBBGZY010000700.1:0-500000 GCA_037952925.1 Lithobates clamitans
GGGGGGCAGGGGGAGGGGGAGAGGGAGGGGGAGAGGGAGAGAGAGAGGGAGAGACTTAGTATGAACACATGATCTATCGCGGGTGCCTGGTAGTCATCACACTCGCATCGGCTCCGGCGGTGAGCCGCAAGTGCCTCCAGCGGAGCGAGCGCACACCCTAGTGGCCAAAAGGCGAATCAACGTTGTTTCACCCAGGGAGCCAACCTGCAGTACAACTGTGATGGCTGGTCGGGAAGGGGTTAAGTGGATCCTGTCTAAATTGGCCCGTGTCTGTATGTCTGTATGTCTGTGAGTTAGGGACCTTGGATTGTAAGCTCCTTGAGGGCAGGGACTGATGTGAATGTACAATGTATATGTAAAGCGCTGCATAAATAGACGGCGCTATACAAGTACCTGAAATAAATAAAATAAATAACACCATACAAGCACCCCAACTGTACTTGCCCCCATGGGTGAGAAGCTGTCAGTGCCCACATAGCCAGGACAGTGGTCCAGGGATTTAAAATCCCCACTCATCTCCCTCTTTGTGCATGGATTCAAGCACAGATCAGAGTGATTCTGATTGGTCAGTGTCAGCACAGAGCATCACTTTGATCAATCCCAAAAGCCCTGCAGAAAAGAAGAGGGAGAAGAGAGGGGATTTCAAAACCCTGGACCGCTACTCCAGCTGCATGGACACTGACAGCTCATCACCACAGAGGTAAGTACAGTGGGGACTGAGGGGGTAGGGATGGTATACTGAGCTAGTTCACCTTTTCATTTTTTCTGAAAAGGTTAACTAACCCTTTAAATGGTTTTGACTCAGTGCTGTCACTTTTGCTGGACAGCTTGGTCTGTTAAAAGAAGGTTGAAAAGTTATTTAATTTACGGTCAGGATTAGTGAAAATAAAAGTAAAGGATAACCACACATCCAAGAATTGGTAAGCTGCAATACAATAAAGTTTTGTTCTTGGATCCAATACCACTTTAATTACGGATAGAATAGGGGAGAGCTGGAACCCTGTCTTATTGCCGTCTGTGTCTCTGCTGGAAGATTCATTCTCATTATTGGTCCTGCTGACCATTGTCTCCAAAACCGAAAACCGCTGGTCAGGTGCAAGGCTTTGCCATTTAGGGCACAGAGCACTGTCAGAGCCCTGATTGGACAAAGTGATCATGGCTCTTTGCCAATCACAGCTCAGTGCTCATGGTCCCACCCCACACTAAAAAAGTAACTTCCCATAGGAAGCTTTTCCATTGTGTTGGGGTGGAGATAGATAGAGCAGGGCTCAGTTTGCTGCTAGCGAGTTACAGTAGTGTGTTCACTTATTGTGACTGAGTGTAAAGTGTTAGTATAGTATAGTAAAGTGTGTCAGTGTATTGTAGTGTGTTAGTGTAGTGCAGCTTTACACAACATTTAGTGCGCGCCCCCCCCCCCTTTTTTTGGTTGCTACATGTTTTTGTTTTTTTTTGTCCCCTGCCTGCCCCCTTTTTTTAAATTGTCAGCCACAGTTTTTCTGACTGCGATGCAGGCGTTCCTCTTTTTTTCTTTTTTATTACAGTTTTTACATTTCGGTCTCAGCATCAGTCCTCAATTTAAAGTGCTCCAAACACCCCTTTTTATTCAAAAAAGTGCATGCAATCCCACATTTCCCAGGACCTATTAAATTTGAGTAATAAGCACCCCCCACCATTACTATGAGGGGGCCAGCAGCATCTGTGTCCACGAGCAAAAGTGGACGTGGTCCTTCCTCAAGCAAGGCTATCCAGCCACAGCATGCAGAGGAGGTGATGGACTGGCTTACTAAAGCATCCTCAATGACCCAACCCAAGCTGACACTAGTGCGCAGTCCACCGCAGCTGCCAAAACAGCTTATTCTGCCTCCTTGTCCTCAGCTACTCCCTGCAATAGCCCCAAGCAAAATGCATGGAGGAGTCAGCTGAATGGTTTGAACACAGCCACTTGCTTCTTGAGGATGCACATACATTACTTGATTCTGTTGTTGGTTCTAAGGTAGAGGAAGGGAGCAACAGGAGCCTACAGAGAGGGGAGAACACTGATAAACAAAAAATTGGCAGTCACGTTCAGCTGTGTGGGCTTTTTTAGCACACGTGCAGCCTATTACACCGCTGTAATTTGCAATCTCTGCCGCAAGTAGATCAAGCATGGCAAAAACACCAGCCATTTGGGTACCACATGTTTGATAAGACATTTAATCTGCCACCACTCAGCCATTGGCAAGAGCACCTGTAAGCCATACACAAGGGAAACAATTCTCCTCCTCCTCACCTTTCATGTCTACCCCCACTATATCTCATGACCTCTCAAGCAGCCTACACTAAAAAGGGTATCACAGGGTCTTGCAACACGTCTGCCAGCAGCACACCACCAGCAAACCTGTAGAATATAGCAGGCAAATTTCTCTGCCCCAGCTGCTACATCAAGAAAAAACAAACAAAAAAAACTACACTCCCTGACACCCACATGCCCAGCGTCTAAATTCCAGTTTGTACAAATAAAGGTTGCAGGGAAATCTATTTAAATGTCATTTTTTTCCTTTATAAATATCAGATTTGCTGCAGCAGGTTCTATATGTGGTACAGATACACCACTTTACAGGCAGACTAAGGAGGTCTCCCCAGGCACTATATTTAAAAAACATTTTAATTTTTGTTATTTCAGTTTAAGCATCAATAAAATCAGTACTCCTTTAAATACCGGTACTATCTTTTTTTTTTTGCATTGGTACAGTAGCCAGGCCTCCATACCCTTTAAAATGGCCAATAACTTGCATATAAGCCTACAAAATGGGGACTTTTGATTTTTCAAATTTGGGGTCACATAGACTTCAATGTGGTTCATTGTTCGGTTCTGAACTTTTGCGATGATCAAGAGTTCTGGACTGAACTGAACCGGGGGTGTTCGGCCCATCTCTACTTGTTATCAATGACCTAATGCGGATAAAGGAATTATGACCTTTCTCAAAATCCAGGGATAAACACCCACATCATGTTTTACATGTTTATACTGTGTAGACGACATACTCCTGATTTTGGGCCTGAGTCTCTTTTGCAGCCTCTTTTAACTAGGGATGAGCCGAACACCCCCCGGTTCGGTTCGCAGCAGAACATGCGAACAGGCAAAAAATTTGTTCGAACACCGTTAAAGTCTATGGGACACTAACGTGAAAAATCAAAAGTGCTAATTTTAAGGGTTAATGTGCAAGTTATTTTCATTTAAAAAAAAAAAAGTGTTTGGGGACCTGGGTCCTGCCCCAGGGGACATGTATCAATGCAAAAAAAGTTTTAAAAATGGACGTTTTTTCAGAGCAGTGATTTTAATGATTTCATACCGGGGGTGGGGGTGGGGGGGTGTGTCTATAGTATGTCTGTAAAGTGCCGCATTTTTCCCATGTTTACAACACTCCCTGCACAAAATGACATTTCCAAAGGAAAAAAAAGTCATTTAAAAGTAATAGCAGCTATAGTGAATTGTTGGGTCTCGGCAATATAGATAAAAGTCATTGAAAAAATGGCATGGGATCTTCCCAGTATATTACCAGGCCCTTCAGGTCTGGTATGAATATTAAGGGGAACCCCCGAACCAAAATTTTAAAAAAAAATGCGTGGGGGACCCCCCAAATTTCATACCAGGCCCTTCAGGTCTGGTATGAATATTAAGGGGAACCCTGTGCTATTTTTTTTTTTTTTAATGGCGTAGGTGTCCCCTTCAAAATCCATACCAGACCCTTCAGGCGAACACCCGATGTTCGAGTCAAATTTACGTTCGACTCGAACATCGGGCTCATCCCCACTTTTAACCCAATCCAGAAATGTTTAATCTTAATGGTTTCAGTTTTGCTCTGGATCTAACAGAGCCACTTGCCTTGTAGCCAGAAGATAAAAGTGTTGTTTTTTTTTGGGGGGGGGACTCACCGTACATCTTGCCCTCATCAGATAGGATAATTTTGCGCCTCCCACATGGTGGGTATATCGCCAATGCCTCCTGGAAACTTTGTTCAATGTCTGGACTCCACACTCCTTCTGCGTCATTGTCTAGGCTCTTCTCCATGGAGTCTCCCAGGTCCCCTGTGCTTTCTGCCGGACTGCCGGCTTCACTCCAACCATTGGGATCCATGTTTGATACAGGAGGGTAAGGAGAGGCTCCTCCAAGCCTCACCCCACAAAGGAGGACTCAGCAACTGCTGTAACAAAAAAGACAATATTAACTTATTATCACAAGAACACTGAACGATTCTAAAAGCATTAACATCAGGAAGACAAAGGAATTACAGTGTATAGATATAGGAATTTCTGAGCTACAAGAAGAACCACATAACCCTAAAAGCTCCAAAATCGCATGAGACATTTTCCCAAAGTTTACATTTTTCATATTGGGTAATAATCACATGACTGAGGTGAGCAGAAAACATATCTTTGTAGGAGCTCTAACCTTCCATACTATTCAAAACATTAAAAACTGTTGACATGTTACCACTTCTCTTAAAAGTAGCCATTTGCTTGATGGGACTTATAGACTCTAGAGACTGAGGATAAAGTTTTGGTAAAGCCTGTAGCTGCAACATTTAGCTGTCTGCAAGTTAATTTACAGCAAGCTAGCTTGGTCATACACTACCATTGTGATGTTAAATTTTAACAAGGATTTAACGAGAAGCTCGGGCTGTTTGACAACTTTGGTTAAAGTCTTTATTTCGTTTAACTAGTTTAAAACCAGAACTGTTTATGGTCAATAGTTCTTTTGTGCTCCAATCCATCTGTAGAGTGGATCAAGGTTATAAAAACTGCTGAAACTCATTGACTGAATAACATTTATCATACAGATCTGAGCAAAACTGGCGGTTTATTGATAAGCTAAACACTTTTTTTTTAAGAAGGGGCTTGCTTATGACAATTAAATAATCACGAGACATTAAATGAGGCATTTAATTTCTAGGGGCAACAGTTCTAGTTTTCCAATGACAGTCACACCCCTACTAATGTAACACCTTGACTGTGTACTTTGGATCCAATCACTGCCCAGGAGAGGAGAGTTTAGACAGAGCTGATAACTCTGCAGTGAAGACGCAAACAGTATCGCAAGCTCACACAGGAAATTAGGATATCTCGATATTTGCCAGATCAAAGGGATTTTTTCTGTTCATGCAGCATTCTTAAAACAGACAAACCATGGAATATGTGCATTACTGCAGAGATGTAGTTAATATTTTTTTCTTTTTGCCTAGATGTACACTTTTAAAACTGGATCATTTCCTCATGAACATCCATCATCTGACGTCTATGACCAGCCTAACTCTGAAACTCAAGCACCTTAAATAAATATAAAGCAATATGGCAAGCACAAAGGTGAGACATTCTAAGTACACATGAAGAATTTCATCCTCCCCAAAAGTGCGCTGCAGTCCTCTGAACAGATACAGCTCAAAGAAATCATATACACCAAGTCAAAGCCACATAGAGGCACACTAATCTCAAACATTTTCTTTGCTTAAAATACAAAAAAAAAAAAATCTTTAGCAATACAGTATAGTTATGCACCACAGTGGGCAAACTCATACTTACAGCGTTTACGCAAACCCCTTGTTAGCGACACCAGAACCCCTAAAAAGACCCCATAGACTTGGCAACTGCCTTCACAAACACAAAGTGTTAGATTGTAGAATAGAGGAGGGGATGGCTACTTCTTCAATACCCTGAACCATTGTCCCAAGGTGTTTCACTTTTGCTTTGCTCAAATCCTAAAGTTACGAGTTTGCATACGTACATTTAGTGTTTTTTTTTGTTTCGTTTTTTTAAATACAGGTTCTTATGATTCTATGGCTCAAGACAACTTTAGGTTTTGTGTAAAATATGAAATATATAAATGCACGTTCCTTTTGATCCAATAAATATACCACTGAAAGCATTTTGTTATATTTAATAAGACCAAAAAATACCTACTGATCTTTCCAGCAGAAGCAGGGACCACTACAGAGGACTACAGAACTCCACCCCTCAATATTATGGAGGCGAGATGAGGACAGGGGTTGCTGTAGTCCGATCTTGTTTCTGTTGTCCAGATACAGTAGGATGAATGTTGCCACCCAAAGTTCCAAAAGGCTCAAAAAAAGCCATATCCCATGCTTTTAAATTGTCTCTGTTCAAATTTGAGTATCCACATGCCGTAGCTCAACACCTGATGCTCCAAAGAGGTACATTACGCTACTTCGGAAGCATTTTGTAACGCATGTTTTTTGGGTTTTATCATTACATTTTGAAAAATATGTGCATGTGTATAGGCGAGCACAGCCTACTCTGTATTTATGCTTTAATAAAAAAGGAAATTCCCAAAATCAATTAGCTCTTAAAATTCCCAAACAAACCACAAAAAGTGAAGTAATCACACTGGTAAATTAAATTTAAGACGCAATATTTTAAATCACATACACCTGTTATTGCATGTACATTCAAGAACAAAAGTTTTTTCTAAATTCTACTTTGGGGACCTTGGCTGCTGATAGACTTTCCTGATGTTTGGTATGTCTATAGTACAAAATGCAGTGCAATTTTCACTGGCCAGAGAAGCCAAAATGGGAGCTGGTTTACTTGCCCACTTACTCTAATATTTGATATGTGTATACTAGGGCAGATATATCATCAAAAAATAAAATGTAAACATAAAAATCATCCAGAGTCCAAATATATGGACTACCCTAATGCCGCCTACACACGAGCGGATTTTCTGTCAGAAAAATCTTGGATGGTTTTTCCGACAGAATTACGCACAAGCTTGGCTTGCATACACACGGTCACACAAAAGTCGCTGAACTTTCGACCGCCAAGAACGCGGTGACGTACAAACACTACGACGAGCCGAGAAAATGAAGTTCAATGCTTCCGAGCATGCGTCGAATTGTTTCCGAGCATGCGTAGGAATTTTGCGCATCGGAGTTGCTACAGAAGTTCGCATTTTCGGATAGGAACTTTTTCCGACCGAAAAACTGAGAACATGCTCTCAATCTTTTGCTGGCTGGAATTCGGCCAGCAAAACTCCAATGGAGCATACACACGGTCGCATTTTTCGACCAAAAGCTCTCATCGGTCTTTTGCTGGCCGAATTTCCGATCGTGTGTATGCGGCATTAGGCTCCATGCACACTAGCATTTTTTAAGCTCCTAGAAGCGATTAGCGTTTTTTTTGTCTGCTCCTAGAAGCTAAATAGTGTTATCACGTGTGTCCACGCACACTACTTTAGGCTATTAACATTTTTTGAGCTTCATTGAGCTTCGCTGAATGCTCCTAACTGCTTCTAAAAGCTTTTTTTTCCCTTCATGTACTGCAAAAACGCTAATAAAATGCTAATGCTCTTAAAAGCTTCTAAAAGCTACTAGAAGCTGGGACAAAAATGCTATTATCAGCATTTTTTCTAGCTTTTTTTTGAGCTTATGAAAAATGCTAGTGTGCATGAAGCCTTAATAACTTGAACAGTCCCCCAAACAGAAGGCTATATACTGGAAGAATTGGATATAACAATATGAATATAAACAAAAAAATAATGCATCTTCTATCATCCACAAAGTAAATAAAGCAGTATTTAACCCAAAAGCAAACATTTTATTCTTGCAGCTTACCAATTCTTAGATGTGATGACTGTATAAGTTTCCCTTTTAGGCTTTTTTTCCTTCTATTTCATCTGGTGATCCAACCAGCAAGTCTTTTGTTTTTCACAGCACAAACTCTCCAGCAGAATGTATCAGTTTATATGGATGAGAGAAACCACTTAACACTGACAGAGGTGATTAAAATAATCAGCTTTTATTTATTCATGCAAAAAGGAAAAAAATCAGTTTGCTGTAACTGATTATAAAGTGTGAGCTGGAGCTTGGCTCTAATCTGTTGGTGGTTCTAAATCTGTTAATAAATTTAACACTTCCTTCTCCTCCCTGGGACTAACATTTCTGCTGTCTGCTGTGCCTCCTATATTCATTCCTCCAGAGTTGTGTCTCACTAATAGAGGAGGTGCGTTACTGGGCAGATCACCAGGAGTAAGAGCCAAAGAAAACTGATACAGCCACAAAATCTAACGATTCATAAGCTGCAAATATTTATGTGCAAAATAGAATTCATTTTTGGTTTTGGGTTTAATACTTCTTTAAAAGGCCACTAAAACACACAAAAAAACAAAAAGGTATTAATGGTGCCTCTAATATATATTTGGGTTCCACTTGATGGCCCAAACAGTTTGATAAACCACTGGTCTGTAGACCAGGAAACAATTTTTTTTTTAAGTTTTACATTACGGTAGTCCTCTGTGCAATGGACACACAAACTCAGATCATGTGACTGTCTCATCTTCCACAAATATACGCCTGATCATGTTTGCAGAAACTGTTTAGGCCATATACATAATAATGTCAAGCTGAATGCCAGTGATAGACAAACTCGGTTGCCAGTAGATCGGAATTCCAAATTATAGGGTCCTTCCAGATAAAAAAGACAGATTTAGTACTTTACCTAGGACAAAGTGCATATAACTCTATATATTATCAAGCATATGTGGTCTCCTCTAAATCGCATTACGAAAATCTTTTAACTTAAAAAAAGTTTCCCTTTAAAAACTCCAAGATATCCGCACATACATTTTTGCCAAAAAGGAAGTCCCACTGTAAAACGTAATAAAATTATAGGAGAAAACTTGGCTTGAAGCGTTGTTTAAAATTGACACAAAAGACTTAAATCTATTACTGCTTCGGCTTTCAGTACAACGATTTGGCAGGAAGAGTGTTTATGAAACACATTTTTCAGACGAAGGGAAACATTATACTATTTGAACTACTTAGGAAAGTGGCAACATGATTAACCAATCCTTGTGAATATTTCTCAAAACCGTACATACCAAAGTGGCCCATGGTGTTACCTAATACAAACAATTTCAGTATGGTCAAAAAACAGCATATGCATCTATATTGAAATGATTGCTTCCAATTACTTGGGGATCTAGAATGGGTATGTTGACTACGCAGCTGTTGCCAGTGGACAGTGGCACCAAATTACTAGGGACCCAAAGCAAAAGTATAGTAGAGAAATCCAAGTGAGCAAGATGTGACACAGTCACCTAGGTTCCTGTGTAGAATGGCGATAAACATGGCATGGTTGCCCGATTATATGTCAACAAGTCAGAAAGCACCAATGTCCGAGCTGGTGAACACAGTGAAGCAATTGAGGCAGAAGTGGCAAGGAACGACTGGAGGTAATTGTGGAGCGGTGTCAAACTCAGAGACTATGCATACAGGCACCTGTCAGGTAATTAAGGTCATTACAACAAATTTTGGTGCTTCAGGTTGGCTATTTAAGGCTGACGTATAAAACTGATGAACTATGAAAGATCCAACTATCATAATTAAAACTTAGAGACGTGGTTAATGTACGGTGGAGGAACCAGTCCATGGAAAACAAGTAACAATCCTTGAAATAAAAGCAAATCTAACAACCTCCTGCGCTCAAGGTGGATGTTCCAGCAATGGAGGACCTTAGGTTTTCTACAACTTGTAGCTGTGCAAGACTTTGTAGCCCCCTGAGGACTGGGGATGCTCAAAAAGGACACAGGAAAAACAAAAATAGGAGGGTGCACATTTTTATACTCACAAACATATGACATCACGCCCATCAATATCCAGTCTGGTCCATTGTGCCAATCCCAGCGTAGGGAGGACACTTCAATGACAGACACGTTTCGAGAGTATATACCCTCTTCTTCAGAGCAACAAAGTCACTAGCCTTGAAGCGCTTCAGCATTGGAAGGGTCTTCCCTATGCTGAGATTGGTACAGTGAACCAGGAGTATGCAGGTCACTGTGGATATTGAGGAGCTTCATATTATGTGCTGTTTGAGTACACCATTTAATTTCTTCAATAAAAAGTTTTTACGGCAATGTGTAAGGCTGATGCACCCTCTGCTTTTGTTTTTCCAATAATCCTTGAAAGACCAGAGATCTACCAGCACACTGGAAAGCTGCGTGCCTTATCAGGCATTGTCCATGCACACTAGTGTTCACTATTTCTCTATAACAAGCAATTCAAAATTTTCACATTTACTTTAGTGCAAGGAGGAGGTTGGAGGCGACAGGGAGAAGTGTGATCAGGACAGGTTTTTCTGACCTTTCTAGTTTCCCTCTCAGGAGCGGCCTACAAAACGGGTATCTGTGGCCCCTCTACATATGTAATCAGAACGTCTGGGTAATTATCAGCTCAGATCTATTGACTGCTTTACTCCAAAAAAGTGTCTGGCATTACATTGTGTATGTGGTTATTTAAATTACCATTGTGTAATGACTTCATTAAATCTTTTCCATTTTGTTACTGACACTCTGAAGCCTCCTCACTTATTTTTGTAGTTCATTGCCAAGATGCATTGGGTTTGTTTACCAGGGTCCCCTGGTTACAACAAAATATTCTCCAGACATGCATTAGATTCTTCTGATACTGGAACCGTTTACATCTATGTGGTGCTTCTTCATGGCACCCCAGCGCACCACAAATTATAGCAACTCACTGTATTTTAAATTAGCACTAATAATTCTGGATCTCTATGATGGCCAGTTGATTTTCTCACTACATATAAATAGCAAATATGTATATGATCACCAGTACTGATCAAATGCAAAAAAGTTTAGTATGCTTTTAGACAAAGTCATGACCCAAATCGGGGTAACTTTTTCTGATTCTCTGATTCTCACGTTTAGTGACCTATGGCAAAACAAGCTTTGTTTTCATTATATGTTGAAGAGCATCTGGCAATGTATCATGGTAGGACAACATAGACGAAAGCAGAAGGGAAGAAATACACTTATCTGTGTTGTCCTACCCACACAATGCCACAAAACAGGCAGTCTTCTGACTGCTGGTGGGCAGTTCTTGGAATACAAGGACGAGCTGACCTCAACTACATGGAGTGGGTCTGTCAGGTTGCCAGACTGTAGCAGGTGTGGAATGAGCCCGTGTCATTAGAGCCGCTGGCAGGGATGGGGCACAGACATCCTTCTTACAGAGTACAGATAGAGTTTTAAGAGCTGTCAAAAGTGCTACTGATCTAAAAAGAGTACATTTACTTCACATGAATTTAAAAACTTTTTTTTTTTTTTGTTTTTTTCAGTTTAGTTTTTTTCTTTAAAGGTTTGGCTACAGAAAGGAGTAAAAACTGGGGATTCTTTCCCTTCCCATCTCTGTGATGCCCATAAAGCCTGACATACGCACGTAGATTTATCTCGTTCAGCCCAAAATCACTCAATCCCCCCATCCATACTAAACAGCATGGATGAACAAATCTGCAGCGTCAGCTATTCTATACCGACACCAAGCACCAGGGTTTATTGTACTAGGCTACAATGCAGATCCATTCTTCCGCTCTCCCATTTCTTAGGAGAAAAATCTAAAAACTGTCTAAGCAGCTAAATATAAATTTGAAATACAAATATCAGAACTATTTTATCCACCAAATTTTTCAAAACACTGGTTTAGCCAATTTTGTGATCCAAGCATCCCTACCAGACACCACAGCAAGACACTTCAGTGCAGTGGAAGTACAGCATGATCCAGAACACATCCAAATCCCGTTGATTGGACAATGAAAGGACAGCCGCACAGTTATTCTGCTTTCTCCTCCTGGTAGCATATTCCCTTTGTACTGCAAAGAAGTCTGATTGGCTTCTGGCACCAGCCTTCCCACTTACAGTCTTAGTCCGGTTTTAAATTTAAAAAAATGGATCCTGTATTTAAATTAGTTACATTTAGTTTGGAACTTCCTAAAGGAGTTCAAACACATGAGAAAATAAAAATATACAAGAGTGTGTAGCTTGTAGATGAAAAAAATAGCAATGAAAAAATATTATTAAAAAAACTATAATTATATATAGCCTTTCATGTTTTAGGCTGGCCATACAATATTCATTTTTTGTTTCATTCAACCAGCAGGCTGAACCAAAAAAAGAGAAGGAGGGCTGTTTCACTCGATATGGACGAGGGATTTCTTTCCTGCTGAGCCTTTGTATTCTGACAGCAGGGACTCTCCCCTGCCGTCAGATTACAGTGATCAGTGTTGCCAGCTATAGCTAACAGTATTGATCGATCGGGAAAAAACGGACAGGTTGCCATACACGAATCAGAAGTCCACGCTGAACTGTCCAAATTTCGATCCATGTATGACTGCTTTTAGAATTTGTATAACTTTGGCAAGCGCAAATGAAGATGAAAGCAACATTGAACTAATTCAATTATTTTCTACATTCAAAATAAGAAAAATTCCTAAATGGTGAAGTCCTTTGGAGGTGACATATTTATGGAAGGCAATACACCAGGGTATTCAGCATTAAAAAATATTACCAAACAAGGTTCTTAGCAGCACAGCCCACTTTAATACTAACAATTCAACCAGAAACGTTGGCAAAACGACGAAGTCAATAGTTGTAAAAGGAACTAGGCTTTTGCTGATCGTAATATTTTCAATTAAGGAAAAAAGGAGCAACTCATTTTCACTTTACAACTCTTGCTTTTAAGTCCTGAAATAGGTTTTAATAGGCGAACACAAAAATCCCTAAATTATACTTTTCCCATATACCAAGAGACTCTGAATGAGTCTGTGACCCAAAAGAGGCATGCGTAGAAGGGAAGTCAGAAAGTAAAGCTGGAAATACACTAGTAGAACTTTGTTCAAAATGTTTCGTTTCAAGAAAGTTTGTTAATTCTCAATGTTAGTTGGGCCAAAATTGTTTTTGACCATAGTGACAAGAAAATTCGAAGGAGCAGGATGGAAAAATTTTCTTGAATGTCCATTCATTTAAAAATCAAATGTTTAAAGCCATTGAATGTACAGAGTTGAAGCCATTGCATTTTTGTTCTACTACTAGAGCATACACAGCTTTAGAAGTCTTTATCTACATACTTGTTCCAGTCAGTAATTATGGAATCCAGAGGGTCAGCATGATGACCAGACAATAGCAGTTGCAGAATGAGAGGTTGGTAATAGCAGCCTTCACTGTTTCTCTTAGAAAAAGTTTCCTTTATTCAGTTGCCCTTCTAAGGCTCCATTCACACCTGAGCGTATTGAATTACCGGTACTCCCTTTTTTTAGGCTTTTTTTGCAGATTTTTATAAGATATTTTAAAGAGTTTTAGAAGAGAAGTGTATTACAAGCGTTTTAACAGCTTTGGGCACTTTTGTTTAGCCAATAGAAAGCACTAGGGGGAGGAGAGGGAAAGGAAATTAGGGGTGGAGAGCTGCTATTTGAGCGTTTTACGAGCGTTTTTCTGCGCAAGTCAGGTGTTTCTATAGAAGTTTATAGGGCCGAAAACACTTGTAATCTGCCAAAAAGAAGCTCATGTACTTTTTTGGGCTTCAGGTGACAGAACGCTCATATGTGAACAGGGGCCATTGAAATGAATGGGATTTGGCTTGATGAGCATTTTAGAGCTACAAGCTTCAAGCAGAAAATCTCCCAGGTGTGAAAGGGCCTTAAAGAGTACCATTGTTCTATAAGGTGAGAAGCCTGTGTTTACAGACCATAATCTGTCAATCAGTGATAATAGTGGTGTCAAACACATACAGTGTATACATGGAGAAGGAAACCCTGGCAACCACTTCTAAAAATTAAAGTTGTCACTTCAACCTTTTGCTATTGTTGTCAACAAAAGCGAGTGTTCCTTTGCTCAAAAAAAAAAAAAAAAAAGTTTGGTGGCTTCTAAATGCATTAACTTCCTCATAAATTTTTCTAACCAAAATATTTGATATTTTTTTTTTCTGCCGCACTATATAAACCAAAGAAGACACATAAGCAGTGGTTTTACATCAAAAACAATTTGATCTACAAGCGACAATGACTAGTCAACAGAACAGGAATCTGTAACAATCATGGCTGTGGGATGTAAACAATGTGAGGCCTGGAATTTCCTGACTAACTGAAAGAGAAAGACGTGGTATGAGGTATGCACAATAAATGACTGGAATTCTACGCAGGACAGGTAACTCCTTTCTTTCCGACTCATGCAATGATTTTCTGGGGAAGGCTGTTCTGCAAGTTACAATATGCTCTTATTAACCAAAACAATCCCTGAATGGAAGCCAAGGCCTCTAGGAACATACACAAAGCTCTAGTATTTCTTTACACGCACACAAACACACACACACACACACACACACACACACACACCATCTTAAAGGGCACCCAATAAAAAAATACAAATAAAAATTTAGTAGGATAAGTAAATATAAAATGCTATTTGACCTCAAATGATGTCACTGCTTAGTAAACCTATCCAGTGACCCAAGGACACTAAGCACAATATGGCGGCTTCTAGATACACAGCCCAGCCATTCATTTCTGGTTAGGACATCTCCATCTAGTTAAAAAGAGTAATTTAGTTGCTATAGTAAAATATATGCACAAATTGCTTCCACTCTACAGGTTAAAAACTAGAAAAAAACTGGAAAGATAAGACTCAAAACTAGAGACAACAATGGTCATTGGAGTCTGGGCATTTGATTGTGTTCAGTAGAGTGCAAACTAAAAAACAGACATGACTATAAGGTCCTTTTCACACTTGTTCGACTTGTCCTGCGACTTGGGACTGCAAAGTCACATGACAAGTCATACCCCATGATTTCTCATGAGTACTGTTCATATGTGTGCAACTTCAAAAAGTAGTCCCTGAACTACTTTGGTCTGACTTTGATGCAACTTGAGGTCCATAGACCTCAAGATTACATGGGCATTGCTTCAAGTCACGTGGCTTTCAGGCCATACAAGTGTGAAAGTGGCCTTAATGGGACAGAAATTCAAGCCCTTCATTTTTAATGGACCACGGACATCTAAGGAATCATCAGATGTTCATGCACAATCCAACAGTCTCATGACGTCTTTTAGCCCATCTTGTGTTCCAAACAGAACACTTTGTCCAAAGTGGTTCTTTCAAGGTAACAGAGGTCTAGTTGGAACCCAAAAGGAAAGATCTCACTGATGACCTCCCTCAGGAAAAATATATAAAATTCAGACAAGGTTATCTGACATATCTAGTTGATTGCCCCACTGAAAAAGGTAGTTGGGGACTTACATGTACTTTCAGCTAATGTATTCATATATAAGCACCTTTAGGTCAAATACAAACCAAGAAGAACAAGGGATGCAATGGATTTGTCCAGCCTGTGGTTTCCAAAGCTGTTCCATTTTGTCTGTCTATATCCAATGCTCTGGGAGCAACACTGTTATGCCACCAGCATTTCTATTGTGTGGCATTAGGCTCGTTCATAGAAACATACTAAAAACAGCTGCCCGATTGTACTCTTGGGGGAAACGTATCGCTTTTTCCACAAGTCACACAAAAGTAATAGCCATCAACAGTAATACGTTTTGTAAATCTCCCCCACCTCAACCCACACTATGGACAGCCTGTCAAGCAGCACTGACACGCTAGACCTCCTGCTCTCCAATCTTAGCTGCAGAACAGGTGCACTTGCTCTAGGCAGCTGTTCCACACAGGATCTGGAGATGCAGCATGGAGATTACAGCAGGCTGCTGCATCAAGGGCAAAGAGAAGAATGGGGAGGACACAAAAATGTGCGCATGAATAAAACTTTAAGACAGACTTTGTTTTCAACCTACGCCAGAAACACTGTTCCAAATCAACTTAAAGGAACAGTTACATTATTTTTAATAAATCGGCTTATGGAAATAGTTTAAGAATATCATATTATTAAAATAAACAGCAATATCGCAATACAGGAAACTTCAAACTATCATTCTGGAATCTTCATCTGGCAGCTTACAGAGCAATAAATGTACTAACAAGCAAAGTTACAGAAATGTCATATCTCCAACATCATTCTGGGGATATATGTTTACATAAATAGTTGTAAATGCCATTCAATGTTCTTTCACAAGGTATAAAAACTTTTGAAAAACATTATTACTATGTTTTGAAAAACATTATTATTATAGCATTACATTATTATAAAGTGTTGGAAACAAACTGTTTTAAAGTGTTTGTAAAGGATTTTTGTTTCTTTCAAAAAAAATAACAAATGTGTTATACATACCTGATCTGTGTAATAGTTTTGCACAGAGCTGCCCAGATCCTCCTTTTCTTGGTCCCCCCCCCCCCCTGAAGCTCTGGGCCCCTCCCCCTTGTTGAGTGCCCCCATAGCAAGGGGATTGAGGAATTTGTGCATGTGATTGACAGCAGCTGCAGCAATGAGCAAGAGACCCAGGACAGCCTTAGCTGGATCGGGATTGGGCTTAAATAAGTATGGGGGGGGGGGGGAGCTGCGGGGAAGCTGCAGACAGAAGGTTTCTTTTACCTTCAGCCTTTACAACTTTAAGCTGGTTGTGACTTTGATAAGAGGCAAGATAATAAGATAATAATAAAAACAATTTTTTTATAACCCCTTCCCTCCTGTTCCCGTGTCCCTTTAACTGGGCTATTATATATGGGTGGTGGGAGGATCTGTCTGGTCATGGGACCACTGTGACTGGCTGTTACAGTGGTCACATGATTAGGAAATTGTCCCAATCATTAGTATAGACCGAGAGCTGTCTTTGACAGCTCAGTCTCTGTGCTGGGAGCGCCCAGTGAGCAATAACTTCTGCCGCCCATAGACGCATATGTTCAGGGTGTGGGCATTAAAGCCCACGCTCTTTGGCACAGCACATAAGCGTTACCTGTGCAGCAAGGAGGTTAAAAAGAGCATGTGCTTCTTCACACATACTGGGTTGGCCTGGGTTTTTAAGCATTGGATAAACGCATGTCCCCCCTGGGGGAACGTAGAAGGCAATTGCTTTCTATATGTCCTGTTCACACCATAAAGCTGCACTTTTCTGCAGCGCACCAAATGGCACCACAGATCACCATGATTCTGTTCAGAGACCGGAATAGAGTGTACACTTTATACACTTCCACTAAAGTTTAAAAAATAAATAAAAAAGCAGTCACTGTTCAATCAGTTTTTTTTTTAAATTGAGGTTTGTTGATCCATCTGTTGCTGATAAGGCCTCCCACAGCTCAAATTTCAGCTGATTCAGCAGGAACTGACTGAAATTTAAGCCGTATATGGTAAGCATAAATTTGTCCCAATCCCACCAGTTACCGCTATAATATGCAGCCCACGCCTGGTTGTTAACAACATGGAGACCCTTAAAGTGTATCTAAACCCAAAATTCTAACATATTGCAGCACACTAGTACTTAAGCCTGCCATAGATGGTTCAAATCTCGGATGGTTCAGCAGGGACCATCCAACGAGATTCCAACCATGTATGGGCAGGCTGAATGTACCAAAGTTGGATTTTACATGCGATTATTGCTAGCAGTAATCACTGTGTTCTCCCAGCACGGATGGCTCCTTCCCACCGGGAGAACACAATGGCTCCGTGGGAGGGATTTCCCCATCAACACTGACTGTGTTGATGGGGGGAAATCAAGCGATTATCTTTCCTGCAACATATCGCTCTGTCTATAGCCAGCTTTAGACGTGGTGGCTGCATTAGTTTCCTTTATTCAGGCTAAGAACATTTCTTGCAGTGTCCTTGTAACTTCCTGTGAGCTAATCTCTTCATACACTATGGCTATCTGCATGAGGAATAGAAGGGTTCGCTTTAAACATCATATGTGTTTTCCGCAGAAACTTGTTTATGATTTTATGATTATTTTATATTAGTTAAACTAATACAGTTTATCATAGTCCATAAGCAACACACAAGACCTAGAGATGAATCCTAATTCTCAAGGTTTTTGGTCCTTGATCCTTTGAATGTAAAATTTTATGAGCTCAGAAACACTAGAACTTTCAATTTGGTATGCCTAGTATGATGGGCAACCAGCAATGCATTTTATGGTGTCAGTTTAAAATGATGTTTAAGACACACACACACACCTTTTTATCTCATTGAGGGTGAATAATGAAAGACTGAATTCATGAGAAAACATTTTACAATTGCCCAGAGTAACCAAATTGGATTTCATTTTCCCAATGTAGCTTCAAGAATGAAGACTAAAGTTTGATTGGCTGCTACTGACAACGATATCGGTCCTCTCCCCCCCCCCCCCCCCCAAGCACAAGATCATTGTCAGCCCAGAGTATTTTTTTCAGTATTTGAAAACAAAGCTGTGAAGAACCATGCATTTATACAACTTTCCAAAAAGCATACAACTAAAAGAAAAAAAGATTACTAAACAGAAGAAGCCCCAAGTCTGATTGTTCCCTCTTCCTATCCTTTAGGGTCTTATCCTTCTTTCCTGACAGAACTTTGCTTTACTATTCTCCCTTTGAAAATGTATGGTCTCTTCTATCCCTGTTGCACAGAACCATCAAATATTCTAAACAATAAAGTTTCCATGCCAAATATATACATTTAGACTGTCTTGACATTTCTCCCTCCAGAACATCGTGAGAAAGAATACTTCACCAAAACATGTGACATTTATGGTCATAAACAGAGCCCTTGCTTATCTAGTCACTCTACCAAGAGAAGGTTGCTAGAAGGTTCCAGCTCTGATGAGGAGCACTGGGAAGAAATAGCGAAGGCATCCATAACAATAGGTTAAAATACATCACAATATTATGCAGATGGTTAATCTACATTTAAAGCAGTGTTCCTCAGTCTCAGAGAATTTCTGCTAATAATATATTTTTTGCTCGCTGTATATTAGTGTGATGGTCATTGGGAAGTATGTTCCTTACGTATGTGGTCACAGAAAAGAATCCCCCACTTACAGATAGCTAAAATGATCAATGGTGTCAGTAGGTTCTCATCTGCGAGGCAAAAGTTGCTCATTGCTTAAAGGAACCCCTAGCATCCTCTGCAGGAACCCTAAGGTTCCATGGAACCCAGGTTGAGAAAGACTATCAAATTGACAAATTTGAAAAAAAAAAAAAAAAAAAAAAAACACACCAGTTTTAATCCTGAAACCCAGACCAGTCTTGCAAGTCAATTTTAGGGCTGGTTTATACCAGTGTTTCTCAACTCCAGTCCTCAAGGCGCCCCAACAGGCGATTTGATCAGTTTCACTGCTTTAGTAATTACCACAGCTGTTTCATCTGAGGGAAATCCTGAAAACATGACCTGTTGGGGCGCCTTGAGGACTGGAGTTGAGAAACACTGGTTTATACTACCAGCTATGATAAATGCAACTGTTGGTGTGCGATAGGATGACAGCAGTGCCAATCACAGTGCATCACACGGTTTATTATTTTTTTTTAAACAAACTTTATTGAAATGTTGCACAAGGACATTTCATTAAGTTCTATTGGCCACATAGGAACACACTATGTCATTCTAACATTCAGGTAATTACTTGCATAGACCTCCACACCAGCACCATCCTCTGGATTTTTTTTTTTTTTTTTTTTTATATTGTCCTTTACAATAACTTTATTAAACGTTCTAGAGTTCTGCGATGTGTGAGCGTTAAAATGTTCCTTTCTCAAGCATATGATTTCACAAGCATTCTGTCTTTTTATATTCAACAATAATTTGATGTACAAATCAGAAGAAACAGATGTCACCTGACTTAATAAATTAAAGCGGAGTTCAACTCAAAAGTGGAAGCTCTGCATATCTGCTTCCATCCCCACCTCCAGTGCCACATTTGGCACCTTTTGGGGGGCGGGGGGGTTTACCTGCCCCCACTTCTGGGAAATCTCACCATGGCGAGATCATCCGGAAGTTTGGCTCCCCTCCTCCTTCCCCTGCCGCCGGGCCATTCAGAAAGTGCAGCGTGCTTCCTGCATGTGCAGTAGGGAACCGGCTGTGAAGCCGCAAGGCTTCACTCCCAGTTTTCATTAGAAGCAATTGCAGCGGTAGCACCAGAGAGAAAAATGGGCTGGGGTGCGGACATCGTGGGGTCCCTGGACAGTTAAGTGTCCCACTATTAAAAAAGTCGGCAGCTACAGTAGGAGGCCGGACCATTTTCAAGCTAGGCTGCATGCTGGTGAAATATACATAGTACAACATAGGCGTCACATGATTTGTGCGTCATGTGACTTGTTTTAATTATAGTGCTTAGCCTATTTTCAGGACAGGCTGCATCCTGATGAAATATTCATAGTGTGATATAGCAGTCACATGACTTCTTTGGACCTTGGCTACCTTTATATTATATTCATGGTACATCAGTTATGCTGCCAAAATGAAGGCCAGAGTTTGTGACTGGTGAATGCGTTAGGTTTTATGTATAAAAAAGGAACAACCCTTGAATGAAATGGATAGGTTTGAGAAATGCCACACAATCACAGCTTTTTTTTTTCCCCCTCAAGCGCTAAACAATTTTTGTACAGGATGGTGCTGGTCTAGCCACTTGCTGACTAGGCCTTTTCTGGAACTTTTTGTTTATATGTTTAAATTAGAATTTTTCCCTAAAAAATTATTTGGAACCTCCAAACATTATAGATTTTTGTTTTTGTTAGAGACTCTAGCGAATAAAATGGCGATGGTTGCGAAATTTTATGTCACACTGCATTTGCGCAGCAGACTTTCAAACGCAATTGTTTTAGAAAAAAAATACACTTAAATAAAAAAAAACAAAAAACAAAACACACAACCACTAAAGTTAGCCCAATTTTTCGTACAATTTGAAAGAAGTTATTACGCCAAGTAAATGGATACTGAACATGTCATGCTTTAAAATAGTGCACGCTTGCGGAATGGCGACAAACCACAGTACTTAAAAATCTCCATAGGCGACGTTTTGAACATTTTTACAGGTTACCTGTTCAGAGTTACAAAAGAGGTCTAGTGCTAGAATTATTGCTCTTGCGCTATTGATCGTGGCGAAACCTCACATGTGTGGTTTAAACATCGTTTTACATATGCGGGCGCTACTTACGTATGCGTTCCCTTTTGCACGTGAGCACAGAGGGATGGGGTGCTTTACTTTTTATTTTTATATTGTCCCTTTATTTTTTTGATCACTTTTATTCCAATGTAAACGTCCTTTGTAATAGAAATAAGCACGAAAGGTCCTCTCTATTGAGAGATCTGTAGTCAAAAAGACCCCAGATCTCTCATTTACCCTTAAAAGAAAAAAAGAAAAGAAAAAGAAAAAATAATCATTTCTTTAAGCCCGAGAACCAGAAGTTACATCGGTCCTCCAAGAGCACAGAGCCAAGTGGGGGGCCATCTTGCCCTCATTTGACTTTCTGCCTAGCCATCGGCTATATCGAATTGGTTTATGGGCTTACTGATGGCTACGCCGCTGGAACCACTTTTAACCGACGCCGAATTGCCCACAGAACAAAATGATACCGGGGTTTTGGCAGCTAGCTGCTGCCATAACAATGGTATGTAACATCAACGTCATGACGTAAATGTACTGTGGGCAGTTGCTAAGTGGCTAGAGAGCCGGTTTCAATTGCCATCATCAGAAGTTTTAGTAGTATCACTAGAAGATGATTCAGATCACCAGAGTATTGTAAGAAGAATCTTGGTGCCTAGAGAAATAGACTGAAGCTGGGTAGCAGGGTGTCAAGGTTGGGGGGACCTTGTGGATAATGTTTACTGGTACTAGTATAGCAACCTATTCACACAGGACAGACACCAGGATATAGGTGAGCAACTTATGTGGTCAGGTATTAGACCATTAGAAGATGAGAGGAACAAATCAAAGATGGAGCTAACATTAGACTGTATGAAGGTTGGAAACTTCTGGCAATTGTGGAACACTAGATTAATGTAACTTGGGGAAAAAAGCAATTAGTTGATCTGAAGTTTCTTTACCATTAAAAATGTCCTGACTACAATTCCGCTTTAATTGATCACAACACACAATGCTCAAAAATGCATACATTTTCAAGCACATGGTTCATGTAATTAACTGTGCAAAGTACTGTGTACATATAGCCTACCTTTTCTTCCTCCTGTGTCTTAAGCCAGCCATAGAGGGATTGAAATTCAGCTGGTTCAGCCGGAACTGGACGAGCTTCGATCCCTCTATGGGCAGGCTGAGTGTACTGAAACCGATCTATTGATTGATATGGGTACAACCAGCCTTTCTTTTTTTTCCATACAAATCACTGTCGCTAGCTATAGCGGCAGCAGTGATCATTGTATTCGGAAGGCAGAGAAACCTTCCGCTGTTAAAATACAATAGAGCAAGCAGCACGGGGGATTTCCCCTTCAACACCAATTGTGTTGATGGGGTAATCAACCAATTTTCTTTCCTTCAACCCGTGGATGAAAGGAAATTGCACAATGTAATGTCAGCCTTACCGCCCATCATTCTAGGGGACCAATATTGGAGGTTTTGGAGGTAGAGGGTTACAGCATGACTTTCTCTACAAAACATAAAATTTGTGTAAACTGGGTTTCACAGTTACCACCACTCAACAGTATCCAGAATGTGCAGGCATTGTATTATTTTATGATACTTACGGGTTTACTTTAAAGTAGGGCAGACAAATACAATACATTTTTCTGAATGTCTGGGTAAGGAAGTCAGTCATTTGCGTTAGGACTTCTGGCAACTTTAATCTGAAGAAAATTGTTAATAGATTTACAGATCCTACAGCTGGACTGGCACAAGAAAAAAAAATTGTATAAATACAAGAGGTATACATCATTTTTTCTAGAAATCTTGGTATGCTTTATGTCTTACTTCCAGATCCAAGCAGCAGTGTCCAGCATGGGACACTTAAATGATTTGGTAACTGGTCACGGGCCACAATAAAAATGAAATGGTTCAGAATTTCACATTTTTCATTTTGAATAGCATAATGAAGATTTTAAACAACAGTCAGGATTCATCATTTTCCGTGGGACCAATCCCAGTTAAAGGTTTACCCACTGTTTAAATCACATTTTTTTTATTAACCAGATCACCATTAATCCCACTCAGGTGTGACCAGCCAAAAAAAGCTCTGAACCAGTGTTGCAGCCTTCACTATACCAGGGTCTTTGTAGCCATCCCTTGAATTGTCAAAGCAAGGACTGTAGACAATCTATAAACATTAAAAACAGACCAGGGAAGCGCATGCCCTAGTAGTACAATAAACATCATTATTAGGCAAAGATAAAACACATAATGCACTCATATGCTCCAGGCTCAAACAACTGAGAATGCACCTTCAAAACCCCTGTAGGGAAAGAAACTAGATGTAAGCCACTCTGCGAAATGCTCCTCTCCCCGTGTCTGTGTGTTCGGAAAGAAAGAGAAGATCGGGGAGCTAACCGCAATAACGGCTTGTGTATGAGAGCACCCGGGATTATGGAGGACCGACAATCATTCAGTAAAGTGGCATGCACCTGAAGGAGGCTGTGCGGGTTGCCACAGGTTTGAGGTCTTGGGCCACGGGTTGAGCATGCCTGACCTATACTGTTAAGTTTAGTACACATGAGTCAAATTTCGGGTGGCATCGGCCGGTTCAATAGGAGTCGAGTCAGCTTCTGTCGAAGGGACACGACAGTAAAAAGGTCTGCTGACTGGCTCCCAATCGGCGCTCTCAGCCAATGACCGCCCCTCTGTCAGAACACAATACCACAGAAGGGAGATCGCTGTACTAACATTGGATAGATAGTTAGTACAACTGCTCTTCCTGCGCTACTAAGTTTTTTTTTTTTTTTCGTTCAGCCCTGCTGGGTTGAACAAAAAAAAAAAAAAAGACTGGTGTGTATTAGGCTTTAGCGTGAATGGAGTACTCTGTTGGATCTCTTTTGTTCAGCCTTCACGCTGTAAGAAAAAAATATTTACTGTATGTGTCTGGCTAGCTTCAGTGGCAAAACCTAGAGATGAATGAAGCTCTAAAAACTTTAGGGCCTAAAGACTTCTGACAGCTTCCACCTTTCCAACCAAGTAGTGCTTTAAAATGCAACAGAATAGAACTTATTCTAGTACAAAAACAGACATGGGAAACAAAAGCAATACAAGTTTTTCATGTTAATTAATGTACAAAGCTATAACTGTGCAGCAGTGTAATCCTGGGAGGTGTAAAATACAATGTTTAACTAGTCAGACAAGCATATCTTCTGGTGAACACAGCTACTTGTACACAATGAGGAACAGACTGAGCGAACCAGGAAGGGGAGTGGGCTGCAGAAAGATCTAGAAGCCAAGAGGCCGATCTACGTTGTGTTTGCACAGATTTTTTTTTTTTTTTTTTTTTTTAACAGGAGAGTTTGGAGAGGCAGGAAGTGCTTACTGATCGAAATCTCAGCCTCTCTCACAGAGTAGCCAAGAAGAATAAAGCAGGAACATGGGTCAGCTCTGCTGAAAAACAAGCATGTTGTATAAAGTAATGAGAGTATACAGAGAAAGAGAGAAACGTCAAAAGCAGCCAAGACACTATAATCTGCTTATCTATACTACCAGTAAAAGGTATACTGTACTGTAAGAATACTGTACATGGGAAAAGATATAAGGGCTCTAAAAGTCTTGATTTTGTACAGAAAAACAATTTAACATGATGCAATAATCTGGCCACAGATGCTGCCAAACATTTACAATCCAACCACTGCTAGGTTTTCTTCACAGCAGAAAGTAATGTAGACAACCTTCCAAATCTCCAGCAAACATTCCTTTATGGGAACACACCTGCCTGGCTCTATATAAATGGGAGCACATTAGACTGGCCTTTCCCAACCTTTTTAACACAGAGGAACCCTTGAAATAACTTTCAGGTCTCCGAGAACCCCTTCCAATAATTGCTACAACCCACAGTACATTAGCATGATGGTTGGTAAGAAGAGTGCTTCTTATATTTGTGGTTAGTGGGAAGACTGCTCCCTTTACAGATAGCTAAAAAGATCATTGGTGTCAATGAAACCCCTAGCAACCTCTGGAGGAACCCTCAGGTTCCACAGAACCCTGGATGAGAAAGGCTACATTAGGCTGTCAACTGATCACATTAAGTAATGGTCAATCACAGTGGCAAAATGGTTAGCACCTCTGCCTGGCAGCACTCAGGTCATCATTTGAATGCCATCCATGACACAACCTGCCTGGAGTTTGCATGTTCTCCCTGTGCCTTTGTGGGTTTGCTGCTGGTAGGTTAATTGGCTCTTGTCTAAATTGGCCCTAGTATGTGTATGTATGAATGTGAGTTAGGGACCTTAGATTCTAAAGCTCCTTGAGGGCAGAGACTGATGTGAATGTACAATATATATGGAAAGCGCTGCATAAATTGGCGGCCTTATCTCTCATATCTATATATCTATATATATATATATATATATATATATATATATATATATATATATATATATATATATATTATATTCTTTCAAAGTACATGGAAATATTTAGGCTGGCCCTACTGTACCCATTATTTGCTAACTCAAATATTGCTAGTAAGATGACAGTACAGGGACAATGACTTACAATATTCTTGAAGATACAGTATCTACAACCATCAGCATTTTTTTTTAAATTTGTCAGAATTCTGGACAGGTCATGACAGTATACACTGCTCTGCCATTTCAAAAAAATCTGTTGCTGGCTAGACCATATGAATAATGGATGACTTAAATCCCAACAGTGATAAAAACTACTCCAATACAGAAAAATGAGTGCTACCATAAGGGGAACTTTACTTCACTTTTTACAGTGAAGTCACCTCTTTCTTTAAAATTTCCCATTGGGCCTAAACATTACCCAGACAGAACAGTGCACATAATGTACCATCCTGTCCAGAGTTGCACTACAATAGCAAAATTTTACCTGTAAATAGCAATATAAAGATTGATATTGATGGCCTTGTCTTTGAAATATACTAATTGCAAAGCTATCAGACTAACCATGTGTTTGTAATACTTCCTAAGTGTGCAGATCAAGAGTTCAAAACTCCTTATAAATAGCTTACGCATTCACTGTTAACATACTTTACAATCCCTGTTTCGTGTAATGACTCCACAGAGGTCTGTGAAGTTCTGGACAAGTTTTTCCCTTCTCTGGGAAATTCAATTCGTCAGAAAACAGGGAATATCTGTGCTGTGGAAGGAACACACTGAAATAAGAGAGAGGATGGAGTGTTGCCTGGAAACCCACTGTGTCACTTCCTTAATGATTCATTCATGTTTGTAGAACAATGAGAGGATGTGAAACGATGTGTTTAGTGCACATGACTTTGGAGCCAGGAGACTTCAGAGACAATCCCAGCTAAAACTAAATCCTTCCAATCCAAAGTGAAAATCGGGTTATATGTCAAAACTTTCAAATCAATCACACACAGAATAGCCAGGCCATACCAAGAAAAAAGGTATTGACACAATATATTCTAATACCATGTATCTTTTGTTTCCGTACACATATGCCAAAAATGCTGGTCAACTATCAGAAGATACTGAGCCTTAAGCCTGCCATACATGGTTCTTATTTCAGCCGATACCTGCTGAAATAACCAAAATTAGAGTGTGGCTAGCCCTTTAGGAACCACCCAGTTCAGCATCAACATCAACTAAAAGACTGAAGGAGCTGGGTGAAAAACTGATGCTCTTACAGTGATTGCATCTTATCAGATGTACTCATTGGTCCGGTATTTAGACACGACTGCCGGTGCAAGCTGTCAGAATACAAAAGCCAGCAGAGAAGATTCCTCTTGTCCAGCCTGAGAAATACGGTATATATGTGTATGCCTAGTCTTAGGTTTATGAATCTATCACAAATTACAAAATGCGTCAATAAAACCCACAGATAGATATGGGAAGAGTTGGAAAAACCCTTTCCGAGTTTCAGTCATCACCATTCCCTTTCTTCCTTACATTTACTTGTTTGCATCCCATCTAGCGTGGCGTGAATGTGGAGTATTAAGCAGTTATCAGAGAATCTGGTGTTTTTTCTAATGTATCATTTGTGTTGCGTACTAAAAGCATAAAACTATTAGAGCTACTAAACACAATCTGATCTGTCACATGCTCTGAACAATATGATGATTATTATTAATATCATACTGGATTTAAAAAGCGTCAACAGCTTTACAAATTGGAAGGGGACAGTACAATTACAATACAATTTAATAGATTGTAGGCTCTAATGTGCAGAGCCCTCTAATCTAAAAGGAATGGTCAGAAAGAGAGAGTCAAAAAGTAATACCTGCTAGGGATGAGCCGATGGAGAAAGTAGAAGTACATTATGTTAGCTAGAGGCAGGATATGCCTCCCTGAAGAGATGTTTTTTCAGAGATCGCCTAAAGGCAGATATAGTAGAAGTGTTTTTCAACTCCAGTCCTCAAGGCGCCCCAACAGGTCATGTTTTCAGGCTTTCCATTATTTTGCACAGGTGATTTGATCAGTTTCACTGCCTTAGTAATTACCACAGCTCTCTTCTGAGGGAAATCCTGAAAACATGACCTGTTGGGGCGCCTTGAGGACTGGAGTTGAGAAACACTGGAGTAGGAGATAGTTGGATAGATTAGGATAAGAAGTTCCAGAGCATGGGAGAGGCTCTGAAGAAGTCCTTGAGGCGAGCATGGGAGGTGGTGACAACGTAGCCAGAGAGCAGAGAGAGGACAAAAAACAGAGAAGAGAGAGGGCGCACCAGCCTTGTGCATTAACCTTAAAAAAAGTTTATTATAAAAGAACACGTAAAAACTACTACTCGCAAGGGTGGATGAAAATCCCGCTTGAATAATCAATGATTGGCTAGTGGTGATCAGTCCACTGGTGGCAGTCTCCAGATCCTTTGGAGAGGACGTGCGGACTGCTGCTGGCTGGCGTCAGCCACCAGTGGACTGATCACCACTAGCCAATCATTGATTATTCAAGCATGATTTTCATCCACCTTTGTGAGTAGTAGTTTTTACGTGTTCTTTTATAATAAACTTTTTTTAAGGTTAATGCACAAGGCCGGTGCACCCTCTGTCTTCTCTGTTTTTTGTCTGATTGCTAGGATATCCCTATCCTTGAGGGCAGCAAGGCTGAAAGGTACCGTCCACCCTGAACTTTGAACTGTCGGGCCTACACATTTATGCGCAAGAGTTTTTGTTTTGTTGTTTTAGCAGAGAGAGGAGTACCAATGGTTTTGTTGGTATTTTGAGACAAGGTTGGTGATGTAGCCGGGGTCAGAGTTGAGGATGATTGAGGTTGCTGCCATTTGAGAAATTGGCAGAGAAGGATAACAGACACTGAACAGATAGCCAAGCATGTGTCTGGAAACAACATTCATGATGGACTGAAGGGGGGATAGCTTGTGTAAAGGAAGGCCAACGAGGAAAGAGTTGCAATAACTGGAGGTGTGAAGTTACCAGGGAGTGAAATATATGAGCAAAATTGTACAAAACTTCCAATCTATATGAGGGTCATCAACAATAGAAGGAGAAAAAAAACCTTTATATCTGAGACAGGCAGGGCTCATAGAAGTATTTTAGATTTCCCATTAGGGTTTGCTGCATGAGCGCTGCAAAGCCAGATCCAGATATCGTTGCCATCTATCACTGGTGGATCTTCCAGGGATCTAACCAATTAAAAAAACTAGAGCTAAGCAGCCAAAGACAATTAGCTCCATTAATTTGAGGGAAAACACACACAAAAAAGAAGGTTGAAACATTATGTTTAATTTTAGTCATGTTCAATTACATAATAAAAATATAGCCTGGGATTGCATTGTAGCTCTGGATCTGACAAACCTAGAAAAGTCAGGGCAAAAAGTGATCATTATCTCAAAAAATGGCAGAGACTTAAACAGCCTCTACCTTACAGGGAGGGGCCCAACTGCACATCTGGACTTGCCTGGCCCTTCCTGACCCCCTGAGGGCTGAATACATGGGGGAGGGAGTGAAGGAGATGTTATCAGACCTGTGAACAGATCCCCTTGGGACAGAAGGAGTATGATAAGACAATCAGTGATTTGAGAGGCTCTGACTACAGGGTTTGACATTTACCAGAAGACAGAACAGTTTCATAAACAGATGGAACTAAATATACTGCAATAAGCCACATTGCCCTCACTATTACAGTACTCCACCACCTCTGCAAGTTACAGTATAACTATGAACTGGTGGATGAGTAACCAAGCAATGGTATCACACTTCCTGAAATTACACTGCGCTATCTACAGATCATATACTTGCTGAATGAGAGGAGTTCAGGGGGTGCTAACTACATTGGACCTACTATGTGCAGGGTGCAGTACCATTAACCCATACCAACCAACATTCAATCATCTGTTTAATAGTGAATTCAGACTAATCATGGGGTATTTGCATTAAGGCCACAGGCATAGAAATAAGGCCTCATGCACACTGAGCTTTTGTCCAGCTCTTCAGAACGTCAGGAGAAAAGCAGTGTAAAAATAACCTGCCTAAAGCCGTGTTTTGTAAAGACTTTTAGGCGTGTCAAGTGCTCAAGAGCCAAATATGCCTAGCATTTAGGGGCATTTAGACCAGTTTTTTTTCCTGGCTCTAAACGCTTGTGTGCACATTGACTCATGGCTAACATGAAGGGATGTTAAGGCCACTTTCACACTAAAGGGATGCCTGCATTAGCGGTAAGGCACCGCTAGTTTTAGCGCCGTTTTACCGATGTTTTAGCTGTGCTTTTAACCCCTGTTAGCGGCCGAAAAACAGTTCAAAGCACTGCTGCCGAAGCGCTTTGCAGGCGCTTTGGCAGTGTTGGCCACTGATTTCAATGGCAGGGGCAGTTTAGGAGCGGTGTATTCACCGCTCCTAAACCGCCCCAAAGATGCTGCTTGCAAGAATTTTTTTTTAACATCCCGCAAGCGCACAGCCCCAGTGTGAAAGCACTTGGGCTTTCACACTGAAGTGACAGGAGAGGCGCTATGTAGGCGCTATTTTTAGCGCTAAAACACCTGTAAAGCGCCTCAGTGTGAAAGTGGCCTTAGAGGCCTCAAACACCCTTAAAAATAGTGTGTTTGACACCAAGTATGCAAAAGGCTTAAAAGTGCTGCCAACAGTGACCAGTCACATCTTCCTCCAAGGCAGAGATCAGAATCAAACTGTTTGCTAATTTTCAGCTCCACCTGTCTTGACAATAATCAAATTAAAAAAACTGACTGATCCATGTGGACTATTCCCATCCCATCAGATGCAATCACTGTTTGGATATTCAAACAGCCATGAGATCAGCCCCGTCTGAAAATAATAACTGGGAGTGCAGATTTCTCCATCCACATGATTTAGTGTGAATAGAGGAACCTATTGATTTTCTCTCAGCATATGCTCCAGATTCATGCAATCCATTACTACATACAATTGCATGTGTTCTCATGGCGCTCATAGCTAATCGGACTAAATATCCTTAACAATTCTCTCTGTGTGTAATGAAGGTAAAACATTTCATATTTCCAAGGTTGCGATAGAACATACAAAAACTATTACATAGCATACTAACTAATAGGACAATGACTACACTGTCATGCAGAAAAAGTATAAAGGCCAATATTGATGTTTCCACCCCATCATGGAGGATCCCTTGAAGGGATGGAATATGCTAAAATCTGTATCTCTTTGCATGGATTTATTTATTTGTAGCTTCACTATTCTGGACATGCGCATGCTGAAATCCTTTTTTTTTTATCATAACTACAATCAATTTAGCAGAACTTAATTCATTCACTATTGAGAAGAGGCAATTGATGGGGGGTATAATCACCAATAAGTTGTCCATATGGTCAACTTAGTGTAGAGTTATTCACTTTCAGGTCATTACAGAAGGACAAGCGGGCACTCTTTACGGCTCAAGATTTAACCTTCACACGCAGAAAGGCTTCTTCACAGTAAGAGCTGTGAAAATGTGGAACAGACTCCCTGAAGAACAAGTTCCGCCAACTCAATAGATGAATTCCTAAATGCACAAAATATAACTGCTTATTAACATTTATAGGTGTCACCACCCAGAGATGGTTGATCCTGGAAATATCCGATTGCCTTTTGGTGAGATTAGGAAGGAATTTATTTTCTCCAACCAAAGCAAATTGGACCACACTTTAATGGGGTTTTATTTAGCCTTTCTTTGAATGAAATATCTAACTTTCGATTCCCTTATACTGCGTTGAAAGACTAAAAAAGGAGCAATACTTTATAACTACCCTTAGCTACATCTTCTGACATTTGATACACAAGGTTCTATGCCACAATAACACCAAAAGGTGTATTTGCAGGAGTACTGTCAATGAAAAATAATTTTTTCAAATATACACACACACAAAAAGTCATCCTCAAAAAAAATGTAGACAGGTGCTCTTGAGTCAGGTCTTTGCTGTACACTAAAGACATAAAGGGTTAACTCTGTTTATAAGAAGAGCGAGTTCCAAGGAGTGTTACAAGTATGACATAATTTACAGAATACTTCATTTCAACAATCAGACATCTGAATTCCCTACTTTTTTTTTCTGTGGAATGCTAAACATTTGGAATGCTCCCAATTTCTGAAACAAGGAAGGATCCTCTGCCACTGAAAGCCAGCATTATGTCATATACTCCCAGACTAAAGGTCACTTAAAGAACAGAGCAGCAAAATGTCGTTGCATACAAATTTCAATTAGAAGTTGCTAAGGTTGTATTAAATCTGAGAATCGGCATATCTTACCTTCTATTCTTTTGGAAGCCTTGCCTAGAGAGCGGATGCTACAAGATACTTACTATTGCTTTTACTAGCCAGAAAAGGCATATTCTGTGCCCCTCTCTGGCTTACTTTATTTATTTTTTTTAACTTAGACTGTGTTTATGTGTGTGTATAAGAGGTGGGTACTGACATATGTACATCAAATTCCTGGCAAAAAATTCCTGCATAAAAACGCAAGGATATGCAGTATAGCAAATTAATATTCTTGCAAGATTCCATACACATGTGCACACGCACGTAAAATTCTTTTAGCTTTTCTTGGGACAGGTCATACACATGTATATCCGAGTATATATGTGTAAATTCCTGTCCATTAAAGCAGATTTTTTTTTCTGATCTATATTTACACACCTGTGTGTACAAGCCCATTAAAAACAATGGGCTGCATTTTAAGGGCATCTATGTGCAAGAGGCGTTAGTCATCATGCATCTGTTCAGGACTAAAGCTGTCCATACACAGATTGAAATTTGTCCAGTTCAGCAGGAGCCGGCAGAATTTGGATCAGTGTGTGGCTGTCCTTTCTCAACAAAAGTCAATTGTTTGAGCGACTTTTGTTAAAGGGATAGGCGGAACAACTTTTGTTGAACAACGGCTCCAGCCAATTGTCTGCAGCTGCTGATCAGTGTTTTCTGATGGTGATGGCTACTGCTTTCAGTACCAAGGGCCTGACGAAGACGGGGCATTCCTCCATCCACCTTATTTTTGTCTTTCCTGGACCACGATCTGATGTGAACCGATCCTTAAAGCAGTAGACAAGTAAACCATGCACTTTTAGCCATATAGCATGCATTTTAATTTGATACAGTTAGTTCCCATGGGGCCTGTCACCATGCTCAGCAAGTAAGAAAAAAAAAAAAAAAAGGGAAAGGGTTCTTCTCACTGCAGTGCAAAGTGACATAAATTGCCAGACAAACAAAGGGTAGGTTCACATCGCAGCACCCACTTGAGCTGTGGTACGTTTCTGCATGCTTTACAGTGAATGTTCTACCTGGGTTGCATTGTAGGCTTGGTTTTTACTCAAATAGTTACTTTTTTAGTCAACGATCTGCAGCGTGGAAAAAATGCATGCCTGCCCTGCGGTTTTGTTATTTTTTTGCTTTTTACAGCGTACACCAACACAGTATGTTATTGTGAGCTGTGACATTACAAAACAAGGCTTTTTTTTCCCCTAGTCCATGCGTAGGGACTGCGTTGACCACCTCACACGAGATGAATAACATATCCATGTGGGGTGTTTACCTCAGTCAAAAAAACAAAAACACAAACATGCCCCATTAGCACACCACCATGGGTAACTAGTTTTATTCTGTATTTGCATGGTAAAATAAAAGCTGTTTTCTAAACAAAGTTTTAAAATGTAAAAAAAACAACCTGTGTGCAGTAAACATAGACTCTGAATAGAGTAGGAGCTTTGCAGAGTCTGCTTTGATCCCGCAATGTTGTCACAGTATTTTTTTCTCTTTATCTGAAGTCTCTGTGGCTCCCCTGAGGCAGATTCACTGTCCTACTCATCACCATGTTGCTGCAAAATTTGTACAACCCATCCCCTATCCAGTTGTTTTTTTCAGGCCCCCTCAATTCTGACAGGTTTTTTTTCTTATAAAACACAACCACCAATAAAATTATGGAAAAGTAGTTTGTAAAGGCACAAGGTTTTTACCTTCATGCATCCTGTGGTAAGGTATATACTCTGTGCTGCACCCCACCCAGCCCCCTCTAATACTTGAGCCCCCTCTCGATCCAGTGATGTCCACGAGAGCCTTGCCTCTCCGGGGACTCGCACACCTGATTGACTTTTGGCAACAGCCAGCGAGTCAAATCAGGAGACGTAGGGGACGGGCCTGCTTGGGTGCCCCCACAGCTAGCTGCATTGGTACCCGGCAGGAGGGAGGAGCAAGGAGTGCCAGCATGGGGCCCAGGAACAGGAGGATCCAAGCGGCTCTGTGAAAACATTGCACAGAGCAGGCAAGTATGACAGAATTGTTTTTTTACATTTTTTTTTTTTTTAAGCAAGGCTTCAACATTGCCATTTTGGTTTGCCACGAGAGAAGGCTCAGTATTACTCTACAGAGATTTTATATATAAAATAATGGCCACTTCACACATCAGAAATCACTGCTCCAGTGTAATTGAATGATGGGATCTTGCTATCCATAGCTACCACAAGCCCCCATTCATACTTCAGTATGAGCGTAGCCGGGCGATTTAGAAGCTTTTTTGTGTGTATTTAAGCGCAACTTGTACAAGAGTAGAATCGCACATTTTTGGCTCCATACACTTTTACATTATTTCAGGTGCTCCTATGGAAGGGATTCTGCCCTGAAGAAGATTGTAAGCTCCCTGAGGGCAGGGACTGATGTGAATGTACAATATATATGTAAACTGCTGCTTAAATTGTTGGCGCTATACAAGTACCTAAAATAAATTAAAAATTTACTTTTTCAATGCTCAGGTGGGAACGGTACCATTGAGAAAAATGTTGTTCTTCATCTTAAGCGTTGTCATGTTTCAGGAATCGCGCAACAAAACTATCAGGTGAATGGGGGCTTAGTGTGAATACTGCCAAGCCATTTACCTCAAAGAAGCACGTGTACAGTTGGAGCTTCACATTACATAACAGAACACTTAGGTGTGGTTGGACCTACTGACAATAGGATTCTTCATCTTGAGTGACGTCATGTTTCGGGACCCGAGCAACAAAATGTTCAGGTGTAAATAGGGGCAAATAACTTCAGGCCAATTCTGCCGATTCCTAGCCCTGTTGGCACCATCTGGTTCAACAAACTCGTTTAGCATGGATGGGGGAATCAATTGATTTCTTTTGTTCAGCCCCATGGGAAATCCTAACATGTATGGCGAGTCTAAGTTTTAGGCATTCCATAATTTTTTGTATCTTCTTGAATTTAAAAATAAAAAGCAAACAGAAATAGATTTTAGCTCGTAGTTGCTCTATAGTGGACACAGCAAACCTCTAACATTCTTCTGAATCTTCTCCAACCTAGGGATTTCAGGTTACTTTGAAACACAAAGTTAACTGCTTCCTACCGCACAATAGATTGATCTGTCTCTTTAAAGAAGCGGGTGTTACACGGTGATGGAAAATGCTGCCAACCTTTGTGCCAGGAAAGGTGTTATGCTAATAATGAACTTGTACTGGCGCCAGCATCGGCCCAATTGAAACTCCAGGCTGCTCAGCGTCTACAGCCGCCAACTTTCCTCACCCAGTGCCTGGCTAAATAAACTGCTCAAATGTTTTATCTGACTGTTGGGTTTGTGACGTAGATCTGATAATGAAAGTCTGAAATAAAAGTAAATAATTTCTACTACTGACTACTAATACATTAAAAGGCATGCTGGAAGTTATTGTACTAAAAATATAATGCTGGAAAGGAGAAGCGATCATGTTTAAAGAAGAATTCCATGTAGGAATATTTCTACGTAGTTACATTGATCCAGCTTGGAATGTACATTCCATACCTGTGGGATCCCTCTAGAAGCTGCAAATCATTTTAGTGTCCAGCGCTTCTTCAGTGATCTCCATGCTGAACGGGAAGTTGGCCGCTCAGCATGTGCGTCATTCAGAGAATGCTATGCAAAGAGTTATTTGATTGGACAACGTAGAGAAGCAGACCATGACATCACACTCTCCATCTCATCCAATCAGAGAATGCTTTGAATTCACTGAGAAAATTCACAGCATTCTCTGAATGGCACCCACATCGAGTGGCTGACCCCTTGTGTACACAATACAGCAGGGCAGCAGCAGCTCGGCCCGGGAGCAGAAGCAAGTGGAGATCACTGGAGTAGCAGTGTTTACTACAATGATTTCCAGCTTCTTGAGGGATCACACAGGTATATCAATACCTGGAATTCTTTAAAGCCCATTTCACTTTCTGTGTGCTTCCATCTCATACCATGGCAGAGGGAGCACAGTGAAAGGTGGATTACAGATCCTGTTCTCTATTCCCACCTAGGACAATACCTGCATGGAGTGTGTATGTTCTCTCCCAGTTTGTGTGGATTTCCTCCCAAGATTCAAAAACATACTGGCGGTTAAAAGGCTGTTTCTGTAATTGCACCTAGAGTGTGTACGAGTGTTGTAGGGATGTTAAGACTGAGCACATGGACTGATGTGAATGTATCTACATACTTTGTAAAATGCTGTTTAATATGCCTGCACTATATGAATACTGGACATATATAACTAATATATAACATATAGAAGTAAGGATCTCCTGGTAAGCAAAGATTTTTGTTTTTTTACAGGCTTTAAAACTCACTAAATACTGGTTCCTTAACTATGGCTCCATTCACATTAGTACATTTGTAAAGTCGCACGATTTTCAGTGTGACTTTGGAGCGCAATTTTACTCAATGGACTTTTTCCCTTTAAGTCACATTGAGTTGAACGGGTGCCATTGAAAAGAATGGGCTGAGACATCATGCAACTTTGATGTCCAAAGTCGCATTACAAATCACACAGTGTGAATGGAGCCTACATGCCTGCTGACTCTCAAAATGGCCAGACTTTTTACACTTGTCTACTTTTGGCTCATAGGGGATACAATAAACATGTCCAATTAATAAATTCTTTCAGCCCTACAGATTATACACTTAAGGCCCGGTCCATTTACACCATTTGCGATGAGCTCCGCTTGGCAAAGTCCCAAAAAAGACAAAGCAATCTGCCCCATTTACTATGACATCAGTTCACACCATTGCACTGTGATTGGTGTTCGCTGAAAAACTTACTGCACGCCACACTCTTTTAGCGCAGAGTGCTGTGACGCAAACACCTGCATTGCAATGCCGCTGTGGTGAATAGCACTGAATGAAATGTCACTTCTAATATTTCAAAAGTTCTAACAAAAAAAGAAAAAAGTAAACAGTGTGATGCACTGGAATCAGTGCGCTTGCACTGGATCCTTTCACATTTCTCCCTTCCTGTGCATTGCATTACCGTGAATTTTGTCACGCCACCGTGCAATACATTAAGGCAGCCCATCTATTTCCAATGGGTTGCTGCCAACGCACAGGGAAGCACCAAAAATGGCCATGCAGCACTTTTCCTGATGCAGCACATTACTATGTTACCTTAGCGCATTGGGGAGGAATTCGAAATGAATAGCACCACAATGCGTGAATGCAAGTAAAGTGCACAGGTGTGCGCACAGCAAAGCGCACATTACCGCAAAGCACTGCACTGGAAAGGTGTGCTTCCACTTTCAAGCTTCAGTTATTGTACAGCATGCTATATTCTCCCTGAATGACTTAATATGGAGGAGTGGGAACAAATGGCAGCCACAACCACCCAGACCTGGACACACACACAATACTAATCACAAAAAAAAAACTTTTTAAACCGTTGAATGTACGATATCAGAGTGTTCCAAATAAATTAGGAGATTACATTTCTTTATTAAGACTGGACTAAACGAGAATCTCACTGCAGTTGGGGAATTCCACATCAGCTTATCCTACAACAGCCAAGTTTCACAACTACCTGACCAGGTCTGTTAGCTCAGCTCACAAATGACGTGGTATATAACCATTAAAAACTAGGAGTAGGCACCAATCAGATCCATTCTATTGAAGTCTAAAATCTCACCGATTGAGGAAATAAGTTTTACCCTACTGACTCTTTCTTACTTCAGATGAAGAAAAAAAAAAAATACATGCAAATGTAAATGTTACCAAATTAAACAAGCTTACAAACATATCAATAAGTAGGACTTTAAAAGTGCCTCTGATTGGCAGATAATCCTCCCACTGCCCCGGGAGGCCACTGAAATACTGCTGTGTTAAAGATGCCTGCTGGCACTGACAGGGTTAATTGAGCTAATCCTCTCAGTGTGCCGGACATCACAGTGTATTTATGTAATGGGGTTTCTTCTGTTAAAGAATAGGCCCTTATTCACTGCTGAGGTGTTGTATTTGCACCATCTGCATAGAATAGAACAGAGGTTGGTGTGGGTGACAGTGTGCATGCGGGCTCACTGTTACTGGGATGTTTTTAGTTTTGATTCTATCTGGCACTACAAAAGTCAGTACTATTAAATTACACAGAAAAAAGCTCACACCGCTCACAATCATGACCTGTATAAAGACGCTACCGCTTAGAGTAAACATTGGTTTATATTTTTAAAAGGACCTATATCAAACATTAGAACATGTTCCATCATTGAAATACAAAAAAAGTGGTAAAAAGGGCTAAAATACTTACCTGTCCTGTAGGCCAGCAATAATCAACTAGGGTTCCCCCAGAGGCAGCTAGGGGTTCCTTGACCTGTGGCTGATTGACCTTCCATCTATCTGATGATGCATCCATAGTTCCATGCCCAATGTCACTTGACAGAGCCAGTGGCATGACACCAGGGATCTTTTTAGTTGTCTGTAAAATGACATTCTAACCATCATTGTAAGATAGGCATTCTTTCAACGGACCACCAATGTAATGTGTATTATTCCCACTGACCCCAATGAATACATTCTAGCAAGGGGTTCTAGGGACCTGAAAAATATTTCAAGGTTTCCTCTGGGGTAAAACATTTAAGAAGGGATGCTGTAGTACATGATTATCCAAACTTTGAGTGATGCCACATGACTGGATGCCTAGGTATAGGATTATGTGATCTTTGCTAGAGAGAAAGTTCATAGCTTAGACAGGCCTACGTTCCCATTTAGCAGAGATAATGAAGCCTACACTTAGAACTGATGGGAACCCAAAAACAGCATTTTGTCCAAGACAGACAATTTCAACCCTTCTATTAATCTCTTTGTACCAAGAGTGTTTTAGGCCAGCTGTACATTAACCAACTTGTTTTCCCTCAACCACAGGATGAAGGAAAGAAAAATCACTAGATTCGCCCATCAGCACATTCAGATAAACCAAATTATGGATGGGCATATGTATCTTATATATGTTGCATATACATTCTCTCCTGCAATTTCATTTCTGAGCCTAAATACATGTTTCTAGAAGTAACCAGGAAAAAAAATTAAAAATATATTAAATTGCAAGTCCTGTGCATTGATACAGTTCTCTCCTCTGCCTTACAGTAAATGCAAATGTGACCAAAGTTTTTTTTTGCCTAAACCATGTACAGATCTGCTTGTGTATGGTCAATCTTCAGATGGCCATAAAACACTACAGGGAGGTCTTAAACCACCAGGCGGCTGAACCCTTTACAGAAAGAGCAGTCAGAGATATCAGCTGTGGACAGGAGGTGTCCATAGAATAGTCAGAACTGACCCTCGATTACTGTAAACGCAATATAAATTTGTCATAGATGTTCCAAACCATTCATCCAATTATACCAAGACATAGCTGATCAACACAGAAATCACAAGAACTGCACATTACATAGATTACAGTAAGAGAGAATTGTAGGCACATACCTACGTCAGTCTGAAAGGACAACACTATGGGGGCGCAATAGACAACTCCAACAACTTGTACAATCAAAATCAATAGTAAACATTTAGAACCTACCGCTTTGATTTTAATATCCTATTAGAAGGTACATAGGTAATTCTAGTAGTAGAATTCATACATTAAAAAGGTGAAGGACTATTTAAAAAAAAAAAATTCTATGTTCCATAACTGGCCTTTTTTGTTTTCTTTCACCACCTTATTGGGGTCACATTTAATATGCCCCAAGGAAGACAGAGATGAATACAAGTAGAAATGCTTCAGATCGGGAACCAGTTTAACAACTTCATGATGAGCAAACAAAACAAGAAGATGTGAACTGTAAGGGACGGCTGCATGAACAGAGTCAAGGGCTGTTTTTAAACAAGGACAGCAGAAAAAGGCTGTACTGTGCTGGGAGTAAAAAAAAAAAAAAAAAAAAAAAAAAAAAAAAGACACTAAACAATTTCCTTACTCTCCAAAAATCCAAACACATCCACTGCTTAATGGCCCTGTAATCTATTCTTCATGAAATAATTTGTTAATGTGTTTGTCTGCCTCCCTGTACTCCCAAACTTCTCCATTTCCTCTCACTACTGTTTGTTTGGAATAGGCTGTGCACTGTAGTTTCGGTCGTTTGTGCAGCTCTAAGCACACTACAAAATTCCAATATAGTCCATCTTGGGAGTGAGTAAGTGACTCACTCACAAGTGAAGAGTCACTATGTTCCTACACACAGTAGGACCATGGAGAACCAAAGTAGCCACCCTTTACCTAAAGTCATGATAGATAGATAGATAGATAGATAGATAGATAGATAGATAGATAGATAGATAGATAGATAGATAGATAGATAGATAGATAGATATAGATTTTTTTAGCATCAACAAAATTACAATGTATTAAAACTTTTTCCCTTATAAGAAAATCAAAACTACTACTACTATACATATAATACTGAATAATTATTAGTTATTAATGATTAATTACATAGTTAATGAGGCTGAAAAAAAGACAAGTCCATCCAGTTAAAAAAAAAATTATATACGATATGAATTCTCAATTATTGTCTGCAAAATCATTATTTTTATGTATTTTGTTTTCACTTCATGACCTTTAAGTCATGTCAAATGACTGAAGAAAGCAGCAATACCCCCTCCCGAAATATCCAACTACAGGTTTTCCTGTGAAAACTTCTAAACAACGCTAACAGCCCTCAGCTCTGCTCATTTCTTTTTCCAACACAGCACATGGCCACAATCTCCACAACTGATGTCATGAGAATATTCCCCGGAATGTCTATATTTATGATTGGACTCTGGTGTAGAGCGGGTATAAAGAAGAGTTTGTTCCGTATGATTCCAGTTCATACACTCCTAGTAAAGTTTGTTGGGCTGGCTGGGAGAGTTTCTAAAATAACCCGGTAGCTAAACAGAGCCCAGGCTTGGTGATACCACTAATAAAGACACAAGTGAGTTACTCATAAGCCGAGTTTCTGGAGGAGTCAACTATGTGTTGAAACATCCAGGATCACCTATGACAATCACTGTACATACTACTGTCCTGTGTGTGTGAATCACCAAACTACAGCCAGGGTGATGGTAAAGAAACGGCTTCCTCTGGAGTCACACAAAGCAAACAAATGATATAAACCTGAATACATTATTAATGTTTAATTAAAATAGTTAAAATCATATAAACCTCCCTGGAAAATGTTTTAGGCCCATTCACACATGAGCGTTTTCTAGCCTCAAGCTCCAAAATGCTTAACATCCTCAATCCCATGCATTACAATGGTGACTGTTCCCATAGCACTGCTCAGACTCCTGTAGCTCTAGAAGCTAATTCTGAGTTGGGCATTTTTTGCCCCATAGACTTCAATTAAAATGCCTGAAAATGCTCAAAGTGGACATTTTTGAGCATTTTTCAGGAATTTTAAGCTTGTATGAACTGGTCTCCCCCCTCTAGTGCTTTCCATTGGCTAAAAAAGTTTTTGTTTTGCCTGAAGTTTGAATACACATGTGAAACGCTTGAAATACACTTCTAAACATGCTTGTACACACACACTCCCTGTTTTTAACCTATACGATATTAGGAGGGACCTTGGGTTGAAAGTGTTTTTCACTTTTATGTACCCAATCAGCCATAACATTATGACCACCCACCATAACCCATTAAGACATGGACTCCGTTAGAAGACTGAAGGTATGCTGCATGACCTATATGATTTTATTTGTGTATGTATAATATATACTTTCAAACTTGGTGTCATAAAAATCTGTTTTCTAAACCAAAACAATATCGTGGATCTTGATTTTAGTGCCAGTCCCAATTATCTAAATCAATAACTGTGGTTGGTAGTAGGGATGGTGACCTTCTCTCAAGAGAGGCTTCGGAGTAAATTTTCAAAGTAACGTTCCAGTAAGTTTGAGTTGAAGTAGGGCTTTAAAGTGGTTGTAAACCCTTTACAACCACTTTTTGCTACAGGCAAGCCTATAATAAGGCATACCTGCAGCTACCCCTGATGTCTACTAAACCTGCATGGTTTAGGAAATATCCCCTGTATCGGCACATGCACACTGAAGCAATGGCACGTACGTACTCCCGCATGCATGCGCGGAAGTGACTTCATCACAGCTCCAGCCAATCACAGCACCGAAGCGGGGTACAAGAACCGCTGTGGGGGCTTCGATCTAAGGTAATTCATAATGAGCTAGTATGCTATGCATACTAGCTCATTATGCCTTTGTCTTGCAGGTTTTTTGTTTTTGTTTGTGGGTTTACAACCACTTTAATGGACAAAAGAGTGATTGAGTTAAAGAGAAGTTTCATGTAAAATGTAGACTGACCAAAAGCCACATCTAGAGCCAAGCTTTCTTGGATTACAACAGCTCTCACCATACAGCATTACACAGCCCTGGAAGAATCAACAAGGACTTCAATATTATGAGGCAGAGACACATAAGTATCAATTTAAACAAATGACTGCCATGCTGCTGCCCAGTTGTTACATTGTGGTTGGTTGCAGAAGTGTATAACACCATGCTCACAATACACACCCACTTGATCATGAATTAAAATGTTTTTTCCTTGGAGAAGCCTTCCTTGATTGGGCAGCCTTGTTCTAATTTTATCTAACCTACTTTTCCTATTATAAAGATTAATTACAGTGTGTCAAAGTCATAATACAAGACACCATGGAGACATGACATGGAACTACAATCAAGATGACTGTAGAGGTCATCCACTTATACAAACACATGCAATCTTGCCATAACTTAATATTCTGCGCAGAACTCCAGTATACATAGTACTTTGTAATGTAAACATTACAGTTCAGTGCCACGCAGACATTACATGTGCAAATACAGGCCAAAGAAAGCAAAATCCTCATTTTTTTAAAATCAGAGTTAAGGTATAATTATAAAGCCTCTTGAGTTTTGGCACAGTGGTCCAATTCCGACAGCACAGAGTGCAATGGTCTGGCAGTGGGGGGATTCGTCTATTGGTATGGATAGAGAAATCCGCTGGCTATACGTTATACAATTTTCTTGTTCAATTTACTTTAGGTAGGCCATACACGATGCAAATTTGAACAATTCCCCCATTGACACAGACAGTGCCGACAGGTGAATCCCTCCTGCTGAGCAACTGTCTGCTCCAGGCAAGGATGGCTTCCCCACAGGCAGAAGACAGTGATTATCACTAGCGGCTATAGCAACCACTTCGATTGTGATAAATCACAAGAGAATCCAGCAGGCTGGTTGTACCCAAGTAGATCAATCAACTTGGTACATTCAGACTGCCCATCAAAGGTTCAAATCTTGGCCAGTTCCTGTTGGACCAGCCCAGATTTAAACCATGTATGGCCGGCCTTAGATTTACCTTCAGCTATGTAGTGCAAGAGCCTGCCTAGTTGCATACAAATTGAAAGTGTTTAGGTTTCACCTCATATGGTTTTGGTAAATCTAAAAGGAAAATTGTATAATGTGTGGCAAGCCATTAAGACCCGTACACACAGGCCGAATGTCGGGAGACAACAGCCGGTTCAAAAAAAAAAAACAGCCGATATTCGGCCCATGTGTATGTCAGGCATGCATGATGGAAAACCAGCAGCCAACGACTCCCGATTAGCGCTCTCAGCCAATAACAGAGAGCGCTGATCAGAGTGTTCTGGTGGGGGGAGGCTGCCCCCCTGCCAGAACACAACAGCTCAGCAGGGGAGAACGCTGAACTAACCTCGCAAGGTTAGTACAGCCCCCTGTACCCCGCTGGGGTTGCATGAAAAAGAACTAATAGTGTGTACCCGGCTTTATCCTTCCTTCCAGTCCTAAACAAACAGAAAGATGTTATCACAGGTGCTCTTCCCTCCACCCCCTGTAGTATGTGCATTTCAATGACCAATTCACGTTGACAGTAAACAATTCCATCCATTCACCTAGTCACACCATAGATCAACCAACCTTTCTATCTAGTCCTATTGTCTGCTTGTCTAATTACCCTATTCTGATCTGGATACATTTATGCACGATGTTAATCCAATAGGTAGGATTTGCCCATATTACAATCCTTAAAGTGCTGAAATGATAAATCTACCTGCTCCAAAAACCTGCAGAAAAGTGAATTAGCCTAGCGAGATTCCATGTTTGGCCTATTTTTGTAAGCTCTGGGAACAATCCAAGCATTTCTTGACCATACAATTAGTAAGCAGGCAGTAATGAGTGTGTGTGTTTTAACCACCTCAACACTGGGCACTTACACCCCCTTCCTGCCCAGGCCATTTTTCAGCTTTCGGTGCTGTCACAATTTGAATGACAATTGCGCGGTCATGCTACACTGTAACCATGTGAAATTTTTATCACTTTCTTCACACAAATAGAGCTTTTGTTTGGTGCTATTTAATCACTTCTAGGTTTTTTTAAATTTTTTTTTTTAGAAAAAAATAAGACCAAAAATTTTGAAAAAAAATAAAAAAGTTTTTCTTAGTTTCTGTCAGTAAACTTTGTAAATAAGTAATTTTTCTCCTTCACTGATGGGCTGCACTTATGGGTGCTGATGAGGCGGCACGAATATGCTGCACTTATGGGCACTGATAGGTGACACTGATGGGTAGCACTGGGCACTGATAGGCGGCACTGGTGGACACAAATAGGAGGCACTGATGGGCAACAGTGACAGGCATCACTAATGGCCACTGATTGCTGACACTGGTTGGCACTGATTGCTGGCAGTGATGGGCAGTCATTGCTGGCAGTGGTGGGCACTTAATGTAATCAAGGCACTGATCATCAGTGCCCCGATTACATACCTAGCTGTCCCCTGTGAGGAGATGCCGCTAATCGGTTCTCCTCTCCTCACACTCTGTCAGTGTGAGGCAAGAAGCGCAGATTACCGGCATCTCCGTGTTTACATGTGACCAGCTGTGATTGGATACAGTCGATCACATGGTTAAAGAGCCGCAGCTGTTGCTATGACACGGCGCGTAAGAGCGGTCATTCTGGGAGGCCGTCATATGGCCACCCAGAACAAGAGCCGCACCGCCCAGCCGTCATTTGCGGGTGGAAAGTGGTTAGAAGTGTTTATTACAGATTGCATTGTTTTCAGAAAAGTTTAAGGCTTGGTTCACACTCCTGCGATGGCAAAGTCGTATGACTTTGCCTCAGACTTGATCCAACTTGGATGCTATTTAGGAGCCTATACAAGGGTTGAAATCACCCCCAAGTCGGACCAAAGTAGAGTAGGCACCTTTTCTAAAAGAGGAGATGGCACATTCAGTGATCATGACAAAGATGAAAGGACACTTATTTTTTTTTTTTTTTGTTTTTTTTTTTTACACACGAAACGCGCCGGGCCTACACCACGCACCTACTTTATAGAATAGTTTTATGTACAGAAATCAATAGACCATGTGTATTCCAAAGTACTTTGTACTTATGTATGATCACTGCTTTATATCACATTATGGGTTACTGCATTGCTACTAATGTGGTTTTTAGGGCTTGTAAATCATAATACTGTTTAGCCGATTCACCTGGGCATACACTATGATATTGTATTACCATCTTCATAATAAATGTTTTTTATAAAATTGACTGTTCCTTTGGCCATGCATACTCACCTCACGCAAAGTCTCAAAACTCTTCTTTTCCATATTCATGGGGATGGAGCGTGCTTGCACATCTCACTCAAAGTCCCAAACCTTTTCCATTTACAAGGACACTTATTGCCCTCTCTAGCCTAATGGCACTATAGAGGCACCATGTACATATAAACCCAAACCTAAAGACACTGACTTTGCTAGAGCACTGTGTATCAGTGTAAACAACAGTTATTTTATTAAAATATTTATATTTACCTTTTTCACCCCTTTGTGCATACCTTTAGATTGTAAGCTCTCAGGAACAGGTCTGCTGGATCATGCAACCACTGTGATTGGCTGTCGCTGTGGTCACATAATTGGGAGCTGGTTGCTCCCAATCAATACTAGAGACCGGAAGCTGTCTTTGACAGCTCGGTCACTGTACAAGGAGCATGCAGAGAGCTTGCTCTTAGCAAGGAAACCTCTGACACCCATGGCATCAATATTCAGTATGGATCACTCTTGTTTGACCTTACATGGGAAGAGATACCACCAGCACTGGTGCATAAGGTGACATCTAGATCTACTTGTCCTCCAACCCAATCACACACATCCACTCCGAACCTACCAATGCGTAGATGCGACACAGGTTTGACAACAATGAATAGAACCATTCTGCACAAAAATGTTCCAAGCTATAATATAACAATGTCTTCTGACAGTCCTGACCCAGTTGTCTCAAGATATGCCAGTAATAGGCAACATATGGCCAATCTAACCATTATTATTGACTTTGTTACATACATACAGAGCTAAATCATATTGTGATAATATAGCTATTAGAGAAAAAAACATGGATATCTACCAACAACTTTCAATCATTTTTTGGGGACATGAAATATTGATCCCTCTAAAATCTTGCCATCCAATATATAGAATAGCTCTCAAAATGAAGATTCATAGGAGCGTTTGTCAACAGTTTGCTCCATGTAAGGAGACTTTTAGCCTTGGTTCACACTGCTGTGACCCCACTGTCATGCGATTTCCAGTGTGAATCGGTTGCGACTTTAATGTGACATTAGCATCCATGTGCCTCTAAGTCACACTGAAGTCTCATCAAAGTACTGCAACTTGAGTCACATTGATTGGAACACCCACTATTGAAATGAATGTGTTTTCACTTGTCATGCGACTCGGTATTGCAAGTTGGGGCTTAGGCTGACTATACCTTATACAGTCCAATTGAGTGTACATCCTTCTTTCAATTTACCAAAACTATGCAATAGAAGAAGGACAAACCTTAATAATGCATTCAATCTGAACATCAGGCAAGTCCTTTCACTACATAGTTGGTTGTAGAGCCAAAGGAGATTCTACAATCCGATTGTACAGTGTATGGTCTAAAGCCTTAGAAAGTCCCAGAAACAATATTGTAATAAGTTCCCTGTAGCTCACTCTGCCACACAAGATCAGCTCTTACGTTTTCCTAGTTAAATCCAGTAGCGCCAATAACAATCCTGGGCCTTTGTGCTGTGATTTTCCCCCACCCAACCCCCTTCAAGAGATTTGTTTAGTTGCCAGTGAAAAAAAAAAAGCTTCCTGCTTTATTTATACTGAAGATACTACAAAACAAATACAACTAATGCTGAGCACAGCCAGCATGGCAGAGCCATACAGCCCAAGCAGCTGAACAAAGAGAGCAAACTTTGAAAGCCTGCTGTGTTCCCTCCTTATCTGTCCCTCTCCCTCCTTTTTTTTCCCCCCTACAAACCTTCCCCCTCCTTCTTCCAGCTTTCCATGTCGGCTCCCATTTCCTACAAGCTGGTCAGCAACAGTTGGGCAATATGGAAAATACAGTAACCCCAGTAAACTGCCCCCCCACCCCCCCTTTTACCAACACCCTGATCCAAGACAAAGAGCTTGCCACTGCTTAGACATCAAGGGGTTGAGTCACCAGCCCTGAGCAGAGCATTGTTGTATTCACATATTAAATATAAAGTAACACTTTAAATATAAAAATGATAATGTAAAAATACTTTCTATATAAAAATAGACACTTTAAATAAAGAACTAACTCTTAAAAAGTAAATACTTTCAATATAAAAACAAACACATTTTAAAATTAGTCCCTAAATACTATAAAATATAAACAGAACACTTGACATATGAAAGTAGCACGTTAAATATAAAAATATAAACAATAAACATAACACTCGACATATAGTATTTTAGATTTAAAATGCTACTTTTATAAACAATGCACTTTACATATAAAAAAAAAAAAAGGTCAATCTAAAAATAGAACTGTCAACATATAAAAATAAATACTGTGTCAATGTATAAATAACACTTTCAATATAAAATAACAGTTACTAAAGACCTTGAAACTTCAATGGAGAAAATAACAAAAAGTTTCAAAGTCAAGTTTTGAAAAGTTTCAGAAGAGGTGGTTGGTGGAATTTAAAGGGTTTATAATATCTAAATCTCACAACTAAAACTTGGCTTGGGGGGGGGGGACCTACAAAACACACATTGTACAAGACAAAAGAAGAGAAAATTCAACTTGTAACCAACTGGGGGAAAACTAAGCTCCACGCTTCGCCCAGCTCTGGGGGTTTCCTGCTTAGATCAGCAGAAAGATGGAAAAACAAAGGATCAGGACTTACATGGATACAGGAACCAAGCAGAACCCAGGCTGGGGGGAGATGGTGGTGGGTGGGGAGGCAACAAAGACCAAATCAATAAAACCAAAACAAAAAGTGCATTTTTCAAAGTTTCTCTGGCTAATGATGAACAATGAATGGTAGGAGAATATATATATATATTCTGATTATAGACAATGAGGAAAAGGGGGGCATGAGGAGGGCTATTTAACACTAAAAACAGTCCAATAAGTTGTAAAGAAATCCACAGTCTCCTTAGTGGTCCGACCCCAACCTGAAAAAGCCAGATCAGCCCATACAACGAGAGATCCATGGTCGCCCTCTATGGAAGGATCACCAGGACAGCCAAAAAGAAGCGAAATCAAGGAAAAGCAACCCTTTGCCATGATCAGAGTCAGCCAAGCTCTGAGCTATCGTCCTCTCCAGCTCGATCCAAGCTCAAAGTAATCAGGAAGAGAGAAAGGAACCCAAAAAATGCCAAACATGCTAGAAACGACAAGGATTCCAAGCTCCCGGCTCGTGTGATAGACAGGAGGGGGGAGAGAGACAAATACACGGATCTGGAAGTTTTCTGCTTACCTTGCCAGCAGGAGAAGTTCAGAGGGGGATCTGAGCAGCAAGCACTAGGTGGCCCCTGGATGGTAAGTTGGGGGGGATGTGGGAGCCAGAAGAGGGAAGGCAGCCCCTGATCAGCACTTGTATGGGGGGGGGGGGGGAGACTTGTTTTTTTTTTTCTCCTTGGAGGGATTGTCTCTGCCCCCTCCTGTGTGATGAAGGTCAGGTGAGGATGAGGAGGGCTCTGTGGGTGCTGGTGGTAGGGAAGCAGGCTTGGTATTTTGGAAAGGTGACAGCTTTTCAGAGGAATCTCTGGAATGAAGAGAGGAATGAAATTAGCTCAATGAGTCAGTTGCAGTTCAGGGGCGGGGTTTGTAGAGGGAGGGGCTCTGCTCATTGTCCAGCCCCTCCCCCCCCCCCCTGGGAGAGGAGACATGAAGTTTGTCTGGAGGAAGAAAAGTTTTCTCCAGCCAGAGATCAGTGTGATCCCAGGATCGGATCATTGTGCTGCAAGGAGAAACGACATAGAAATCAATGGGGAGGGCTCTGCAACTTTACCTGACAAATACTGGCCATACACTATACAATGTGATTGTACAATTCTATTTAGAGTTACTAAGATGTAACATGAGATCAAACCTAAGCGAGCCATTCAGTTTCTATCCAATCAGGCAGACTGTCGCACTATATCGCCCTCAGGGCCCATTCACACCAGAAACTGCACAGAACTGCGTTTCTGACTGCATGTCTACATACATTTGAAGTGTGCTTGCATGTGTTTTTGCTCTGCTTTTAGCACTGAGTTTGCAGTGCGTTTTTCTCAATGTTTTTGTGCTTGGCTTAAAGTTGCGCGGTGCGGGTGTTGTGCGTTTGAAGCGCATTTGTAGCACATTCCCTGCATTTGTGGTGTGAAAAAATGCAGCATGCTCTAATTTTTTTTTAACTCTGCTGAACTGCAATGATGTGAACTATTCCCATAGGATTACCTTGATTTTGGGCTGTCTATGAAGTCGGAGTGCAGCTCAAATGTTCACACCACAAAAAAGCACTGCAGATCCATTACGGATGCATTTCTGCATGAGCTTTTTTAACACGTGTTTGACGCGTTCCAGCGCATTTTGTATGCGTTTCCGGATGCATTCCAGATGCTTTTTTCCTGGTTTTTTTTCACTGTAATGTGGTCTGGTGCGTATTCAATGCGTTTTCAGGTAGTCCAGTGCATTTTTATGCATTTTACCGTGTTCCAGTACAGTCCTGTCCTTTTTTCCTGGAACTGGAACTGACCGCACTGGTGTGAACTATGCCATTGGAAGCCTTATAACTTAATTTCCATGCATTTTGGATGCAGAAATAAAATGCACTGGACTGCATGTGGTGTGAACTGGCCCCAAATCTCACCATACACCGTACAATCTCTTTTAGAGCTACCATCAACTTTATAGTCAGGTTGAAAAAAAAGACACAAGTCCATCTAATCCAACTGTGTAGTGCCAGAGCCTGCTAGATTAAATGGAAATTGAATAGCTTGTTTAGGTTTCCTATATTTCATAGTCTTGAAAACTCTAAGACCCCTTTCACATTGGGGCCGCCCGAGCATTAGTGGTAAAGCATCGCTCATCAGGGCTGTCTTAATGAGTGGGCACACCTGGGCACTGCCCAGGTGCCCCAGCTGCATGGGGAGGCCCTGCACTTTCCTTGAGCCCACACTGCCCCAAAATTGGGGGCCCCATGATGGCACTGAGAGTGATGGATACACAGGGGAGGCAGGCTGGCAGCGGTGCGCCGTGCTGGCAGAACAATACCTATTATTTCACAGCCAGCAGGGAGGGGCAGGACCGGAGCACCAGTGATGCTCTGACCCCGCTCCATGCAGCTTGAATGCTCGGGACTCGAAGGCTGCATGGTAGAAGCTGGAGTGGGAGCTGCTGAGTCGGCAGCAATGAGAGCCCGTCTGAGAAGTAGCATTGTGGATGGTGTCATGGTGAAACCAGCTGTGCAGCACTGTTTGCACCAAAGTGCTTGGAATGCCCGGAGGGATGCACCCTCCTCCGCCCCTCCTTCTGCCTGCTTGATTGGTATAGAGGTGAGTCCAGTGCTGGAGGTGGGCACATAGCCAAAAGTTTACATGCACTGTATCCAGAGCCGTCTTAAGAGCATCATGGGCCCCTGGGCAAAGTAATGCTCTGGGGCCCCTACAATGGAGACAGTGCAGATAAACAGACATCAAATAGGTGGGAGGCAGACAAGTGGAGCTTCCCCTTTTGGGTGGAGCTCCGCATTAACTACATGAACAATCATTCTGTACAGCAAAGAAACAGTGGGAAAATGCTACATACATAAAGTAACAAAGCTGTCCTGTGCATATAATATATCTGCTAGATTGATGCCTCCCCAGCACTCTGATCCCTTAACCCCAGATATCCCCCAGCACTCTGACCCCTCTACACCCCAGATATTCCCCCCCAGCACTCTGACCCCTCTACACCCCAGATATTCCCCCCCAGCACTCTGACCCCTCTACACCCCAGATATCACCCTAGCACTCTGACCCCTCTACACCCCAGATATCCCCCCCCCCCAGCACTCTGACCCCTCTACACCCCAGATATCCCCCAAGCACTGTTACCCCTATACATCCCAGATATCCCCCCAGCACTCTGACCCCTATACAACCCAGATATCCCCCCAGCACTCTGTTCCCTCTACATCCCAGATATCCCCCCCAGCACTCTGACCCCTCTACACCCCCAGATATCCCCCCAGGACTCTGACCCCTATACAACCCAGATAGATATCCCCCCAGCACTCTGACCCCCCTCTACATCCCAGATATCCCCTCAGCACTCTGACCCATCTACACCCCAGATATCCCCCAAGCACTCTGACCCCTCTACACCCCAGATATCCTCCCAGCACTCTAACCCCTCTACACTCCAGATATTTCCCCCAGCACTGTTACCATATACCATAAGATATCCCTTGTATTGTGACTCTACTACATCCCTGATACCACCTACACTGTGGCCCCTCTACATCCCTGATACCTCTAGCACTATAGCCACCCAAGATACCCCAAGCATTGCTACCCCCTATACACCCCAGTTCCCCCCTCAGCATTGTTTTCCCCCATGCACCCTTGATATCCCCCAGCACCATTATTCCATCCATGTAGTACCCCCTTTTTCCAGTGGAGATACAGTGCATGTAAACTTTTGGCTATGTGCCCACCTCCAGCACTGGACTCACCTCTATACCAATCAAGCAAGCAGAAGAAGGGGCGGAGGAGGGAGTATTCCAAGCGCTTTGGTGCAAACAGTGTTGGACAGCTGGGCTCACCATGACACCATCCACAATGCTACTTCCCAGACAGGCTCTCAGTGCTGCTGACTCAGCAGCTCCCACTCCAGCTCCTACCCCGCAGCCTTCGAGTTCTGAGCACCCAAGCTGCATGGGTCAGAGCATCACTGGCGCTCTGGCCCTGCCCCTCCCTGCTGGCTGTGAAATAATAGGTATCGTTCTGCACAGCACGGCGCACCACTGCCAGCCTGCCTCCCCTGTGTATCCATCACTCTTAGTGCCATCATGGGGCCCCCAATTTTGGGGGAGCATGGGCTCAAGGAAAGTGCACGGCCCCCCCATGCAGCTGGGGCCCCTGGGCAGTGCCCAGGTGTGCCCACTCATTAAGACAGCCCTGACTGTATCTCCACTGGAAAAAGGGGGTACTACATGGATGAAATAATGGTGCTGGTGGATATCAAGGGTGTATGGGGGAAAACAATGCTGAGGGGGGATCTGGGATGTATAGGGGGCAGCAATGCTTAGGGTAGCTTGGGTGGCTATAGTGCTAGAGGTATTAGGGATGTAGAGCAGCCACAGTGTAGGGGGTATCTGGGATGTAGTGGGGTCACAATACAAGGGGTATCTTATGGAAAATCGTAACAGTGCCGGGGGAATATCTAGGGTGTAGAGGGGTCAGAGTGCCGGGGAAATATCTAGGGTGTAGAGGGGTCAGAGTGCTGGGGGATATCTGGGGTGTAGAGGGGTCAGAATGCTGGGGTGTATCTGGGGTGTAGAGGGGTCAGAGTGCTGGGGGGAATACCTGGGGTGTAGAGGGGTCAGAGTGCTGGGGGGATATCTGGGGTGTAGAGGGGTCAGACTGCTGGGGTGATATCTGGGGTGTAGAGGGGTCAAAGTGCTGGGGGGATATTTGGGATGTAGAGGGGTCAGAGTGCTAGGGGGATATCTGGGGTGTAGAGGGGTCAGAGTGCTGGGGGGATATCTGGGGTGTAGAGGGGTCAGAGTGCTGGGGTGATATCTGAGGTGTAGAGGGGTCAGAGTGCTGGGGGGATATATGGGGTGTAGAGGGGTCAAAGTGCTGGGGGGATATCTAGGATGTAGAGGGGTCAGAGTGCTGGGGGATATCTGGGGTGTAGAGGGGTCAGAGTGCTGGGGGGATATCTAGGGTGTAGAAGGGTCACAGTGCTTGGGAAATATCTGGGGTGTAGAGGGGTCAGAGTGCTGGGGGGATATCTGGGGTGTAGAGGGGTAAGAGTGCTGGGGGGGATATCTGGGGTGTAGAGGGGTCAGAGTGCTGGGGGAGATATATGGGGTGTAGAGGGGTCAGAGTGCTTGGGAAATACCTGCAGTGTAGAGGGGTTAGAGTGCTGGGGGAGATATATGGGGTGTAGAGGGGTCAGAGTGCTTGGGAAATACCTGTGGTGTAGAGGGGTCAGAGTGCTTGGGGGATATCTGGGGTGTAGAGGGGTTAGAGTGCTGGGGGGGATATCTGGGTTGTAGAGGGGTCACAGTGCTTGAGGGATACCTGGGGTGTAGAGGGGTCAGAGTGCTTCGGGGATACCTAGGGTGTAGAGGGGTCAGAGTGCTGGGGAGATATCTGGGGTGTAGAGGGGTCAGAGTGCTGGGGAGATATTTGAGGTGTAGAGGGGTCAGAGTGCTTGGGAAATACCTGCAGTGTAGAGGGGTTAGAGTGCTGGGGGAGATATATGGGGTGTAGAGGGGTCAGAGTGCTTGGGAAATACCTGTGGTGTAGAGGGGTCAGAGTGCTTGGGGGATATCTGGGGTGTAGAGGGGTTAGAGTGCTGGGGGGGATATCTGGGTTGTAGAGGGGTCACAGTGCTTGAGGGATACCTGGGGTGTAGAGGGGTCAGAGTGCTTGGGGGATACCTAGGTTGTAGAGGGGTCAGAGTGCTGGGGAGATATCTGGGGTGTAGAGGGGTCAGAGTGCTGGGGAGATATTTGGGGTGTAGAGGGGTCACAGTGCTTGGGGAATATCTGGGGTGTAGATAGGACAGAGTGCTGGGGGGATATCTGGGGTGTAGAGAAGTCAGAGTGCTTGGGGGATATCTGGGGTGTAGAGGGGTCAGAGTGCTTGGGGAATATCTGGGGTGTAGAGGGGTCAGAGTGCTTGGGGGATATCTGTGATGTAGAGAGGTCAGAGTGCTGGGGGATATCTGGGGTGTAGAGGGAATAGAGTGCTGGGGGGGTTTCTGGGGTGTAGAGGGGGTCAGAGTTCTAGGGGGATATCTGGGGTGTAGAGGGGTCAGCGTGCTGGGGGGGTATCTGGGATGTAGAGGGGTCAGATTCTGGGGGGATATTTTGGGTGTAGAGGGGTCAGAGTGCTGAGGGGATGTTTGGTGTGTAGAGGGGTCAGAGTGCCCGGGGGATATCTGGGGTGTAGAGGGGCCAGAGTGCTTGGGGGATATCTGGGATGTAGAGGGGTCAGAGTGCTGGTTGGATATCTGGGGTGTAGAGGGGTCAGAGTGCTGGGGGGATATCTGGGGTGTAGAGTTGTCAGAGTGCTGGGGGGATATCTGGGGTGTAGAGGGGTCAGAGTGCTGGGGGGGGTATCTGGGGTGTAGAGGGGTCAGAGTGCTATGGGGATATCTGGGGTGTAGAGGGGTCAGAGTGCTGGGGGGATATCTGGGGTGTAGAGGGGTCAGAGTGCTGGGGGGATATCTGGGGTGTAGAGGGGTCAGAGTGCTGGGGGGATATCTGGGGTGTAGAGGGGTCAGAGTGCTGGGGGGATTTCTGGGGTGTAGAGGGGGTCAGAGTTCTAGGGGGATATCTGGGGCGTAGAGGAGTCAGCGTGCTGGGGGGGGGGGGGTATCTGGGATATAGAGGGGTCAGATTCTGGGGGGATATTTTGGGTGTAGAGGGTTCAGAGTGCTTGGGGGATATCTGGAGTGTAGAGGGGTCAGAGTGCTGGGGGGGATATATGGGGTGTAGAGGGGTCAGAGTGCTAGGGTGATATCTGGGGTGTAGAGGGGTCAGAGTGCTGGGGGGGGGGGGATATCTGGGGTGTAGAGGGGTCAGAGTGCTGGGGGGGATATCTGGGGTGTAGAGGGGTCAGAGTGCTGGGGTGATATCTGGGATGTAGAGGGGTCAGAGTGCTGGGGTGATATCTGGGATGTAGAGGGGTCAGAGTGCTGGGGGGGGATATCTGGGGTGTAGAGGAGTCAGCATGCTGGGGGGGGGGGTTACTGGGATATAGAGGGGTCAGATTCTGGGGGGATATTTTGGGTGTAGAGGGTTCAGAGTGCTGAGGGAATATCTGGGGTGTAGAGAGGTCAGAGTGCTGGGGGGATATCTGGGGTGTAGAGGGGTCAGAGTTCTGGGGGGATATCTGGGGTGTAGAGTTGTCAGAGTGCTGGGGGGATATCTGGGGTGAAGAGGGGTCAGAGTGCTAGGGGGATATCTGGGACGTATAGGCGTCACAGTGCTTGGGGGATATCTGGGGTGTAGAGGGGTCAGAGTGCTGGGGGTAGGGGGGGATATATGGGATGTAGAGGGGTCAGAGTGCTAGGGTGATATCTGGGGTGTAGAGGGGTCAGAGTGCTGGGGGGGGGGATATCTGGGGTGTAGAGGGGTCAGAGTGCTGGGGGGGATATCTGGGGTGTAGAGGGGTCAGAGTGCTGGGGTGATATCTGGGATGTAGAGGGGTCAGAGTGCTGGGGTGATATCTGGGATGTAGAGGGGTCAGAGTGCTGGGGGGGGATATCTGGGGTATAGAGGGGTCAGAGTGCTGGGGGGATATCTGGGGTGTAGAGGGGTCAGAGTGCTGGGGGGATATATGGGGTGTAGAGGGGTCAGAGTGCTGGGGGGATATATGGGGTGTAGAGGGGTCAGAGAGCTGGGGAGGCATCAATCTAGCAGATATATTATATGCACAGGACAGCTTTGTTACTTTATGTACAGTATGTAGCATTTTCCCACTGTATCTTTGCTGTACAGAATGATTGTTCATGTAGTTAATGCGGAGCTCCACCCAAAAGGGGAAGTTCTGCTTGTCTGCCTCCTACCTACTTGATGTCTGTTTACCTGCACTGTCTCCATTGTAGGGGCCCCAGAGCATTACTATGCCCAGGGCCCCGTGATGCTATTAAGACGGCCCTGGCGCTCGTTTTAGCGGGGCTTTACTGTTATTTAAGCAACGCTTTTTGCCCGCTAGCGGGGCACTTTTAACCCCCCGCTAGTGGCCGAAAAAGGTGTCAAAACCGCCCATGTTGCGGTGCTTCCGAAGCGCTTTTCAGACGCTTTGGAAGCTTTGCCCATTCATTTTAATGGGCAGGACCTTTTGGGAGCGGTGTATACAATGCTCCATAACCGCCCCAAAGATACTGCTTGCAGGACTTTTCCTAACATCCCGCAAGCGAAAAGTCATACAGAAATGAATGGGAGGTGGTTTTCAGGCACTTTACAGGTGTTATTTCTAGCACTTAAATGCCTGAAATTTGCCTCAGTGGGAAAGGGGTCTTAATTGTACAATCGGATCGTATAGTGTATGATCAGCCTAATCATGACTGCAATTTTTTTATTTTTTATTTATTTTTTAACCATTTCAATACAGGGAATTTTCACCCCCTTCCTGCCCAGGCCAATTTTCAGCTTTCAGCGCTGTAACACCTTGAATGACAATTGCGCGGTCATGCAACACTGTACCCAAATGAAATTTTTATCATTTTTTCCCCCACAAATAGAGTTTTCTTTTGGTGGTATTTGATCACCTCTGCGGTTTTTATTCTTTGCGCTATAAACAAAAAAGTGCGACAATATTGACTATGCACTGATTACTGTATAAATGTCACTGGCAGGGAAGGAGTTAACACTAGGGGCGATCAAAGGGTTAAATGTGTTTCCTAGGGAGTGATTCTAACTGTGCCCCCTATACTGCCAGGAAGCCGTGGACATCATATGACGCCCGCCCAGGATGGGAAATCCCACCTGCGGACGTCATATGACTATGGGCAGGTAGGGAAGTGGTTAATCTAATCGATTTGAGCATTTTTTATTCAATCAAAATGCTCAAATCTGCTAAAAATCGAATAGCCACAACCCCCTTCCAATTGATTTAAGCCCCATACACACTATTAGATTTTCTGCAGATTTACCAAAACCATGTAGTGCAAGGGCCTGCCTGATTGCATACAAATTGACCTCATATTATATGGTTTTGGTAAATCTGAAGACAAAAATCTGTAGAAAATCTAATAGTGTGTACGGGGCTTTAGACTTAATTTCAATTTGATTTGATGAACCTGAGTTTATTGGCCAGGCAGAAAATGATTGATCCTTTTGCAACGATCGGCAGCAGTTAGACACGACTGTATTTCAATCAATCATATTATTAGGTTATGTGGTGGAAATAGATATACGAATAACTATCATGTGAAATCCACTGCCCATGTGTGGCATATTGATCGAATGGGCTGTCAGCTATAGAGTGATTATTCCAATGGGAAGGGATTGATCGGAAAAGAAATCGATAATTTACCAAGGATCTATAGCCACCAAAAGGCTAGCCATACACTATACAATCTGTGCAATTTCATTTAGAGTTGTCAGACTTTTGCACTATGCAGTTGATTGTACAATCAGATTGTACAGTTTATGGCCTGTCCGCCTACTGGTTGCCATACACACTTCGATTTTATTTTTATCCAATCAATGTGCGATTCATGCAAAATGATCGGATCTGCAAACAGTTGAATAGCCATAACTCCCTTCCAATTGATTTATACTCAGTTTTGATCAAATTGAATTAAACTGAGTCAATCAGCCAGGGTGCAATATTATCAATCATTTTGCATCAATCAACAGCACTGAGATACTTAGTTCATAAATACGATCATATTTTTCGATTGAAGAGATTATGAGATTACATGGTGAAAACAGAGACACAATTGATAATTTAAAGATCGTAAGTTGGATGCTATTTTATATACTGTGTGTATGTCCGGAACACATGTAAAATCATGCGATTTCCTGGCATGCACAGAAACACGCTGCCTTTTAGCAGAGGTGCAGCACTGCCGTTAATTGTCAATGGCACCCCTTCGCATCTGCTAACACGCACATTTTTACGTGCCAAAAAACATTGTGCTGGAGCACCATGTTGTTCAGTGTGGTGTGATTTTTTTTTTCTCAAAAGAGTCAGGGACTTATTTTGCTCATTTCTTGTGTGTAGGGCAGCCCATCTAAATGAATAAACTGATAAACTCATAAAGTATTAATCTAGCCTTAACTATTGATCAAAATCCACTTGTGTGGCACATTGATCTATTGGGCTAATGACTATATATTGATTATTCCTATCAGAAAATAAATTGATCATTTATCAGAGTGTATATACCCACCATAAGACTGGTCATACAATCTGATTGTACCATTTAATTTAGAGTTATGAGGACAAACCTAAACAATCCATTTAATTCCTATCCAATCAGGCAAGCTCTTGCACTAAATAGTTGATGGTAGATCTAATGGAGATTGTACAATCAGATCGTATAGTGTATGGTCAGCCTAAGGGCTTGTTCACAGTCACCAGGTTCAGTGAAATGCGTTTTTAACCACTTCAGCGCCGTAAGAATTTACCCCCTTCCTGACCAGGACATTTTTTGCGATACAGCACTGCGTCGCTTTAACTGACAATTGCGACGTTGTACCCAAACAAAATTTACCTCCTTTTTTCCCACAAATAGAGCTTTCTTTTGCTGGTATTTGATCACTTCTGCAGTTTTTATTTTTTATGCCATAAACAAAAGAAGAGTGAAAATTTTGAAAAAAAAAACACAATATTTTTTGCTATAATAAATATCCCAAATTAAAAAAACAAAAACAAATGTCTTCATCAGTTAAGGCCAATATATATTCTTCTACATATTTTTGGTAAAAAAGAAATCGCAATAAGCGTGTATTAATTGGTTTGCGCAAAAGTTATAGCGTCTACAAAATAGGGGATAGATTTATGGCATTTTAATTTTTTTTTTACTAGTAATTGCAGCGATCAGAGATTTTTATTGGGACTCCGACATTGCGGCGGACAGATCGGATACTTTTGACACTTTTTTGGGACCATTGTTATTTATACAGCGATCAGAGCTAAAAATAGCTACTGATTGCTATATAAATGTCACTGGCAGGGAAGGGGTTAACACTAGGGGGCGATCAAGTGTGTTCCTTAGGTGTGTTTCTTTTTTTTTTTTTATTTCTTTATTAATTTTCTTTATAACAAATGTATATCCAACACTAACACCATTTGCCATTATTATACCCTCCCCCCCCCCTTCCTACTTTCCTCTCTCTTTTTTTTTTTTTTTTTTTTATTACTTGACTTTTGCCGTGACTCCCATCCCCTCCCCTTCGTCTACTCCCTTTAGTTCTACATATCTCCTTGTCTGCTTAAACTCTCTCCAAACCTTCCACTTACTTTCCAGTCCTTCCATTCCTCCCTCTCCACAGAACCAGATATTCCATATTATAAGTCTCATCCAATTTCTTACACCAACTCCCCATCGTAGGGCTTTCTATCTCCTGCCACTGTCGCAGTATTAGACTTTTGGCTGCGTTCATTAGATGGGGAGCCAATTTTCTCATGTATTGTTTATTTGGCATTCTCACCCCATGAAACAGACAGCTCCACGGTTCCTCTGGTATCTCTATATCTCCTTGATTACCTGCAACACCTCTCTCCAGTAGTTTTTTTTATCATTGGACACTTCCACCATATGTGGGCCATCGTTCCCACTTCCCCACATCCCCGCCAACATAATCGTGAGACCTCCTTCTGGCATTTATGTGCCTCATCAAGTGTTATATACCAACGTGCTAAGCATTTGTAGTTCATTTCTATGGTGTTGCTATCAATTGGCGTGGTATGTGTAATCTTAAAAAAACTTCCCCAAATCTTGGTCTTTCTCTCCCTTACCTAATTCTTCTTCCCACTTTATTATGAATGGCGATATTTCCAGCCCCTTCAATCCCACAAGCACTTTATAGATCCTTGAGATCCCCCTCTTTGTTCCTGCTGCCATACATAGCCGCTCAAATGGCCGTAGGTCCTCCTCAGATGGTTGGGGCAGTGATGTAACAAAGTGTTTTAGCTGGGAGTACCGCCATTCATCAATTACCATTAGGTCTTTTTTATATTTTAAATCCTGTAACATGTGTATTTTACCTTTCACCGTGATGTCTTTTAATTGTGCGTCTTTTTTTTTGATCCATTCCCCAAACAAATTTCCCTTCCCCAGTGGAAAAAAATTTGTTTCTTTTAATGGTATCAGAGGCAAATTAAATTCCCATTTTTCCTTTATGTGCATCAAATCTCAAATTGCCAATATTTATATATGTGTCCTGTTGCAGTTTTATTAGTTTCCATTTCTGTTTCATTCAGAAGCGGAATAAAATTAGCTTGATATATTGGCTTTTCAGATGGTGTTATTTTTACTCCTAAATATTTTAGTTCCTTTTATCGCCATATAAATGGGAACTCTTGTTGGAATATCTGTTTGTCCTGTTTCCTAACATTGATATTAAGAATCTCTGATTTAGAGGGGTTCATCTTAAAGTTTGATATCTCTCCATAGACTTTTAGCAGCTTCATTAGATTGGGCAGAGTTACTCTAGGTTTAGTGACGTAGAGCAATATATCATGGGCGTATGCCGCTAATTTATGCTTTTCGCCCCCTATCGTAATCCCCTCTATATGTGTGCTCTCTCTGATCCCTGCCAAAAGTGGTTCCAATGACAGAACAAACAATAGAAGGGACAGCCCTGTCTTGTTCCATTATGCATCTTGAAGGGCATAGATACTGTCCCATTAACCTTTACCCTAGCTGTTGGATAATTATACAGTGCTTCAATCCAGTTGGTCATCTTTGGGCCTACTCCCATCACCACTAATATCTTCATCATGATTCCCCAGTCTACCCTATCAAACGCTTTCTCTGCGTCTATTGAGAGAAGTAACCCTGGGGACCTACTTTTTTTAATTTCCTTCACCAGTAACAGTGTTCTAACCCCGTTATCTCTCCCTTCCTTTCCTGGGATGAATCCGAACTGGTCCGCATGTACCAGATCGTTCATTACCACTTTCATCCTACTAGCTAATACTTTAGTGAATAGTTTTGTATCTGCATTTAGCAGTGGGATAGGTCTGTAACTTGAACATAGGGTCGCGTCTTTCCCTGATGGTAATGACAGCCGCTAGGGCATACCTTCTCATCTCCCATCTTGTTCCTATCCCATTCATGTAGGTGCATAGTCTGGGGATTAATATTTCCTTAAATATCTTATAGTAAAATGTCATCAGCCCATCTGGGCCAGGACTTTTCCCTGAGGCTGTTTCTTTTAAGATCCGGCTTATCTCTTCTTCTGTTATAGGTCCTTCTAGGGCGCTTAGTCTGTCTTCTCCTTTTTAAACATTAACAAGTATCGCCAAATAGACACATACACAATACTGAAAGTATTCAAGACTTACATCCTGATCATTTGCATATATAGCAGAACATCCACATTGATTAAAAAACAAAGGAATGACACTGTTGCGTACAGTCCCCCGAACACCACGTCCACGATGGTTTATTGCATCAATTTAAAATTGATAAGGATGGAAAAAAGGTACTGAGTGTTGTAAGGGGATACGATCCCCCAATCACACCAAATTCAGCTGGAATCTGGAGACCCAGATACACCTGAAAAAATACCATGTGTACTGAGGCCCCAAAAGCAGAAAATGTGGAAGGAAGAGCACAAAAAGACACATAAACATAAAATAAGATCTATTCTGAAGGAGGGAGTAATGGGGTAAAGGGACAAAGGAATATTACACTTATAACCCCAATGACTGAACCCCACAAAAGATAACATACCTATATGGAGCAGTGACATCAATTGCAGGCAGAGGGGCCAGTTGCGAGCGTGGAAGGCATAGACCAATTCAGTAAGATTGGTGAGATTCAATATTACCAACAGGTGGGTAACCCGAAAATAAGGAGTGATATATAGAATCTATATTACAGAGATATATTACAGAGATACCTACATCTCCATTCAAACATGCGTAATGTTTGTAAGTCATATATACATTATGTATGCCAGCTTATCACGTGCACCCGGAACGGCTAAGAGTCTCCCTTTTGGAGACTCTTTGGGGAGGAGCTATGCGCTTTACCATCTGCCTGGCTCCATTCCCATTCGCACCTAGGATGACCTCTGTTGTCCTGGGTTGCGCTGCCATGCCGGTGGGACGTTGACGCATCATGTCCCTCCGCAGCGTGAGCACGTGACATCATTGTGCGTGCGCCATATGGATTCTGTGGCGCGTGCGCCTTGGGGAGGCGTGGCACGTCCACTGCCAAGGGGGGCCCCATTTGATAAGAAAGCCAGCTACACACAGCTGATTCACATTCAGAACAGGGGCCGTGGTGGCTGTGGGGCTATTTAAGCCTCCACCTCATTTGCAGGTGGATAGGGCTATCGTTGGACGTCCTGGGAGAAGCTGCCGATGGACCAAATTCACTGTGAGTAGGCCACTGGGACAACACTGCGATTTAATGCCTTTTTGGCATCTGCCATCATTCTATGTTTTCTTCTTCTTTGTTATGACCGGGTACCACTGTTGCTCTACCTCACTATCTAATGTTCTCTCAGTTTCCTCCCACCAACCGGGGATCTTTATAATTGGCATATCCAGTCTTTTACAGAATTTATCAGTTTCTTCTGAAAACCTTAAAGTTGCTGAACGACCATTCTTACGCCCTATTAAACAGGCCGGAAAGCCCCATAAATACTGTATCCTGTGATTCTTCATTTGTTCTAGTAAGGGTTTTAATACTCTTCTCCCACTAATGTTTCTGATGCCAGATCTGGAAAGACCTGTAGTGCTGTTTCTTCATGTTTTTACGGGGTGATTAGTTTTAAGGACTTCCCATATCTGTTCTTTATCTTTGTAATTATGGAATCTCGCAATCACGTCTCTTGGGACTTCTCCTGCCATGTCCGCTGATTTTCTTATTCTGCGTACGGTACTCTTTCAAACATAATCTTTTTCTGTCGTTGATATTCCCAACAATGGACCAAATACTTTGTTCATTTTGTCTTGTAAGATTTCTCCGTGTGTTTCAGGTAGGCCCCCGAATTCTTAAGTTTTTCCTTCGGTTGCGATTTTCCTGATCTTGTATTTTATACCTCATATGTCTCCACATGTCTCTGCTCTCGCTGCAACCCCTCCATCTGTTCCTTAAGTTCTTTAATTTCTGCCTCTTGTTTATCCAGTTTTTCCTCTGTTTCTTCCACTCTTTTTGGGATCTGATACAGGTCTCCATGTAAAGCTGCCATTTCCCCTTTTAAGGATAGTTCCAGTCTGGAGAACATTTATGCCATTTCGCCTTTAGTTGGGAGTTGGCTTTTTGCTCTTAATTCTGCGTCGTTCTCTTGCTCTTCATTTATTATCATTGAGCTGTCTACTCCAGCAGATAGTCTGCTATGTTCAATTTTAGCAGCCCCCGCTTGTTTGCTTGGACTTTCCTTGCAAGCTTCTTGTGTCATGTACTTCTTAATTGTTCCTGGGCTTCCATTTACTTTGGGGGAGTTCACCCCCGCCCCTCTCGTTGGCTTACCCCTCATAGTACTGTTTTATGTATGAGGTTTTTGAGATGTTTGAGGTATTCTGCAATTCCCAAGCCTCCCTAGCCCCCTTCACACCTCTCTGGGTCTCTCCTTCTAGTCATTCTCTCTCACAGATTGTATCTTGCTTGTAACCGGGCCTAACCTTAGATGTATATTTTGGTTTCAACAAAAACACCCCTTCCAGTCAGCCTCTCTCACAGGCTGTTTCTTAGGGTTGCCCGGGTATGTCTGAGGGTATTTCTTTTAGGGGTGCTTTTACAGTTCCAACAGTTTACATTTCCAAAAAGAATAATAGGAGACAATTGTAATTTTACTGCGGCCTAACTCCTGACTTTTTGCCAGGTCTTACAGTCCAACCGATCCCGTGGCCTCCTTCTCATATGTAGGAGGTATATAAAGATATGTAAAGGTATTTAGTGGTATGTAGAGGATGGGGGAAGGGGGTCAGCCAAGAGTGGTACTTCGCAAGTAAATAGGCAAATAAGTAAGCCCCCTCTCACAGTCTCATACAGTCTCTTCTGTAAGCCAGTCTCTCTCACAGATTGCTCATTATCAGGGACCCGGTATATCTTCAGGGGTAGATTACAGTCCAACGGTAACTTTATAATAACACACTTGACTCACCCCCTCTGCAACTGCAGTCTTGCTGGTGCCAAATTCAGGGATCTCTGTCCCACTTGAACTGTTCCTTCTGGTGGACCGTCTGCTGCCTCCTCTCTGTAATTGAAGAGGTGCTAGGCTCAGGACCTGGGCTGGGAGCCGCTGGCTGGGGTGAGATTGGGGGTTCCCCCCTTTCCAGGGCCGATGAACAGCCCCTCTGGTTTAAGCTAGAGACTGTCGCTCCTCTGTTGCCATCTCTATGAGTGGCGTTTTCTTTTCCTCTCTCTCACTCTTCCCCTTCTCTGGTCTCCAGGACTCGCTGCACGCTCGATCTCTCTCTCACTTCCGCATCCAGCATTCCAGCTGATTGGCGGCGCTCCCAGCTCTTGCCGCCTCCCTGCTCGACGCTGCCATTCACAGCCCACCCCTCGCAGCTGTTCTCCAATGCCACGAGACCGGTGTGTACCAAGCCATCCTTTGTGGGGGGATTATCAGAAAACGGGGGGAACGGGGAGGGAGGTGCCGGGCTTATTACCCTGCTATCCTCATACGGGTGGGGGGCTTTCCAGAGCTCAGCAGCAGCAGCTCCTGACCCACGGCATCAGGCTCCTCCCTCGTCTTTTGGTGAGGTGTGTTCCTAACTGTGAGGGGATAGGACTGACTAGAGGAGGAGCCAGATCGTTGTTCCTACTTAGTAGGAACAGACGATCTGTCTCTCCTCCCCTGACAGAACCAGGATTTGTGTGTTTACACACACAAATCATCATACTGGTTCTCGTGCCCACGACCGTGGGTGGTCGTTGGCGATCGCGCCCGTCGGCCACACGCATCGGGTCCCCTGCCATGCAGCAGGCGTGTGCGCGCCTGCTATGGCTCTTAAGGGAGCCGCATACGGCAGTTCGCTCAGGGGAGCCATCCTGCCGCCGTATATGTACAGGAGGTGGTCAGGAAGCGGTAAAGCACAATACAAACACATATGAAAGGAAAATTTAATGTACTTCAGTTTACAGCAATGCAGTGCTTTCAAGTGGTTGTAAACCTCAGACATGAAGTATGAACAAAGAATATCCCCCCATAGTGTGTATTTGTCTCAATTAAGAGTTCTAAGGCTTGCCATACATTTTACAATTTTCTTGTACAATTTTCCTTTAGCTTTACCAAAACCATATAATATGAGGTCGAACCATAACACTTTCAATTTGTATGCAATCAGGCAAGGCCTTGCACTACATTGTTAAAGGTAAATCTAAAAGACATTGAATAAGAAAATTGTATAATGTATAGCCAGCTGTAGTGTAATTTCTGTTTGCTACTTTTTTCCTCCGCTATCAGCATGAGACAAGTTTTCTTGACACCAAGAGAAAAAAGGTGATGGGGAGGGATCTCCAGCACACAGCCTGTAAATGACAACCTCAGCTCAGTTCCTGTGTGCTATGTGAAGGGGTGGGGGATCCCTTCCCTCCAATTAGTTCTCAGAGCTACTTTCAGCTCTCCGTCACCTGTTTACTGACAGCTTAGGCAATCTTTATAAATACTGGACTTTGAACAGATGTAGAAAAGAGAAGGATGCAGATAAACAGGTACAACTTATGTGGGAGGATTTGTTTAATCTCTGTGTATAACCTGAGGGCAGTCACTTCACAGAGTATACAGTATGTAAGAGTTTACAACAACTTTCGTGTGCATTAAAAAAGTACAGCACGCAGCATTTTTTGCACATAAACATAGCTGAACAAACGTGAACGCACAGCAAACACATCTAAATGCAACTCAGTAAAAAACAAAAAAAAATCAAATAAGGGCTAATTTACACCAGATGCAGCCAATGTATAAAGGTATATACAAGAAAAATGTATGTATCACAATGAACCTCATTTACACCAATGCAGTGATTTCATGTGCAATTAAAAAAAGTAAATCATCAGATGAAGCCGCTTTAGGCGAAACATGTAGGATTTTCAATTACCTGCTTACAGGATTGGCCACCACGCTCCCAGGCTAAGTCCTGTAATCTTGGCTACGCATTGTTGCACTTTTATAATCCCTTTTTTTTTGGTGCACACCTGTGAAACGTAATATTGTACCATTTTTTAACCTTGTTAATAAAGCATTGTATATTTTTATCTATGTACATAAGTCTTCTTTTGGCACTGCAATAATCCCCCACTCTATGATGCATATCTCAATTGTAAACCTATTCGGATGAGGAGCCGTATTGTACTGAGGACCATCCAGTCATTTCAACACAACGTGTGTCAGGTGACGTGGCAAGTGACAATTCACAACATGTGGCAGGTGACGTGGCAAGTGACAATCCACATCTGGTGACAGGTGACATGACAAGTGACAATCTGCATTTGGTGGCAAGTGACATGGCAAGTGACAATTCGTGGCAAGTGACAATCCGCAACGTGTAGCAGGTGACGTGACAATTTGCAGCGTGTGGCAAGTGACAATCCGCATTTGGTGGCAGGCGACGTGGAAAGTGACTCCCACTGATTCTGCGTTATGGTGAGTTGAACTATTTCATTGTATATTACAATGTAAGAATGGAAATTATGCGCTTCAATCATCCTGACACCATAATAACCATGGTGCCGTGATGATTGAAGCGCCAACACCAGCCATTTCCCAGATAAATTACCCGCAAAAAAATGTATTTTCTGGCAGTGCCCCTCCCGAGACTTGACTCTGGACCTGCCCCTGGTTTGGCCAGACCTAAGGTTGCCACCTGTCCGGGATTCACCCAGACAGTTCGGGTTTGGAATCATGCATCTGAAACCCGGACACATTATTCAGACTGGACTATGGCTTCCCAGCAGGGTTGCTGGCTGCAGTTGTCCAACCTGACAGAGTGTCTGTTACCCTCTCTTTCATGCTGCCCAAAGCCAGCACTAAAAATTCCCCCTACCAAACACACACACAGACGGGAGAGGAGAGAGGGCTCAATCTGCACCTCTTCCTCCCGCCCCTGCCCCTCTGTGTCTGCCCACACTCCAATCTCCAGGGTTGTGCCTCAGAAAAGGAAAGTGGGGGCCAGAAATTTGAAGTCCAGCAGCCTCAGATACATCTGGATGAGAGGTGCTGACTGCCAAGGGGTGAGTGAGCTCACCATCCATCCCTGTCTGTAACTGAAGTCTCCCCCCTTCTTTCTCCTGCCTCCGAGTGAGTACACTAAGGTAAATCAGGCTTCTCAGAGCACCCCTTACATCAGAGTTCCCCTTTACACCAGAGGCCGCAGTGTTCCCCCTCACATCAGAGTCCTCTCTTTTTTTTTTTTCCTCTCCTCTCTCTCTCTCTCTCTCAGCGTTTCTCTCACTCTTCCCCTTCTCTGGTCTCCAGGTCTCGCTGCATGCTTGATCTCTCTCTCACTTCCGCATCCAGCATTCCAGCTGATTGGCAGTGCTCCCAGCTCTCGCCGCCTCGCTGCTCGACGCTGCCACTCACAGTCCACCCCTCGCAGCTGTTCTCCAATGCCACGAGACCGGTGTGCAGCAAGCCGTCCTTCGTTGGGGGGATTATCAGGACCCGGGGGGAATGGGGAGGGGGGTGCTGGGCTTCTTACCCTACTATCCGCATACGGGTGGGGGGCTTTCCAGAGCTCAGCAGCAGCAGCAGCTCCTGACCGGCGCCATCATCAGGCTCCTCCCTCAGCCTCAGATACATCTGGATGAGACGTGCTGACTGCCAAGGGGTGAGTGAGCTCACCATCCATCCCTGTCTGTGACTGAAGTCTCCCCCTTCTCTCTCCTGCCTCTGAGTGAGTACACTAAGGTAAATCGGGCTTCTCAGAGCACCCCTTACATCAGAGTTCCCCTTTACACCAGAGGCCGCAGTGCTTCCCCTTACATCAGAGTCCTCTCCGTACATCAGAGTTCTCAGTGTTATCACTTAAATCAGGGTTCCCAGAGCATCCCTTATGTTAGAGTCCCCAGAGTTCTACCTTATATCTGAGTCTGCAGAGTCCCCCCCTTACAGTGAAAGGGAACTCTGCAAGTTCAGATGTAAAAGGGGAACTCTGTGGACTCTGATGTAAAGGGGGACTCTTGTTATTAACTTCATATGATTAGAAATGTTATTTATTAGCAAAATATATGTATAAAAAAAAATGCTGTGCACCGATAAAGTGTTCGGGTTTGACTTGAAGAAAAGATGGCAGCCCTAGCCAGACCTGTGCAATAATGAACAATTTTCCTGATCACCGACACATCAGTCTCCGTGCCACCAGACCAGTGTAAGCCAGCAACAGAGTTCCTGGTCTCTGCCAGACCTATTACAGTGTCACCAGATCAGTGTAAGTCAGAGTTCCTGATTGTCTTCACTCCAGTGCCACTGATCCAAACTAGTAAAGCCAGCAACAGTGTTCCTGATAACCACTGCACTAGTCCCAGTGTCACCAGGCCAGTGTAAGCCAGCAACAGTATTCCTGATTGCTGCCACACCAGTCTCAATGTCACCAGACCAGAGCTGCCTGCAACAGTTCTCCAGACCATTGCCACAACCGTCTTAGTGCTATCAGACCAGTGTAAGCCAGCAATAGTGTTCATGATCACTACCACCAGTTACAATGTCATTTTGGGCCCCGCTATGCAGCTGGCTCCAAAAAAGTCTAACACATATGGTATCCCCATACTTGGAAGAAGTGGCAGAATGTGTTTTGGTGTGTTATTCTAAGTATATTCTTGTAAGTAGTCCTAAAATGTGTGTTAGAAATATCTTATTAATTGACAACTTTCTGTAAAAAAATACATTTTACATTTTCATTTTCCTTTTACAAAAGCTTGTGAAAGAAATATGAAATAGTCAAAAAACTCACCATACCTCCTAAAAGTATCTTTCGGTGTATGCTTTCCAAAATGCGGATACTTTGTGGGTGTTTTCACTGCCCTGGCACTCCAGGGCCTGTAAACATAAGACAGGTAGTCAGGAAATTAGATGCATAATTTATGACCGTTGAAAGCCTGAAGGTGCTCCTTGGATTGTGGGCCCCTCTATGCAGCTAGGCTGCAAAAAAATCTCACATCTGTGGTATTCCCATACTCAGGAAAAGCATAGCTCCCAACTGTCCCTGATTTTGAGAGACTGTCCCTGATTTGGAACAATGTCCTTCTGTCCCTCTTACCTCCTCATTTGTCCCTCATTTTGGTCTGAAAATGCACTCAATATCCTTCAAAAAATGTTTCACAGTGCTAGTCAGACCAGGCAGCTGTAAACTAAACTTTGTTCAGCCTCTGCTCCAAGGTTGGCCAGAAATACTATCCCCAGTTTCAGTTGACTTACGTCAGTTCAGCGCTGCCTCTAAACATCAAGAATCCTTTCCCTCGTTACCCTTAGCAACCACAGTTGTTACTGAATGTTTCTTGCCTCCTGCATACTAGTACCCTACTTTCATTAATTTAATACATTTTTCCTCTGCATTTAACCCATTAAAGGCTGTTGGTCCTTGTGATTGTTCCTTGCTTCATCCTTCATGTAGCCTCCTGTTCCTAAAATTGGGGCTATAGTGTAAATGTAGTTTTTGGCTTAGCTGTAAACAGCTCAGATTTTATTGTATAGTTTATTTCAGGGATCTTCAAACTACGGCCCCCCAACTGTTGCGGAACTACAAGTCCCATGAAGCCTTGCAAAACTCTGACATTCACAGACATGACTAGGCATGATAGGAATTGTAGTTCCTGAACAACTGGAGGGCGGTAGTTTGAGGACCCCTGGTTTATTTGGTCCTGCTCTAAACTTAACTGAGTTGTGCATTTCTCAATATTACCAGTAGGTGTCACTGGTACCACAGGCCAGTATGAGAATTACAACTAGTTTGAGCTATTTAATGATTATTCTTTTTCCTGAACAGCCCAGTAGGAGGTTCCTGGCCGCTGTACATTCTGGGAAGGGGGTATTCATTGGGCAGAGCCATGTGCTCTCGTGTGTTCTATTACCTCAGGGGCCTCCTGGCCTGAGGATGTGTTGCTCCAAATTCTGTTCTAACTTCCCATTATAGCCATGGACTCATGTACCTCCTTACTCCCAGTAGACCCAGGGGGGCGCTACATTTTGGCACCCAACGTGGGGCCTGGCGGAACAAGTTTGCTGTTGTCCCTAGCAACCAACTGCAACTCAGGAATTTCATCATCATAGCACTGTGGGGATTGTGAACTGTGACTTCAAGTAAAGCCCTTGTTTCCAAAGTGCTGCACTATTCACTGGGGAAGAACCGAGAGTCTCTGCTAAAGAGGGGTTCCGGGACTTTGTCATTTTCTCCAGGAAAACAGGGGTTAATTGCAAGATCACATTTCTGACTGCGTGAGCTGTGGGTGGAGTGAGAGAAGCGCAAGTGGGAGGAGTTTCTGCCTGCTGCCGTGTAAGACGCTGTGTGTGTGTCTGGCGCTGAAGAGAGAAAGTTTGCTGTTACTACAGGGAAAATCACAGGCCAGTCATGGCTTAATTTTCTCTTGTGCAAACTGCAGTGGGGTCCAAGATGTTTCCTGCCGGCACCGCTGCAAGTGTTATGCTGTCTGGAACCCTGCTAACAGAAACCGGCATCCGCCTGAAGACACGTGATTGGTTTGCGCTGTATAGTGTTGGAGACCATGAAATGCTGGGTATGTTATGCCACATGTGTGGAGAACTGGCCGTACATCTCTGTGCGTTTGTTCGTTGCCTGCACTGCAGGGCATACTTATTTGCTGTGGAACACCCTTCCATGCTGCCCTGTGCCTACAGAGTTGATTGGGCCACAGGTGTTGCTACAGTGCTGTTGCTGCCTTTGCTTCTGCTGGGAAACCTACACTCGCCATGCCTGATACTGTGAGTGTTCCATTTGATGATGTCACTGCTACTGTTCCTAAAGTGCCATCAGCAGACATCGCCATTGCTACTGTGCCCACTGCACCTGTCCAGAAGAAGGTGGGCTATGTAAAGGCATGCCGCAGCCGTGGTCGAGGCCTACCCCAGAGACCACCAGAACCAGAACCCGAGGAAGGCATCACTCCTGGTATATAGACGTCAGGGACTGGTGAGAAATCTGGGACATGCATTTCAGTGGGGTCAATGTGTAAATATAGGCCTGCAGAAGAATTAAGGGATTCTGAGCTGGATTCCTTGTCTGATTATCTGGTAATGATGAACTGTTTGAATCTATGTCACAAGAACTATTGTGGGCTAATCGTGAGGATGTTAGCTCTACCTTCACTTTCCCAGATTGGGTAGCTTTAGACTTAGGAGAGACATCAATTAGTATGGAAACGCCAAGTGTTACTAGGGGAGCCTCTGCCTAAAGTTATCAATCCAGCTGAAACAAAAAAGTTGTCTGCTAAAGCCATGGTGCAAAAGTTTCTGAATCTGTGTGTGCTTCCTGGATTGGGGAATACCAGAGCCTTGCCAAAGCTTGCTCGCTTACAAAGAGTGCTCAACAAAAGAGTTGCTACAGAATATGGCCTGGAATTTCCATATGTTCCTTCAGAGACTATGCAAGAAATTGAATCAAAGTGAGAGGAGTGGTACAGTGAAGCTATCTGGGACTACCTGTCTATACCAAAGTCTTTCAGGAAAGCTGGCTATTTTTCTGTCATGGATGAGCGTTATGACAGATGCATGCTTCAATGGAACTATGGCCGACATATCTACTCTGACAAAGTGGTCATCTGCAGACATGGATAAGCAGATGTTGTTTACTATGTTACTACTGTGGATAAACAAGAGAAGCCAGTTACTTTAAGAGGTAAACAAAAAATCCTGGGCATCCGCACTCAAAAGAAATCTTCGATCTTTATCTAAATATGATCATAAAAATACATGCCACGGCATCACAAAGCATGAAATCCGACGCGTTTCACACTGTAGTCAGTGCTTAATCATAGCTATGATTAAGCACTGACTACAGTGTGAAACACGTCAGATTTCCTGCTTTGTGATGCTGTGGCATGTATTTTTATGATCATATTTAAATAAAGATCGAAGATTTCTTTAGAGTGTGGCTTGTCCAGGATTTTTTGTTTACCTCTTAATTATCAGCATTGCCTGCACCTGTTACTTCCAGCATGGAGAAAATGTTTGTTCCTCACAGACCTCTTTCAGAGCGGTGATATCTCTCTTTCTAAGCCAGTTACTTTGCCAGATCCTTGTTTCTACTGGTAACCATTTAAAGGGACTGTCATAGTTCAGCTGGAAAATATCAGCCTCTGCTCTAAAGCAACAGTTTGTTCCTGTTTAAAACTCAGAGAAGAGTCTTCAGTCCTTTGAACAAAGACTGAGAAAAGTTCTTTACTCTAAATGGACTAAATGGACTATGGGGTACATAACCAGATAGTTATAGGTTTAGAGAACTTGGTGGTCAAGATTTTCTACATGTGTACAATAATTTCACTACTTTGCAACTAAGGACATCTGTCATACTGATTTCTACCGCTAGATGGTGGCTTACTTATAGAAAGGGATGGACTTTTAAGTTGCATTCTAGTTTGCTTTGCATTTAAAATGTGGACCCTTACTGGAGAGACCCAGGATGAAGGCCAGTCTCTCAGGAGAGCCTGGTAACTCATTTGGCGGACGCACCTATATCTAAACTACTCTTATGCCGCGTACACACGAGTGGACTTTTCGACCGGACTGGTCCAACAGACTATCCGACTGACTTTCGGCGGACTTCCAACGGACTTTCCCAACGAATGGACTTGCCTACACACGATCACACCAAAGTCCGACGGATTTGTACGTGATGACGTACGACCGGACTAAAATAAGGAAGTTGATAGCCAGTAGCCAATAGCTGCCCTAGCGTCGTTTCTCATCTATCGGACTAGCATACAGACGAGCAGACTTTTCGATAGGAACTGGGTCCGGCGGAGTTCCGACGTAAAGATTTGTAATGCCACGTACACACGAGCGGACTTTTCGACTGAACTGGTCCGATGGACTATCCGACGGACTTTCGGCGGATTTCCAATGGACTTTCCCAACAAACAGACTTGCCTACACACCATTACACCAAAGTCCGACGGATTCGTACGTGATGACGTATGACCGGACTAAAATAAGGAAGTTGATAGCCAGTAGCCAATAACTGCCCTAGCGTCGGTTTTCGTCCGTCGGACTAGCATACAGACGAGCGGACTTTTCCATAGTGGAGTTCCGACGTATAGATTTGAAACATGTTCCGAATCTAAAGTCCGTCAGATTTTCAACCGAAAAAGTCCGCTGCAGGTCCCAATGAAGCCCAGACACGGTCAAATTGTCCGCCGGACTCGGTCTGTCGGACCAGTCCGGTCAAAAAGTCCGCTCGTGTGTACGCGGCATTACAGTATTGCTGGATGGCTTAAAGGTTCTGACACTGTGAAGCTGAATCCTATTTTAAAATCTAAACCGTGGTCACTAGCTCCTGGCTGCTAAGTCTGGGAGAGAGGCTTATCCAGGAGTTCTACTGGCTGCTAAATCTGTGAGGGAGGCTTGTCCAGAAATTCTACCGGCTGCTAGGTCTGTGTGAGAGGCCTATCCAGGTAGTCAAGGTCTGCTAAAGAGAAAGCTGTTTTACCTTTGTATTTAGGAGTCTGTAAGTGATCTGCAAATGGTATCTGAAACCTCCCCTAACCCTCTCTCCTACTACGTCTTTCAAGTTCCTTATTAAAGCATTGTAAATATATAAAGTGGCTGCCGCCCAAATTCTGTTCTAACTTCCCATTATAGCCATGGACTCTGCCCTGGGGTGAATGTAAGCTTGCCCCTTGTCTCTGGAGGTACCTCCTTGCTCCCAGTAGACCCAGGGTGGTGCTACATTTTGGCACCCAACGTGGGGCCTGGCGGAACAAGTTTGCTGTTGTCCCTAGCAACCAAATGCAACTCAGGAATTTCATCATGGCATTGTGGGGATTGTGAACTGTAATTACTATGAAGGGTTAATGTAATATATGTATAACTTAGTCCCTTATATAGGGCTTTTTATTAACCGTATATACTCGAGTATAAGTCAATTTTTTCAGCACATTTTTTTGTGCTGGAAGTGCCCCCCTCGACTTATACTCGAGTCAAGCACTTTTATGCAGCAAAACATTTCATTTTCCGAACCGACTTTGGGGCCCCATATCTCAGGGCCACTTAGTGCTAGGAACCCCAAATTTGGTGTGCAAACCCAGTGGAACCACAACATATCCAAAGCAGAAGTTCCTAGCACCAAGTGGCCCTGAGATACGGGGCCCCAAATCCGGTTCGGAAAATGTCATTCTCTGCTGCAGAAAAGTGCTTGACATTTTCTGAACCGACTTTGGGGCCCCATATCTCAGGGCCACTTGGTGCTAGGAACTCCAAATTTGGTGTGCAAACCCAGTGGAACCACAACATATCCAAAGCTAAAGTTCCTAGTACCAAGTGGCCCTGAGATACGGGGCCCCAAAACCGGTTCGGAAAATGTCATTCTCTGCTGCAAAAAAATGCTTGACATTTTCTGAACTGATATTTGGGGCCCTGTATCTCGGGGCCACTTGGTGCTAGAAACCCCAGATTTGGAAATTTTATCGTGCTAGTTCCACTGGGTTTGCACACCAAATTTGGGGTTCTTAGCACTAAGTGGCCCCGAGATACGGGGCCCCAAATTCGGTCAACTGTGTCCATCTGCAGCAATGTCATTTCGGGATCCTTTGGGTTCAGAGACCCCAAATTTTGGCTGCAGCTAGGGGGCATCTAGGAACCCTTAACTACCGAGTTTGAAGTTCAGGGGACCTATAACTGCAAATGGGCACAGTGATGCTGCAAATTGGCATTGTTGACCCTCTTTTCCACTTACAGTAGCTGTGCATTTCTCACCCTCGTCTTATACTCGGGTCAATAAGTTTTTCCCATTTTTTTGTGGTAAATTAGGGCCTCGACTTATACTCGGAACGACTTATACTCGAGTATATACGGTAATACATGGAATAAAAATGGATTGCTTTTATTTGGAGACTTTTCTTGTTTGGTACCGGTAAAGTCCTACTTATTTATGTGTGTAATTTTTTTTACTCATACAACTCTGCCACTATCCACTGCTGCCACAACCATTATTCATCCAGTTCCTGAATCCATGCTGCCTGCTGATGGTGTCCAGTCTTCATGCTGCCTGAAGATGGTGTCCGGACCACCTACGTGCTGTCTGCCGATTGGGGCCAGTCCTTCTCCAAGCTGACCCGACTAAGAAGGAGCGAATCACCTCAGAGACTGCTCTAAAATCTTATGGTCTGAGATACTCTCAAACACAGCAACCTCAGATGCCTCCCTCACTTAGGAGGGAAACCTGGGCAGTCTCCCATCCAAGTACTAAACAGGCTTGATCCGAGATCAGGCGCCACAGTGGCTCAGACAACCCTGATGCCATTGGTCCAACAGAAGACGTGAACACGGCCAGACTGCTGAACCTGAGGGCGGTGTACCTGCCTCACCCTTCTGGAGTCATTTAGCTAGTCTAACAAGTACATAATAAAGTCAATATAGTCTATATTAGACAAAAACTAATACGCAGTTCCACAAGGATGCAGGCCTAGACAATGTTGATCTACCGCTATACAACCCTGTAGGTATGCAAGTATGCAGGTACCCAGGTAGGCAAACATGCAGGTATACATGTTTTCTTGCTGTTCATGCATTTATGTATGCAGTATAATGCAAATTAATACATATCTAAACAGTTTATTGTAATAAGCACGTATTTACCCAATTTAATGCAAAAAAACACACATGTATGCAGTTCAAGTTTATGTAAACATGCATTTTTATGCTAGTAATTCATATATTCAACATGTGTTTATGCAAGTAAGCAATCATGTGCCTATGCATCACGTGTTTATGAATCCAGTGACCATGTATATAAGTAAACATGCAACATGTATCTATGCAAACATGTGTCTTATGCAACTCTGCCTTTCAGCAAACATAAGCTTTTTAGCAGGCATGAGCATAAGCTTTTAGCAAGTATGAGCTTTTAGCAAACATAAGCTTTTAGCAAGCATGAGTTTTCATGCAAACATGAAATTTTAGCAAACATGAGCTTTTAGCAAACATAAGCTTTTCGCAAACATATGATTTTAGCAAGTATGAGCTTTTAGCAAACATGAGCTTTTAGCAAACATAAGTTTTTAGCAAGTATGAGCTTTTAGCAAACATAAGCTTTTAGCGAGCATGAGCTTTCATGTAAACATGAGATTTTAGCAAACATGAGCTTTTAGCAAACATAAGCTTTTAGCAAACATAATTTTTTTAGCAAGTATGAGCTTTTAGCAAACATGAGCTTTTAGCAAACATAAGTTTTTAGCAAGTATGAGCTTTTAGCAAGTATGAGCTTTTAGCAAACATAAGCTTTTAGCAAGCATGAGCTTTCATGCAGACATGAGATTTTAGCAAACATGAGCTTTTAGCAAACATAAGCTTTTAGCAAACATGAGCTTTTAGCAAGCGTGAGCTTTTAGCAACATAAGCTTTTGCCAGTTTGCAAGTATGCACCTGTTCAACTGCACCAGGCCCCATACTACTTTTGTGCCAAAATGCACAGTATTCTGGAGACACAACACTTTAAAGTGCCCTGCTACCCATACAGGGGTTTATTGTCTTGTACAGCCCCCCCCAGCAGTATATTATCATGACTTGTCTGGCCACACAGTTCTCACCTAGTAAGTACTCACATGTCATTAGTATCTATTGGCTGCTGTTATGTCTCAAGAGGCCAGACAGTCAGATCTCTCTTTCTTTTTTTTTTAAAGAGTAACTACAAAATAATGCAGACTTACCATTCCTGTTGCAGGACTCTGAGCATAACAGGAGTTCAACCTTCACCCATCACAGCGGCTTTACTATAAAAGACCTTCAGGGACTGGGTCCCCCTTAGTGTGGGGTCCACTTCCCTGGACCTGTATAGCACCCTGCAGAAAAGCACCTTGGTCAAAACAAACACTGCACAGGGTTCCATTACGCAAGCTGCCGCACTGTAATGCCCTGTACACACGATAGGATTTTCAAATGGATAATGTGATAGGACCCAGTTGTCGGAAATTCCTACCGTGTGTAGGCTCCATCACACATTTTCCATAGGAATTTCCAACACACAAAGTTTGAGAGCTTGCTATAAAATTTTCCGACAACAAAATCTGTTGTCGGAAATTCCGATCGTGTGTACACAAATCCGACGCACAAAGTGCCACGCATGCTCAGAATAAATTAAGAGACGAAAGCTATTGGCTACTGCCCCGTTTATAGTTCCAACGTACAGGTTTTACTTCACCGCGTTCAGAACGATCGGATTTTCCGTCAACTTTGTGTGACCATGTGTATGCAAGAAAAGTTTGAGCCAACATCCGTCAGAAAAAATCCATGGATTTTGTTGTTGGAATGTCCGATCAATGTCCGACCGTGTGTACAGGGCATAAGGCTGCATTACAGGCAAACCTCAAGGATTCTTCCCTCCTATCCAATGAGGCTTGGAGCATACCTCCAAGTATGCTCCAAGAGCACATGTATCACATCAGTGACCACCACCTTACAGACACTGGCAAAAAAACTGAGGTACTTCCTGTGTAGGAGGGGTTATATAGGGGAGGACTTCCTTTTTGACTATCTTCCAGTGTGCATTCACCTATAGGTGGCGTATAACCCATATAGTAATTATTATGGCTGCTCTGTGTCCCGTGATATACAATAAAGAAATGAATGTGTTTCAATGAGCCTAGTATACACCATTGCGGCGCTTTCATGAGTGTTTAAAAAAAGTACAGCATGCTGCATTTTTCCACACATAAATATATCAGAAAGTATGCAAACAGCATACACTCACATAAATGCAACTCAAAACAAGATCATAAATCAGGTTGCAGTAGGTTGTATAAATCATACAGATCGGGCACTTCACTGGCAGGTTAAGGGCATCCGACAGTCATGTTATTTAACCGCATCAAGCCTGGACTGTGTAAGTATCTGTCTCTAACTGGTGCTTCAAAAACACAGCCTCCCCCTCATTGGAATCCATGCACCGGTGTCCTGAAAGGGGCCGGACGCATGGATAGGGGAGGCGGCGATGGACAGGGGGGGCGGCACCCGTGCGCCCTTTTTGGACAGGCTGCCACTGGTGGGGCTCAATTGGGATTTCCAATTGATTGGGATAAGGCATTTACCAGCATTAAGGAGGTGAGGCATCAGGGAGCATTTATAAGACCATACCAACTTCAAAGTGTTGTGGAGTAACATGGGTAGAGGGTCGTCTGCAATCTGGTGGTTTTTCACCTTGAAGTCGGTAGGGTTTTATAAATGCTCCCTGATGCCTCACCTCCTTAACCGCAGGTTATGAACTTCAATCCAAAAAGGCTGGATGACAGGGCATTCCCACCACAAGTGTAAGAAAGTACCTTTCTGTCCGAACCCTATCCAGCAGAGATTAGGCACAGAAAGGACTATTCTATACAATTTGTCACGTACCCTATACCACCTGGACAAAAATTTATAACAATATTCTTGAGTTTTGGATAGGGATGGGCGAATGGTTCGGGCAAAGCATAAGTTTCGGCCCGAGCATCACGCGTTCAGGTGTCCGCCGAACACCCAAATTTTCTGTGCGCTTGGTGGGATAGTCGCCTGTCGAGCGCACAGTCACTAGGTTGTTCAGGAGTGGGGTCAGGAAGCCGGCCGCCACAAACTTAACAACGGATGAGTCATCAGCTGTCAGTGGGCTTCCCCTCTGACAGCTGAATGAAAAAAAAAACCATTGCTGAATATGCCCATGCCAAAATAAAAAATAAAAACGGAGTGGGGTCCCCCCAAAATCCATACTAGATCCTTATCCGAGCATGTAGCCTGGCAGGCCAGGAAAGGAGGGAAGAGCGAGCGCCCTACTCCTGAACCATACCAGGCCACATGCCCTCAACATGGGGGGGTGTTTTAGGGCAGGGGGCTCTGCCTCCCCCACCCCAAAGAACCTTGTCCCCATGTTGATGGGGACATAGGCCTCTTCCCGACAACCCTGGACAGTGGTTGTGGGGGCTTGCAGGCAGAGTGCTTATCGGAATCTGGAAGCCCCCTTTAACATGGGGGTGCCCAGATCCCGCCCCACCCCTATGTGAATAAGTATGGGGTACATTGCCGTCACCAAGTGGCCCCCCATACCTATTTAAGAACTGTCACACAGTGGAGCAAGCTAATTCGCGCTAAAACTGTATTCACTATAGTGCTGGTGAGAAAATACTCCCAAAATCAAATTTACTATAGCTCCCTGAAACTAAATAGAGCCCAAACCCTTACTCTGCTAAAACCTAGAGAATTGCACATGGAAATAATGTTTAGAGCATGATATCATTGCCTAAATGGTACTGAAATATGCGGTATATTATTTAAAGATTATCTGCTTTTAAACTGTGTGAAAAAGTGATTTCTACACTGAAATATCTTTAAAAGTCTGAAAAGTGAAAAATTCCCCGTTTTGGACAACTAGGTGCCAACACAACTGAGCATGCTCAGACCTGAAAATAACTCTCATTTTAACTCAAGTGTCTTTTTTACCTGGAGGTATAGTAAATACCAAAATGAGAGCTAATTAGAGAGCATTTTTTGGGAGTTAAAATCTGCTCTAATTTAGTCCAAATGAAGTTTCAGTCATTGATTCTAATGGAACAATTCTAACTTTCACAAAAAAAACCTTTTAATGTTGAGATGAAATGTAGCTTTCTGTGAAATACATTTTCCTTTGCAACATTGTTGCTTCTACTTAAAATATTTTGATTTTAATAATGCTACAATGTGGAATGTCTTGATGTTTTGGTAAAATATATTTTTCTCTGTCACTTTCACTTCTTACTCATCATTAGGGATGAGCCAAACACCCCCCGGTTCGGTTCGCACCAGAACCTGCGAACGGACCGAAAGTTCGCACGAACGTTAGAACCCCATTGACGTCTATGGGACTCGAACGTTCGAAATCAAAAGTGCTCATTTTAAAGGCTAATTTGTATGGTATTGTCCTAAAAAGGGTTTGGGGACCCGGGTCCTACCCCAGGGGACATGTATCAATGCAAAAAAAACTTTTAAAAACGGCCGTTTTTTCGGGAGCAGTGATTTTAATGATGCTTAAAGTAAAAAAAAAAAAAGTGAAATATTCCTTTAAATATCGTACCTGGGGGTGTCTATAGTATGCCTGTAAAGTGATGCATGTTTCCCGTGTTTAGAACAGTCCCTGCACCAAATGTCATTTTTAAAGGAAAAAATCTCATTTAAAACTGCTTGCGGGTTTAATGTAATGTCGGGTCATGGCAATATGGATGAAAATCAGTGAGACAAACGGCATGGGTACCCCCCAGTCCATTACCAGGCCCTTTGGGTCTTGTATGGATATTAAGGGGAACCCCGCACCCAAATTAAAATAAGGAAAGGTGTGGGGCCACCAGGCCCTATATACTCTGAACAGCAGTATACAGGCGGTGCAAACAAGACAGGGACTGTAGGTTTGTTGTTAAGTAGAATCTGTTTGTAATTTTGAACGGGTACATTTTTAACGTGTTTAGCTCCAGCCAAAAAATCTTTTTTAAGCTTTTTGGAAAACATAGACATTTGTTTTGCTGTCTTTCCTCCTCTTCAGAAGATTTCACCTCACTTTTTGTCCCAATGAAAAATGTTTTTTGAAAATTTGTTTTTTTTTTGTGGAACAAGGATTGGAAAGCATCAGTGGAAAGGAGAATTTTTTTTCCCATATTAACTCTTACAGGAGAGAATTTCCCTTCCTATGGGGTAGATTTCATCTCACTTCCTGTTGTCTCCTTCCGTTTGCAAGTAGGAGTCGTTTGTAAGTTAGATGTTTGAAAGTAGGGTCCTGCCCTACATACTCAGCAGAAATTTGGGTCTTAGGTGTTGCTGTGGCCACAACACTGTAAGCCCTCACAGGGCCCTGCTGTGAAATATTAGATCAAGAATTGTAATTACATGCCCCTGTTGAACAGGAGCTGAAAAATTAGGCCTTAGGCACTGGTGCTGGTGCCACAACACTGCAACCCCTCACAGACACTCTAGTTGGAATGCAGGAACGAGCCCTGCTGCAAAGTATTGCATCAAAAATTGTAATTACACGCCCCTGTTAGACAGGGGCAGAAAAATTGGGCCTTAGGTGCTGGTGCCACAAAACTGCAACCCCTCACAGACACTCTAGTTGGAACGCAGGAACGAGCCCTGCTGCAAAGTATTGCATCAAAAATTGTAATTACACGCCCCTGTTAGACAGGGGCAGAAAAATTGGGCCTTAGGTGCTGGTGCCACAACACTGCAACCCCTCACAGACACTCTAGTTGGAACGCAGGAACGAGCCCTGCTGCAAAGTATTGCATCAAAAATTGTAATTACACGCCCCTGTTAAACAAGGGCTGAAAAATTGGGCCTTAGGCACTGGTGCTGGTGCCACAACACTGCAACCCCTCACAGACACTCTAGTTGGAACGCAGGAACGAGCCCTGCTGCAAAGTATTGCATCAAAAATTGTAATTACACGTCCCTGTTAGACAGGAGCAGAAAAATTGGGCCTTGGGCACTGGTGCTGGTGCCACAACACTGCAACCCCTCACAGACACTCTAGTTGGAATGCAGGAACGAGCCCTGCTGCAAAGTATTGCATCAAAAATTGTAATTACACGCCCCTGTTAGACAGGAGCAGAAAAATTGGGCCTTGGGCACTGGTGCTGGTGCCACAACACTGCAACCCCTCACAGACACTCTAGTTGGAATGCAGGAACGAGCCCTGCTGCAAAGTATTGCATCAAAAATTGTAATTACACGCCCCTGTTAGACAGGAGCAGAAAAATTGGGCCTTGGGTACTGGTGCTGGTGCCACAACACTGCAACCCCTCACAGACACTCTAGTTGGAATGCAGGAACGAGCCCTGCTGCAAAGTATTACATCAAAAATTGTAATTACACGCCCCTGTTAAACAGGGGCTGAAAAATTGTGCCTTAGGCACTGGTGGTGGCGCCCAGAACCAAAAATGTTCTTACAAGCTATCAGCGTGATGATTGAGGAGGAAGAGGATAATTACTCAGGGATAGTCACTCAGCATCAGCATAGGCAGTCTTTGAAGGGATCTGAGATTTCAAAAAAAATTATTCGGTTACATCAGCATCAGGTGCTTGGTAGCTGGTGGTGATCCAAGACTGATTCATTTTTATGAAGGTCAGTCGATCGACCGAGTCGCTGGACAGACGCACCCTGTGATCGGTTACCACGCCTCCAGCAGCACTAAATGTGCGTTCCGAAAGAACGCTGGATGCAGGACAGGCCAGTAGCTCAATTGCATACTGTGCAAGCTCTGGCCAGTGATCCATCCTCAAGACCCAGTAACCCAGAGGATTTTCGGTGGGGAAGGTGTCCAAGTCTGATCTTGCCCCTAGGTATTCCTGCACCATGTAAAACAGACGCTGGCGATGGTTGCTGGAACAGATCATACCTTGGGGCTGCGGACCAAAAAATTGTCTGAACGCATCGGTCAGACGGCCACCTTCTCCACCGCTCCTTCTTTGACTGACCGAAGCCTCAGCAACACGTTGTCCAGAAACAGGAGTTTGTAACCTCCCAGTCTCTGGGAACGCGTTGCACAGACCTTTCTGCAAGGCCTCCCGAAGATGTTTCATCCTCTGCTCCCTCTGCGATGGCAAGATAAGGTCCACAACCTTACCCTTGTAACGTGGATCAAGGAGGGTTGCCAGCCAGTATTGGTCCTTCTCCTTGATACCACAAATACGAGGATCCTTACGCAGGCTTTGCAGGATCAGGGAGGCCATGCAGCGTAGGTTTGCTGAGGCATTCAGTCCGGAGTCCTCTGGGTCACTAAGGACGACATGGTCCGCAGCCACCTCCTCCCAGCCACGTACAAGTCCATGTGTTTCTTGGGACTGATCCCTTAAAGACTGCTGCTGATGCTGAGTGCCAGACTCCACCTCCATACTGACACAATCTTCCTCCCCCTCCTCCTCCTCCTCCTCCTCGTCCTCTTCCTGTGTGATCGGCGGGCACGCAGGAACACTGTCTGGATAAAGGGGGCCTTGAGAGCTAAGGAAGTCCTCCTCTTCCTGCCTCTGTTCTGCCTCAAGTGCCCTGTCCATTATTCCACGCAGCGTGTGCTCCAACAGGTGGACAAGAGGGACAGTGTCACTGATGCATGCACTGTCACTGCTCACCATCCTCGTGGCCTCCTCAAATGGTGACAGGACAGTACATGCATCCCTGATCATGGCCCACTGGCGTGGGGAAAAAAACCAAGCTCCCCTGACCCTGTCCTGGTGCCATAGTCGCACAGGTACTCACTGATGGCCCTCTGCTGCGTGTGCAGCCGCTGCAGCATGGCCAACGTTGAGTTCCACCTGGTGGGCATGTCACAGATTAGGCGGTTCTTGGGCAGGTTAAACTCCTTTTGGAGGTCCGTCAGCCGAGCACTGGCATTATATGACCGGCAGAAATGCACACAGACTTTCCTGGCCTGCCTCAGGACATCCTGTAAGCCCGGGTACCTCCCCAAGAACCGCTGCACCACCAAGTTAAGGACGTGAGCCAAACAGGGCACATGGGTCATTTGTCCCTGTCGGAGGGCAGAGAGGAGGTTGGTGCCATTGTCACAAACCACCATTCCTGCCTTAAGTTGGCGTGGCGTCAACCACCTCTGAACCTGCCCCTGCAGAGCTGACAGAACCTCTGCCCCAGTGTGGCTCCTGTCCCCCAAGCACACCAGCTCAAGCACCGCATGGCATCTTTTGGCCTGCGTATTTGCGTAGCCCCTTGAACGACTACGGAGCACCGCTGGTTCTGAGGAAGAGGCCATGGAGGAAGAAGAAGAGGAGGGGGTGGAGGAGAGAGGTGTGTCACAATCATTAGCATTTTGGAGGCGTGGTGGCGGAACAACCTCCAACACTACTGCACCTTGTCCTGCATCCTTCCCAGCTGCCAGCAGAGTCACCCAATGCGCCGCGAAACTTAGGTAACGTCCCTGTCCATGCCTGCTGGACCATGAGTCAGCGGTAATATGCACCTTACCACTGACCGCCCTGTCCAGCGAGGCATGGACATTGCCTTCCACATGCCGGTAGAGAGCCGGAATCGCCTTCCGGGAGAAAAAGTGGCGTTTGGGTACCTGCCACTGAGGAACCGCACATTCCACAAACTCACGGAAGGGGGCAGAGTCTACCAACTGAAAAGGCAGCAGTTGCTGGAACAGATCATACCTTGGGGCTGCGGACCAAAAAATGCTAGCAATTTTGCCAAGCTAGCATTCAACCGCTGGGCATGTGGATGGCTGGGAGCAAACTTCTTTCGGCGGTGCAGCAGCTGGGGCAGGGAAATTTGCCTGGTGCAATCTGACGTCGGTGTACCAAAAGCAGATTGCCCACAAGTACTTGGCTGTGACACACCTAATTCTACACCTTCATTCCTCTCAGTGCAGGTCTGAGAGAGGACTGAAGGTCTAGTGGGCTTGGAAATCTCAGCTGATGAGGAGCAAGGAGAGGTCCTCTTTGTTCTTTGGTGTGGGTCTTTTAGATGCGCTTGCCAACGAACTGCATGGCAGGTCAACATATGTCTGGTCAAGCATGTGGTACCCAAGCGGGAGATGTTTTGGCCACGTGAGATACGCTTGAGACATATGTTGCAAATAGCAGCGGTGCGATCTGATGCACTTGTCTCAAAAAAGGCCCACACCAAAGAACTTTTTGAATAACGCGCAGAGACTGCAGCGCCCTGCACATGTGATGCAGTCAATGTGCTGCCCTTAGGCTGGCCCCTGGAGGGCATCCTGCCTCGTTGGTGATGTGCCGCCTCCTCCTCCTCCTCCTCTCTCCTATCAGGCACCCACGTTGAGTCAGTGACCTCATCATCCCCTCCCTCCTCATCACTGGAGCAAACCTGGCAGTATGCTGCAGCAGGGGGAGCATGACTGCCAGATTGCTGTCCTTCTTGGGCACCCCCTCTGTCCGTGCTCATGTTACTGCCTTCATCGAGCTCAGTATCATCATCAGAGCCTTCCAAACGCTGGGCATCCTCCTGGAGCATGTACCCAACACTGTGGTCAAACAGTTCGAGGGACTCCTCAGGAGGACATGGTGGAGCTAGGGAAGGAGTCACTGATGACATTGAGCCAAGGGAAGAGGCCGCTGCTTTGCCAGACAAAGCACCCTGGGCATGGGTGAGAGAGGATGAGGAGGATGAGGACGGCTTGGTCATCCACTCGACCAAGTCTTCCGCATGTTGCGGCTCAACACAGCCAGCTGCCGAAAAAAAGGCCAAGCGTGTCCCATGGCCACGTGCTGATGAGGATGCGCCGTCTCCACGACCAGCACTAGACACAGAGCCTGCTTGCCCTCTCTTATTGGCTTGTGACTGTCTGCCTCTCCTTCTTGGCCTTCCAGACATACTAATGGCCTGTAGCTGCACTAAGCTGGGATATATATATATATATATATATATATATATATATATATATATATATATATACTGCAGCTAGCAAAATCAACTGCCTGCCTGTAGTATGAGAACACCACCAACCTTCTACAGGTAGCTTTAGCTGAACACTGTGAGGTGGACGCACCCCACTAATTTGTAGGTTTAGCTGAACACTGTGAGCAGGACGCACTGTACTAAATGTAAATAGTCTAGCTGCCTGACCGTGGTACTAATAGGATCAAAAGAACACCAGTAATTTTCTTTAGGTAGCTGTAAATACTTTAACAAGACAAGCCTGCCTGTCAGTAGGAAGATAACAGGAACGGATCTAGCTGAACACTGTGAGCAGGACGCACTGCACTAAATGTAAATAGTCTAGCTGCCTGACTGTGGTACTAATAGGATCAAAAGAACACCAGTAATTTTCTTCAGGTAGCTTTATATACTGTAACAAGACAAGCCTGCCTGTCAGTAGGAAGATAACAGGAACGGATCTAGCTGAACACTGTGAGCAGGACGCACTGCACTAACTGTAAATAGTCTAGCTGCCCGACCGTGGTACTAATAGGATCAAAAGAACACCAGTAATTTTCTTCAGGTAGCTTTATATACTGTAACAAGACAAGCCTGCCTGTCAGTAGGAAGATAACAGGAACGGATCTAGCTGAACACTGTGAGCAGGACGCACTGCACTAACTGTAAATAGTCTAGCTGCCTGACCGTGGTACTAATAGGATCAAAACAACACCAGTAATTTTCTTCAGGTAGTTTTATATACTGTAACAAGGCAAGCCTGCCTGTCAGTAGGAAGATAACAGGAACGGATCTAGCTGAACACTGTGAGCAGGACGCACTGCACTAAATGTAAATAGTCTAGCTGCCTGACCGTGGTACTAATAGGATCAAAAGAACACCAGTAATTTTCTTCAGGTAGCTTTATATACTGTAACAAGACAAGCCTGCCTGTCAGTAGGAAGATAACAGGAACGGATCTAGCTGAACACTGTGAGCAGGACGCACTGCACTAACTGTAAATAGTCTAGCTGCCTGACCGTGGTACTAATAGGATCAAAAGAACACCAGTAATTTTCTTCAGGTAGCTGTAAATACTTTAACAAGACAAGCCTGCCTGTCAGTAGGAAGATAACAGGAACGGATCTAGCTGAACACTGTGAGCAGGACGCACTGCACTAACTGTAAATAGTCTAGCTGCCTGACCGTGGTACTAATAGGATCAAAAGAACACCAGTAATTTTCTTCAGGTAGCTTTATATACTGTAACAAGACAAGCCTGCCTGTCAGTAGGAAGATAACAGGAACGGATCTAGCTGAACACTGTGAGCAGGACGCACTGCACTAAATGTAAATAGTCTAGCTGCCTGACCGTGGTACTAATAGGATCAAAAGAACACCAGTAATTTTCTTCAGGTAGCTTTATATACTGTAACAAGACAAGCCTGCCTGTCAGTAGGAAGATAACAGCAACGGATCTAGCTGAACACTGTGAGCAGGACGCACTGCACTAACTGTAAATAGTTTAGCTGCCTGACCGTGGTACTAATAGGATCAAAAGAACACCAGTAATTTTCTTTAGGTAGCTGTGAATACTGTAACAAGACAAGCCTGCCTGTCAGTAGGAAGATAACAGGAACGGATCTAGCTGAACACTGTGAGCAGGACGCACTGCACTAAATGTAAATAGTCTAGAAGATAACAGGAACGGATCTAGTTAAACTGAATACAGTGTATATATATATATATATGCAACACCTGGGATGCATATATATATACACAATACACTTTAAGTGCAGCTAACTGACTGACTGTCCTGTCTAATCTAGCTAACTCAAATGAAATGACACTGTCTCTCTCTCTCTCTAAGCACACCGGAACACACTGCACAGGGCCTCCGTGCAGGCGGCCTTATATAGTGTGGGGCGTGTACTAAATCCCCTGAGCCATAATTGGCCAAAGCCTCCTTGGCTTTGGCCAATTACGGCTCTCTGTTCAGGCGGCGCTGTGATTGGCCAAGCATGCGGGTCATAGTGCATGCTTGGCCAATCATCAGCAAGCAATGCACTGCGATGCCGCAGTGAATTATGGGCCGTGACGCGCCACACGAATTTGGCGCGAACGGCCCATATCGTTCGCAATTCGGCGAACGACCGAACAGCCGATGTTCGAGTCGAACATGGGTTCGGCTCGAACACGAAGCTCATCCCTACTCTTCATCTCACAACAATCTTTAACCTAAACTCACACAGGTGTCTTTACAATCCACAAACAATACCATTGCTGATGAAAATTTAAAATGAATCACATTTTTTTGTGCTTTTTATTATTTCCAAATATTCATGATTTGAGCCCAAAAAATGTGATATGTGTACCAACATCAGAAATCAAAATGTAATTCCCAAAAATTTGAGGGTAATATTCTACTCTCACCCACAAAAAAACACCAAATATCACAGAATAAATCAAGAAGAATAACTCTTGAGTAATGTAATTCCATCACCTGTATGTCCATAGAAATGCAGTATTTATGTGTATTTATGTGTTTTTATGTGTATTTATGTGTAGTTATGTGTAGGAGAGTCTCACACGTGGCAGCTCTGTGGCTTAGAGGTTAGAACTTCTGCTTAGTATCTCTGAGGGTCTGGGTTCAAATCCCGACCATGTTACTGCATGTAGAGAAGTTGTCTCATCTCCCAGGTCCTATAACTATGTCTAATTGTAGTAGTTATGTGTAGGAGGGTTCCACCACCATTGTAAGTCTTTTCCAGATACACTATATAGCCAAAAGTATTGGGACGCCTGCCTTTACACACACATGAACTTTAATGGCAGCCCAGTCTTAGTCCGTAGGGTTAAAATTTGATTTGGCCCACACTTTGCAGCTAGAACAGCTTCTGGGAAGGCGGTCCACAAGGTTTAGTCTGCCTATGGGAACGTTTGATCACTCTTCCAGAAGTGCATTTGTGAGGCCAGGCACTGATGTTGGATGAGAAAGCCTGGCTTGCAGTCTCTACTCTAATTTAGCCAAAGGGTGTTCTATCGGGTTGAGGCCAGGACTCTGTGCAGGCCAGTCAAGTTTCTCCACCCCAAACTTGCTCATCCATGTCTTTATGAACCTTGCTTTGTGTACTGGTGTGCAGTCATGTTGGAACAGGAAGGGGCTTTCCCCAAACTGTCCCCACAAAGTTGGGAGCATGAAATTGTCCAAAATGTCTTGGTATGCTGACGCCTTAAGAGTTCCCTTATCTGAAACTAAGAGGCCAAGCCCAACCCCTGAAAAACAACCCCACACCATAATCCCCCTCCACCAAATCATTTGGACCAGTGCACAAAGCAAGGTCCATAAAGACATGGATGAGTGATTTTGGGGTGGAGGAACTTGACTGGCCTGCACAGAGTCCTGACCTCAACACAACAGAACACCTTGGGGATAAATTAGAGAGGAGACTGTAGGTCAGGCCTTCTTGTCCAACATCAGTGCCTGACCTCACAAATGCACTTGGAAGAATGGTCAAACATTCCCATAAAAAACAAAAACACAAAAAACACAAAAAAGACAAAAAAACACAAAAAAGACAAAAAAGAAACACAAAAAAGAAAGAGGGCGCACCAACCTAGTGCATTACCACTGATAAGCTTTAATGCAGCATAAAAACAGTAAAAATTATACTCACAAACGAGCTAGTATAAATAGCTTTCAAAAGGGCGCAAAAGCGCTGTTTCTGTGGATCGACACCCCAGGACCTGTTGCCGAGAGGATAAGACCAGCGCAAATGGCTGATAGCCATTATACTGATACTTGACTAGAAACCTTGTAACAATTTGTCAATTAAATAGAATTCTGTGTAAGTGAGGAAAGTTTAACCACTTAAACACTAAACATTTTTCTGACATTTGTTGGTTTCAGGTTAAAATCATTTTTTTTTTGCTAGAAAATTACTTAAAACCCCCCAACATTATATATATATTTTTAGTAGAGACCCTAGAGAATAAAATGGTGGTTGTTACAATATTTTATGTCACACTGTATTTGCGCCTTTCAAATGCAATTTTTTTTGGAAAAAATTACTTTAATGATTTAAAAAAAAAAAAAGAAAAGTTAGCCCAATTTCTTGTGGGATAATGTGAAAGATTTTATGTCACGAGAATCGTGATCTTTTTATTCTAAGCAAAAAAATTGTGATTCTCATTTTGGCCAGAACCGTGCAGCTCTAATATCTATGCAACTTCACCCATGTTCACATAGGTCTGAATTGACATGTCAAATTGTAGGCCAAATCGGCGCCTATTGATGGCAATGGAACTGTCCAAATTGGTGCGACGCCACAACAATTCCCAAAAGTAGTTCCTGCACTACTTTGGGCGACTTCAGGGGGCGATTTCTTACCTCCCAACTTTTTGAGATGGGTATAAGGGACACCTATTAGCAAAAGTAGGTAGGCATAGGACACCTTCTTAAAGGAGAACAGTTGGGACCTATGTGATTTCACTAGACATCTGTGCAGGAAAGTGCACTGATGTCTCTGAAATCGCTGACAAAGTCGGGCTGAGTCACACTTGTGCGACTTTGGACATCAGAGTCGTATGACAAGTCATACCCCATGATTTTTAATGTGTACCATTCATATCTGTGCGACTTCAAGTAACACTGACTTTAACGTAGTCCCTGTACTACTTTGGTCTGACTTTGATGCGAGTTGAGGTCCATAGACCTCAAGTTTACACAGGCATTCCCTGGAATTGCGGCAAAATTGCTGATGCAAAATCATGGGAAAGTTGCGTGTCTTTCCCTGCGACTCCTGTGTCCATAGACCTCAAGATTACACAGGCATTGCTTAAAGTCGCATTAAAATCTCGCAACTTTCAGGTCGCACAAGTGTGAAAGGTGCCTAAGTCACTGTGCTGAGTACTATGTTATACCTAGAATATAAAGTAGTAACACTAGTAAACATATGTTCTCAATATAATTGTGCTCAAATGGCTGAAAATCACACAGATGGTATCACCTACTGAAAGCTTGCATTGTACTCAGCAGCATATGCTGAAAAGAGGCAAATGCCTATTAGCCAATGCCACATTGGCATGAGCACGGTTGTTACTATAATATTAATGCCTGAAATGCAAAACATTATTGTATTGAATCAAACATTAGTAAATGTATTTTCTCTGTAGGTAAGTGCTCAGCTCTGTAGCATAGCGGTATACCCTGCTGCCCCCAAAAGTTCAAGCCATGAATTCAAATCCCACTGACAGCATCACCTCCCAGAAGTGTGCATTGTACTCAGAAGCATAATTAGGCAAAGCACATCTGCTTGCTTTATTCCATATTTTAACTCTTCAAATGCATGCAATGGTATGTACTTATTCAATAATATGGTATGGAATTCCAAAATTCAAGGAAAAAAATGTCGTAGGGTCCCCCCAGTACATACCAGGCCCTTCGGTATGGACTTTAAGGGGAACCCCACACCAAAATGTAAAATAAATTTGATGTGGGGCCCCCAAAATCCATACCAGACCCTTACCTGAGCATGCAGCCTGGAGGTCAGGATAGGGGGGGATGAGTGAGCACTCTCCCCTTTTGAACCTTACCAGGCCGCATGCCCCAAAGCACCTTTTCCCCATGTTGATGGGGACAAGGGCCTCTTCCCGACAACACTGGTCGGTGGTTGTCGGTCTGCAGGCAGGGGGTTTATCAGAATCTGGAAGCCCCCTTTAACAAGGGGGCTCCCAGATCCTGCCCCCTATGTGAATAGGTATGGGGTACATTTTATCCCTACCCATTCACCAAAAAAAGCAGTGAAATGTAAAAAAATTAATAGCCGGTTTTTGACAAGTCCTTTATTGTAGAATAGCTCCGAGCTGTCTTCTTCCCTGAGCCATCTTCTCCAGACGCTGTCTCTCCCTCCTCCATCTTCTCCCCGAGCTGTATTCTCCCAGAGCCGTCTCTCCTGCCGCCGCCCATCTGCTGTGTTCTTCCGCACCGCTGGTTACCCGCTAATAAAAAAAGCTGCTCTTCTACCATGGCGGTCTTCCTCCGCTGTGTTGTCACCCGCTGTGTAGTGTCTCTTACATAGCCATGGAGCGGACTCTCCGGGTGACATTATCGGATGGCCACAGAAGACCGCCACAAGAAGATCGGCTTTTTTTTTATTAGTGGGTAACCGGCTGCGCTGAAGAACACATCAGCGGGAGAAGATGGTGGCAGCAGGAGAGACAGCTCGGGGAGAAGAAACATCAAACACTAGTGAATGTATTTTCTATGTATTTTCTATGTATTTTCTATGTATGACTGTGCTACACCCAATAGGCTAGCGGTCAACACTTCTACCTTGAAGAACTCATGGGTTCAAATCCCACAGAGAAATACTAAAAGATTGAATTGGTGAAAAAAAAGCAAATGACTATTAGCCAATTAGCCAAAGCAGCATATGCTGAAAATAGATGAATGCCTATTAGCCAATGCACTTTAAATTTGGCTGATTCTATTATATTAACTCTTCAAATGCATGCAATGATATGTAAGTATTCAATACTATTATGGTGTGAAATTCCAAACACCACACACTAACTAATGGGCAGATTACATTTTTTTGTTTGTTCATTTTAATTCGCTTGTGCACTGAAAAAATAAACACAGGTGGGGGATGGTAGGTTGGCTGGTATTTGAACTTGTACCATGAGTGCTGTGGAGACATCTGAGCAGACTACTAAGCCATTGTGCTAAGTATGAGACCTGCATAATAGTGTAGTATGATTAAAGAATGAATATAAATAATTATCGCTTTATAGTCACCTAAATTAAAAAATTAAAAACAACATACAACAAATAGATAACCTAAATGTTTAATACATGTAACTTTACAGAATAGCAGACATTACTATTTAATAATCATTCATAACTGCATTAGTTAGCAAAAGAAGGAAAAAACTAGGAATACTAATTGCAACATACATCAATAGATGCACACGAGGTAGAGCACATCTCACGTAAAAATGTTTCTTTCACATACATGGATCATGATTACAGTGCAGTATTATATAACAACTTGGTAGGAATTGGCATTTGCATATACGCGGAAGCGCTAATTAGCGCCAGCTTAGAATTTGTGTTTCTCACTAATAGCGCTAGTTTTTCATTCGCACATTCGCCTGTTGAAATTTTTATTTGGCTAAAATGGGAGCTATTATTTGCCATAGTGCCCAGTACTTCCTGGCGCTATAGTAAATGACCCCCATAGACTTTAACGGTGTTCACATGCTCAAACAAACTTTTTTCCTGTTCACATTTTCTGGTGCGAACCGAACAGGGGGGGGGTCTGCTCATCCCTACCTAGCAGTAAAAAGGGTCGCTGGTTCGTATTCCCAACCACACCACAAGACTACCTGCCTGGAGTTTGCATGTTCTCCCTGTGCCTGCGTGGGTTTCCTCCGGGTACTCCGGTTTCCTCCCACATTCCAAAGACATGCTGGTAGGTTAATTGGCTTCTGTCTAAATTGGCCCTAGTATATGAATGTGAGTTAGGGACCTTAGATTGTAAGCTCCTTGAGGGTAGGGGCCCATATTAGTGTATAATGTATATGTAAAGCACTGCGTAAATTGACGGCACTATAGAAGTACCTTAAATAAAAATAAATAAGTCTTCACTAATATTATGGTGTGAATCTCCAAAACACCATACACTAGCTAACAAGCAGTTTACATTTGATAAACTTTATTGTATGGTATATAAACCATCAAACACTAGTAAAAGTATTTTGTATATATGATTGTGCTCAGCCCAATAGGCTAGCAGTTAGCACCTCTACCTTCAAACATTCAGGTTATTGAAAGACTCATGGGTTCAAATCCCACAGAAGAATCCTAAAAGATTGCTATTGGTGGATAAAAGGAGAATTACTGTTAGCCAATTAGCCAAAGCAGCATACAGTGAATGCCAAGTAGCCAACACACTTTAATGTGGTTGATATTATTGTATTAACTCTTCAAATGCTTGCAATGGTATGTAAGTATTCATTAATATTATGGTGTGAATCTCAAAACACCACACACTAGCTAACAAGCAGTTTACATTTGATAAACTTTATTGTATAGTATATAACACATCAAACACTAGTAAAAGTATTTTGTATGTGTAATTGTGCTCAGCCCAATAGGCTAGCAGTTAGCACCTCTACCTTCAAACATTCAGGTATGGAAAGACTCATGGGTTCAAATCCCACAGAAAAATTCTAAAAGATTGCATTGGTTGGAAAAGGAGAATGCCAATTAGCCAAAGCAACACAAATATACGTGTATATATATTTACTGAAAATAGGTGATTGCCAAGTAGCCAATGCAGTTTAATGTGAAAGTTTTTATTGTATTAACTCTTTAAATGCATGCAATGGTATGTATGTATTCAATTATATTATGATGTGACATTCCAAACACCACACACTAGCTAAAGGGCAGTTTACATTTCTTTGTTTGTTTATTTTAATTCACTTGTGCACTGAAAAAATAAACACAGCTGGTGGATGGTAGGTTGGCTGTTGTTTGAACTCATACCATGAGTGGTGTGGAGATATCCAAGCAGACCACTAAGCCATTGTGCTAAGTACAAGACCTGCATAAAAGTGTAGTATTATTAAAGAATGAACATAAATAATTACTGCTTTATAGTCAACTAAATTAATAAATAATAAATCAAAAACATGAAAAAAACAACATACAACAAATAGGTAACCTAAATGATTAATACATGTAACTTTACAGAATAGCAGACATTACTATGTAATAATCATTCAGAACTGCATTTCTTAGCAAAAGAAGGGAAAAAAACCTAGGTATACTAATTGCAATATAAATCAATAGATGCACGGGAACTAGAGCACATCTCTGATAAAAAATGTTTCTTTCACATACATGGATCATGGCTACAGTACAGTGCTATATAACAACTTGATAAGAATTGGCATTTGTATATACGCGGAAGTGCTAATTAGCGGCAATTTAGAATTTACACACGTTTGTTCTCCGCTTATATCGCTGATTTTCATGCGCAAATTCGCCGTTTTGTTTCCGTTTGGCTAAAATGGGCTCTAATATTTGCCATAGTGCCCAGTACTTCCTGGAGTTATAGTAAATGACCCACTATATGTAAATTTACAAATTACACATACTAATACAGGCAAAAGAGTGATAGCATCACTAGATACTAAACAATCATTTGACTCGGTTGAATGGGATTATCTCTTCTCCCTACTTGTTAAGCTGGGCTTTGGACCCAAATTTGTAGCCTGGGTTAAACTATTATACAAAGATCCCCGAGCAAGCATTAGAGTAAATGGGCTTATAGCAAACACTTTTAAGATCGGCAGAGGGACGAGACAGGGATGTCCCCTGTCTCCTCTCCTGTTTACCATCAAAGGGCTGTTGGTTGGGGGTCTGGAGGAACGAGTGTCCTTATATGCGGACGACATGCTCCTGTATCTAGGAGATCCAGAAACGTCCCTAACTGCTGCATTCTCCTTAATCCAAGAATTCAGAGATTTCTCCGGCTTTAGAATCAACTGGTCCAAGTCGACGTTGTTTCCTTTAGACCCACAGCCAAACTTACGTGTCCCCTGCTCAGCGCCCTCTGGCTGTGACGTCTCAATTTAAATATTTAGGAATTAATATCCAATTACCAGTGGACTCATTCACAGATGCGAACCTTTGGCCCGTAATCAGAACCTTTAGAGATAGAGTACAGAAATGGAAGGATCTCCTGCTTACGTTACTAGGCAGAGCTAATTTGTTTAAAATTATTTTCCTACATAAATTTCTATATGTGCTCTCTAATGCCCCGATATACATTCCAAAGAAAACTTTCAGATATATTGACTCCCTGTTGAACTCCTTTTTTATGAGGTGACAAGGCGGATAGGGTTTCTCTGACCATCTTGCAATTACCAGTGGGGAGAGGAATTTTGGCGGTGCCTGACCTCGGCCTCTACTACCTGGCATCACAGCTAGTGTAGATACATTGGCGCATGTTCCCACAGATGAACAACGCTGCAATTGGGGTTGAGGCAGCTATGGTAACCTCCTATGAGACACGATTGAACTTTTTCTTTAGAGGGGAGGTCCCTACGGCGGGAGGTACAGCAATGCTCAGATCGGCTAAATGTGTGCTGGGGATTTGTATAAAACATATAACAGACGGCCCTCTACATTTGTCACCCAATGTCCCACTATGGTTTAACCCATGTTTGAAGGAATTCTTCCACCTAGAGGATGGATATAGATTGGCCAAATTCGGACTTACATACTTGCACCAATTGTATGACAATGGCGAATTAAAATAATTTGCGCAGCTGAAGGGTGAGCTGGGTGTCCCGGATTCCTGGACATTTCAGTTCGCCAGGCTAAGGCATGCAGCTTGCACTCAGTTCGGGACATTGCCAGTACCTCTTGAAAACACTAAACTAGAAACTTGCCGCACCCGATCACACTAAACGGATATCTACATACTATAATGCACTCATGGATAAAAAACACCCAAGGGAAAGGAAAATTAGAGGCAAATGGACCACTATTGTGCCGAAACTTACAGAGGCACAATGGGAGGAAGATTTGACCTCATATATGCCCACGGTTATTTCTGCCAGGGACAAACTGATACAACTAAGATACTTACATCAAATGTTTCATACCCCGCACCGACTTTATAAGATGGCAAGAAGGGACAACCCTCATAAGTGTTTAGCAGCAGAAGGATCCTTTATAAACATGGTATGGGAATGCAATAGGATACGATCCTTAAGGTCGCAGGTAACCCAGTTTCTTGTGGTAACTTTGATTTCCTGAACATATGTAGTCCACTCCTGGGACTCTTAGGTATTATAGAAGATGAAGTCATGAGTAACAACATGAGAACTCTCCTGCGACTACTATTTTACTATGTTAGAAAGCTAATTGTCCTCAACTGGATTAAAATGGACTATCTTACATTATCTGCTTGAAAAGACCTAGTCAATGCCAATATCACTCTATAAAACGACCTATGAAACCAGGGGATGTGCAAAAAAATTCAATAAAGTATGGGAAAAATGGATAAACACCAAGGAAACTGTACCAAATGATATCTAAAAAAGATTCTTCACACAAAACAGTAGAGTTATGCATAATGTAGGAGGAGAGTGGGAGAGCATGGTTCTGGGGGAATGACAGCACACAGCACAATTGGTTATGGAGGTGTCTGCCTCCAAGTTTTTGTCCTTTATTTTTACTTTTAATAAATTACAAGATGATGTTAATTTACAACAAAGTTACCTGCAGAAAATGAAAAAGAGCTATTTGTACTGAGGAATATATTACATTTAGTTATTGGGAAGGTAAAGACTTCTAAATGGCAATAATATACCGATATATGCAACTATGACTGTACCCTGTTTGCACTATTTTATGCTATGTATGTACTCTTGGCAAATAAAAACCTTTTTAAAAAGAAATATATATAGCACCTGGAGAGTCCCCTTAGTCTGCCTGTAAAGTGGCCCATCTGTACCATGTATAGAACCTGCTGCAGCAAAACATATTTGTAAAGAAACAAAATGACATTTAGATTGATTATTGCAAGTTGTTGCCGCAATAAAAAAAAAAGAAAAAAAAAACGGCCTTTGGGTCTGGTATGGATTTTAAGTGGAAGTTGAGGGGTCCGCCCAAAATCTATACCAGACCCTTATCTGAGCACACAGCCTGGCAGGCCAGAAAAGGGGAGGAATGAGCACCCCCCTCTTGAACCATACCAGGCCACATGCCCTCAACATGGGGGGGTGCTTTGGGGCAAGGGAAGCTCTGCCCCTCCACCCCAAAACACCTTGTCCCCATGTTGATGGGGACAAGGGCATCTTCCTGACAACCCTGGGCGGTGGTTGTGGGGGTCTGCGGGCAGGGGGCTAATCGGAATCTGGAAGCCCCCTTTAACAAGGGGACCCCCAAATCCCGCTCCTCCCATGTGAATGAGTAGGGGTACAATGTACCCTACTCATTCACCAAAAAAAGTGTCAAAAATAAATAAAGTCTGGAGGCAGACTAAGGGGACCCCCCAGGCACTATATTTAAAGGAATTTTCAGTTTTATTGTTTTACTTTAAGCATCATTAAAATCACTGCTCCTTTAAAAACTATGCTTTTAAAAAAAATTGCATTGATACATGTCCCCCAGGGCAGTACCCAGGCCCCCATACCCCTTTATGGCCAATAACTTGCATATAAGCCTTCAAAATGGGGACTTTTGATTTTTCATGTTCGGATCCCATATACTTTAATAGAATTTGCGTCTCAGGTTCAAACTTCTTCCCTGTTCAGGAGTTCTGGTGCGAACCGAACCGGTTGCTCGGCCCATCACTAGTTTTTAAGTTCACTGAGTAGGTGTGAGCCAGCTGGTGATCTTCTCAATGCTACCCTCAGATAGCTCTCTACCTAGTTCCCTCTTCCATTTCCTGATATAATAGGGGGTCATGATAGTATGCTTTTCTAATAAAAGTTTGTATAGTTTGTAGAGTAAGTGGGTTGCGTCATCTCTATCTAGGCACGTAGACTTAAATCTGGTCAAGGAGTCACTGGGTCTCAAGCCCTCACGTAATGTTTTAAAAAAATTATTTAGCTTGATACGTTTCAAGTTATCCCAGGGTGACATACCCCATTCCCTATGGAGTTCTGCTAGGGACTTCAGGTTGGTACCCATCAAATGAAAGCAGCAAATTACCTAAAGCTCCCCCCAGGACCTAAAAAAGGCCAAGTCTTCCCAAACCAAGAATATCCTCCTAGTGGGGATAGTGGCGAGGGCAGTCAAACCAGGGAAAATGTCCTATTTATTCCATCCCAGGTAGTCAGGGTTGCAATGGAGAAGGTCAGACAGCCCCTGGAGCCGCAGTGAAGTCATGGGGCATGGGCTAAGTTACGGTCAACCATAGTCTTTACCAGAGGAACCCAGAGCTTTTCATGGTGTCAGGGCTGGGCTCAGCCCTTCCTTCTCTGAGCTGGCCGCTCAGCTGTCGGCTAATTGCCAGCTCCTATCTCTCCACAGTGACTCACCTGTTGATGATATCCTGCTCGTCAGTCCTGCCTACTTAAGCCGTCCAGTCCAGAGGAGCTCTGCCTTCGCCTTGGTCACATCACAAGAAACTATCTCCTGCATTCCTGTTTAAAGACTGGCTTTGCTGACATCCCTTCTGGCTCCACATCCTGCTTGCTGTTCCACTACTTTGTTTCCTGACTTCTGGCTTGGCTGACTATCCGTTCCGGTTACTGAACTTTGGCTATGTTTTGACTACATTTGTTCTTTTTACTTTTATTATTAAACAAGTGTAATTTAACTGTACTTCTGTCTCTATCTGATTTCATGGTTTCTGACACATGGATGTGCAGGTTCCAACTGACTATATGCAGTAAAGACGTGGCCTGGTAGTACAATAAAAGGTCTGGGAGGCCTAGACTTGGCTTAGACGACGCATAAGGTCATACGATAGGCGTGGATGCTTCCCATGCCAAACAAATCTAGTAAATTCACAACGTGCTTTAAGGAAGAAGGCCTTGAGAAATTGTATGGGGACCATCTGAAAAAGATATAAGAACTTAGAAAGGATCATCCTCTTACAATGTTTACCCTACTCAGCAAAGTGGTTTGCACTTTCTACCACAGGACAAAATTAGTCTTATAGAGACCTCTTGGGTTTGGTGGTAACTGTCAGAAACCATCAATCAGACTGAGACAGAAGTACAGTTAAATCACACTTGTTTAATAATAATAAAAAAAGGTAAACAGAGTAAACGTAGTCAAAATATAACCAGACTTCAGGAACCGGAACGGATAGTCAGACAAGCCAAAACGTCAGGGAGCCAGAGAACAGCGTAGTAGAACAGCAAGCAGGATCTGGAGCCAGAAGGAATGTCAGCCAAGCAAGTCTTTAACGGGAAAACAGGAGAGCGTCTCTAGAGATGTGACCAAGACGAAGGCAGAGATCATCTGATCGGCCAGCTCAGAGAAGGAAGGGCTGAGCCCAGCCCTGACAGTAACTTAATACCTTGATAGGTAAGACGGGAGTCCTGTTATTTATAGGGAAACAAATTCTCTAATGCTTGTCTCTCCGGCGCAGGAATATTTAGGCATAATGACAGATTTCCCAAGATGAACCTTAAAGTTCGAAAGGTCATAAAAGCGCCCTATTTCATTCAGAAGGTTGGGCAATGTTAAATAGAGGGTTGCTCAGGAAGGAAAATACATCATCCGCAAAAGCGGCCAGTTTGTGTTCTGTAGAGCCCACCTTAATCCCAGACACATTAGGGTTCAATTTGATCTAACGTAAAAAGGCTCCCATGGCCAAAAGCAAAAAACAAAGGCAACAAGGGACAACCCTGTCGAGTCCCATTTGAAATCTAAAATGGTTAGGATAGGACCTGGTTCACCCTTACCTGAGCTGTAGGATTATTATACAATGCCAAGATCCAAAACTGCATCTTGTCCCTCAGACTGACCCTGTGAAGTATTTGGGCTTTGAAGGTCCAATCTATCCGATCAAAAGCTGTTTTCAGCATCGGAAGAGAGGACAAGACAAGGGGTCTTCGTAGAGGTAACCTATTGAACCTATTGAAGAAGTGAGATAGCCCTCTTTGAGTTATCTCTACCCTCTTGGTTAGGGATAAACCCAACTTGGTCAGGGTGAACCAGGTCACCCAAATGCTCCCTTAGGCCGTTGGCCAAAATCTTTGCTAAGATTTTAACATTGAGGTTTAACAGAGATATGGGGCGATAATCTTTTGGGGTGACAGTTATATGCGCACACAGAGCCTCCGAGGGAATATAGCCCACTTTCGTCAAAGAATTAAAATACGCCATCATGTGGGGCAAGAGGAGGTCTGAGTAGTGTGGGAAATATTTTCAAGAAAACCAGGGCCAGGACTCTTCCCAAATGGCATGGCTTTAATCATAGAGATGATTTCTGCTGGAGAAATGTCTCTTTCTAGGTCTGACAATAATTCTTGGGGAAGTGACGGGTAGTCAATCTCCTCCAAATATGCGTCACTTAAAGTACTACATTTGGATTTGGAATCTGCACCTTCCAAGGCCTTCAGATTAACCACTTGCCAACCACCCGCCGTCGTTATACGTCGGCTGTTTTGAAGTGGAATATCGTTCTTAAGGCAGCAACGTCAAAATGTCACTTCCGCCTATAGCTCTAAAAGGGACATTTTTTTAAAATAGTTTTTTCAAATGAAATTTTTTTATTATTGCATTTTAGTGTAAACATGAGATCTGAGGTCTTTTTGACCCCAGATTTCATATTTAGGAGGTCCTGTCATGCTTTTTTTATATGGATGGGATGTTTACATTCCCTGTAATAGGAATAAAAGTGACACACAGTGTAAAAATAAAGAATAAAAAGTAAAATAAATAATAGTAATAAAAAAAAAAATTTAACGCACCCCGTCCTCCTGAGCTCACGTGCAGAAACGAGTGCATACGTGAGTAGAGCCCGCATATGTAAACAGTGTTCAAACCACACCATGTGAGTTATCACCGTGATCGTTAGAGCGAGAGCAATAATTCCAGCCCAAGACCTCCTCTGTAACTCAAAACATGCAACCTGTAGAATTTTTAAACATCGTCTATAGAGATTTTTAAGGGTGAAGTTTGTCGCCATTCCACGAGCGGGGACAATTTTGAAGTGTGACATATTGGGTATCAATTTACTCAGCGTAACATCATCTTACACAATATAAAAAAGAATTGGGCTAACTTTACTGATGTCTTATTTTTTCATTTAAAAAGTGTATTTTTTCCAAAAAAGTGTGCTTGTAAGACTGCTGCGCAAATACGGTGTGACAGAAAGTATTGCGACCGCCATTTTATTCTCTAGGGTGTTAGAAAAAAAAAAAAAAAAAAAAAAAATATATATATATATATATATATATATATATATATATATATATATATATATAATGTTTGGTCGGTTTAAGTAATTTTCTAGCAAAAAAACCTGTTTTAAACTTGTAAACACCAAATCTCAAAATGAGGCTCTGTCCTTAAGTGGATATAGAGGGAATTATAATATTCCCGAAAGCAATTGGCTATCTGGGATGGATATTGTAGTTTTGCACCCGAAGCAGAGCACACATGGGGAACACATGTGCCGGAGGATCTCCTCTTAAAGTGAAGTACAATAAAATCAGTCTGTATATGCAGCAAAGCATGCTTGTTATACTCACTGTGGAACCTAAGGTGTTAATCCTTCGCATTGTGTAAATAGGCTGTTTGATCCTGTCTTCTCTGATCCTCCCCTCCTTCCACTGTCCCCTGATATTTTCCTGATAACACAGAGTATATGGAGCCAGGCTACACATGCTCAGTTTGGTGTGTATTGGACCATCAGAAGCAGGTCGATCTGGGAGTACGTCTAGAAAGAAATTGGAAAAGTCTTTGTCATTAGCATGTAGGACTCTCCAACAATCAACCAGCGTAAATCCCACAAAGACCTGGCAAAATGTGTCCCCGCAGTCAAGGTTAAAGCAGATTTGCCTGAAGAAGAATCCACTCTAGGGTCCAAACAGACATTAAAGTCACCTCCCGTTATCACCAAACCTGAAAAGAAGTCTTTGTACAATGTTGAGGACTTTATCCAGAAAGGTAACCTGAGCAGAATTGGGGGCATACATATTCACTAGACTTGTGCACAACTAAAACATTTGTTTAGTTTAGTTTCATTTCTTTTCGGTGCCGTTGATTCGTAATCATTCGTAATGACATAATTTGTATTTTCGCATGCGACATTTTTCGTTGAATTGGAATGAGTCGTATTTCTGAAAGCCTTATTTTTAGTTGATTTATAATTCGTACTTTCGGTAGAGTACATTGTTTTTCGTTGATTCTGGACAAAACTTTTGTAACTTTTTTTTTGTTTGTTGATTCATAATTTTCCGTGTCTCTCTTATAATGTAGAAAGCGTAGTTATGCTTGTGTGTTCCCCCATGACCCTTGGAAGGTTTCGCTCACCATAGAACCCTATGCTGCTAGTTGGTGCATTTTTACATTGCGCCTTAAACCAATAAACTCCACATGTGAGCATGATGCTAGTGGATGTGAGGCACAAACCGTGAAAATGTGAACATAAAACCAAACGTAAAAGCACATAGTGAGGTGGGATGAGTGAATTGTTTAGGCTGTTCACTCATCCCACCTCACTATCCAATTACCCAGCTTCATACTGTTTCACTCAGATGCTAGCTGGTGTCTTATATCCCCTTCCCAATCACCGGGGGAGACTCAGCCAGGTTGCTGCTGTACACCCTCGGAGGCTCGGGTAAGCAGTCCTGTTATCTTATTTCATCCTCCCCATTCCATAATCTTGTAAAAATTCTTTATATGGTACTTATTATTGTATCTTTATCTATATTCACAGATGTATTGTCCTGATGAAGTGGTAAGCCCATGAAACATGTTGAAATATCATGTCGAAATATCATGTCATCTGAACCTGTTTAATTCATATGTTTTGTTGTTCTTTTGCTATTTTTGTATAAATAAATTTGGTGAATTTTTCCAGTGATTCGTACTATATATGTATATCTCTTTCATATGTACCGCAATAGTCCACTTGCCTCCTCTTCCTCGGTGAGTTTGGGGTGGGGCCCATACACCCAAATGATCTTCCTCTCTCTTATAATGGCGCTGCCTAACCCGCTTCGAATGGATTCATACATTCGTAACTTTTTTTTTGTTTGTTGATTCGTAATTTTACGTGTCCCTCTCACAATGGCGCTGTCTAACGTGCTTGGAATGGATTCGTACAGTCGTAACTTTTTTTTGTTCGTTGATTTGTAATTTTATATGTCTAACAATGACGCTGTGGCGCTGCTTAACGTGCTTCCAATGGATTCTTACTTTTCTAATACATTGCGGTTATTCGTAACGATTCAAAATCTCGATTTTTACTTTCGTTTTTGACATGTGGCTATAGCCTCCGCCCCTGTACACCATTTTGAGAGGGAGTATAGTGGTGTGGTGAGGGAGGAGCAGAGAGCAGAGCAGAGAGTGTTATTGTTGGATTTGTGGTTTTTTTTGTGTGGTTTGGTGCTTTTGGTGAAATTAGAATGTCTGGGAGTGAGAAAAGTCTTGTGAGTGAGAATGTTGATGTTGGTATGAGAGTTGTTTGTGTGAATGAGAGTGGAGAGGAGAGGAGGAGTGGAGGGGAGCAGAGGAGTGGAGGAGGGGACTCAGGGGAGAGGAGGAGTGTAGCGGAGGAGAGGCATGGAGGGGAGTGGAGGAGTGTAGGGAAGGAGGGGTGTGGAGGGGAGAGGAGGAGTGGAGGGGAGAGGAGTGGAGGGGAGAGGAGGAGTGGGGGGTTGAGGAGAGAAGAGGAGGCATGGAGGGGAGAGGAGGGAAGAGGAAGCAAGGAGGGGAGGAGAGGCGTGGAGGGAAGAGGAGGTGTGGAGGCGAGAGGAGGAGTGGAGGTGAACGGAGACATAGAGTGGAGCCAAGGCATGGAAGAGAGCGAGACCATGGAGGTGGATTGGAGCGGGAGCATTGGCCAAAAAAAGGAGGCATGTGTCCCCCCCTACATCAGAAGAGATTGCTGACGCCGACCTGCAGCAGCACCAGCGAACCAAGAGACAGAGAAGATCAAGGGGGCCCGTATTTACCCCAGAGGAGAATTCTGCATTGGTTGCTGCAGTGAACAGAGACAAAGTGAGACTCTTCAGCCTAAATGTCTCAACCTCTGCGAAGAGAGCAGCCTGGGAACGAGTCCGGGACTCAGTGAATGCAGTCTCCAAGGTTTGCACGGCCACCACTGGCGTCAGGCACAGGTAATTATTCTAATATTATATCACTCTTAGAACACACCACATACCACATGTATATGTGAAAAATACACAGTATAGTAGTCTAGTCAATAAACTGAGTTGGACGTAACACAAATATTTATTTGGCACAGACACATACAGAAAAGTAACATGTAAAATAAAAATAATATTGTTGTAACGTGTATTAACTATACTGTATCTTTTTTTCATTTGCAGGTTTTATGATTGTCGGACGTCAGTTAATAAAAAGATAGAGAAACATCTCCTGGCCCAGTCTACTGGAGGAAAGGCTGTGGTCTTCAGACCGTGGGAGGCAGAGCTGAGAGATGGCCTGCTTGCATGTATGCAAAATTGGTGCAACAGCTCCAGGATGGATACCGCTGTGACAGATGTGAGCAGGTTGCCCTTCTGGAAGCTCGCATTAGAGATCTGGAGGAGCAAGTTGCAACACTGGGCAGAAAGGACAACCTTGAAGGGGGTCCTCTGCTCGCTGAGCAGGTGGTCAGTAGGGATGATGTGGAGGGGCAAGTCAGGATTATCAGATAGGAAGATGGGTTAATGTAGTTAGAGGGAGTGGAAGGGGCTCGCAGAATAGGAAGGCCAGTCCTGTGTTTGTGCATCAAAACAAATTTGTCAAGTTGAGTGAAGATGTGGAGGTGGCAAACACAGAGGTGGCAGCCCTAGATGTCACTGCTACCCCTAACAGCCGGGAGAGAAGCCCATCTAGTAGAGGTGGTGAGGGGAGTGCAGGTAGGCCTAGACAGTTGGTGGTTATAGGGGATTCTATAATCAGAAGGACTGAATAATTTGTCGCCAGGATCGCCTCAAACGAATGGTTTGCTGTCTCCCTGGTGCTAGGGTTCGGCATGTGGTGGACCGGGTGAATAAATTACTTAGAGGGGCTGGGCATGACCCAGCTGTCTTGGTCCACGTTGGAACCAATGACATTATACATGGAAGGTACATGGAAGGTGGAGGCTCCTTAAGAATCAATTTAAAGAACTAGGCTGCAAGTTAAAGGGAAGGACCTCCAAGGTTATATTCTCTGAAATATTGCCTGTGCCATGCGCAACACAGGAAAGGCAGTGGGTGATTAGAGAGCTGAATGCATGGCTCAAGACCTGGTGTAGGGAGGAGGGATTTGGGTTTCTAGAGCACTGGGCTGACTTTTCATTGGGGTGCAACCTATATGCTAAAGACGGTTTGCACTTGAATGGAAGGGGGTCTGCTGTGCTGGGGGAGAGGTTTATAGGAAGGCTGGAGGAGTATTTAAACTAGGATTGAGGGGGGAGCTAGAATTACATCGAGAAGACAGGTCAGTTAGGGGTCAGATATTAATGGAGGGTGACAAAAAACAGAAAAGAGAGGGCACACCGGCCTAGTGCATTATCTTTAAAAAGGTTTATTAAAACAGAAAATGTAAAAGTACTACTCACAAGGGTAGATAAAAATCACGCATAATAGTCAAATGATGGTAGCAATCTCCAGACCTATGGACAAGACGAGCAGACCGCTGCTGGCTGACGCGTTTCGAAGGTAGCACCTTCTTCTTCAGAGCCTTCTAGTCTTGTCCATAGGTCTGGAGACTGCTACCATCATTTGACTATTATGCGTGATTTTTATCTACCCTTGTGAGTAGTACTTTTACGTTTTCTGTTTTAATAAACCTTTTTAAAGATAATGCACTAAGCCGGTGCGCCCTCTCTTTTCTGTTTTTTGTCTGTATGTTAGGATTTCCCTATCCTTGAGGGCAGCAAGGCTGAAAGCTACCATCCATCGAGAACTTTGAACTGTCGGGCTTATACATTTATGCGCAATAGTTTTTGTTTTGTTTTGTTGTATTAATGGAGGGTGGAATGGGGACAGATGGGGGGAGGGTTATGGCAGGTGTCAAGAAACTTCCCATGTTGCAAACAGCCATTGGAAACTGTAGTGCCATTTGTACTACTAATATATATATGAAAAACACCAGACCAAAATGTATTAATGCACCAATGCCAGAAGTCTGCCAAGCAAAATAGGTGAGTTGGAAGCTCTGGTGCATGAGGTGAACTATGATGTAATCGGTATTGCTAAAACTTGGCTTCAATCCTCACATGACTGGGCTATTAATATTCCTGGCTATGCACTCTTTCGGAGAGACAGGGTAAAAAGGAAAGGTGGCGGGGTCTGTCTCTATGTGAGAAGTGATCTCAAAGCAAGTGTGAAAGAGGACCTGATTGATGGAGAGTGTGATGAGTCTGAAGCATTATGAGTGGAACTGCATTTAGATGTGAGTAGTTCAAAGTTAATCATTGGAGTTTGTTATAGACCACCCAATGTTAACGAGGAGGTGCAGACTCAGCTCCTTGCACAGATGGAAAGGGCTGCAAGGGCTGGGACGGTGATAATAATGGGGGATTTTAACTACCCAGAAATTGACTGGAGTAATGGCACTGCTGGGACAGTTAAAGGGCAAAAATGTATAAACCTAGTACAGGACAATTTTATGGTCCAGTTTATTGAGGCCCCAACTAGGAATGAAGCTCTGTTGGACCTGGTAATCTCAAACCATGCAGAGCTTATTACTAATGTTCAGATAAAGGAACACCTGGGTAGCAGTGACCATAACATGATTCCATTTGATGTTAGCTGTAAACAAGAAATACATACGGGAAAGATAAAAACACTTAACTTCAAGAGAGCAAATTTTCCAAGGATGAGGGCTGCTCTCGAGGACTTAGACTGGGAGGGAATATTGGCAGCGATAAACACAGAACAGAAATGGGAATTCTTCAAAAAGACTGTTTGGGACCTCACTGCAAAGTATATTCCCATGGGCAATAAGTTTAAAAGGCTAAAAATAAAACCTATGTGGCTCACGGTCAAAGTTAGAAAAGCTATAAACAATAAGAAAAGAGATTTTAAAAAATATAAAAATAAAGGAACACTAGTGTCGTTTAAATGCTACAAAGAATTTAACAGAATATGTAAAAAGGAAATCAAGGGTGCAAAAATTAAAAATTAACGACAGATCGCAAAAAATAGTAGGACAAACCCCCAAAAATTCTTCAAATATATTAATAGTAAAAAGGTCAGGTCTGAGCATGTAGGCCCTTTACAAAATAATCTAGAGTGGGTGACTGGGGACAAGGAGAAGGCTAATTTATTAAATAATTTCTTCAGCTCTGTGTATACAAAAGAGCATGGGGAAGCTCATGTCCATAATGGGGGTGGTATTGACACAGCCCCCAATGATCCACAAAGGCTCAAAAGGGATATGGTCCAGAAATATTTAGACAGAATAAATGTGGATAAAGCACCTGGACCTGATGGCATCCACCCACGGATCCTAAAAGAATTGAGCTCTGTAATTTCAAAGCCATTGTATTTAATTTTTAGGGACTCATTAATGACGGGAATAGTACCACTGGATTGGCGCAGGGCGAACGTGGTGCCTGTATTTAAAAAGGGAACAAAGTCTTTACCAAGTAACTATAGACCTGTTAGTTTAACTTCTATAGTCGGGAAGATACTGGAGCATTTAATAAAAGACCACATAGATGAGTTCTTGCTGGAAAAAAACATTTTAAGCAACAGACAGCATGGGTTCATGAAAGACAGAAGTTGTCAGACAAACCTGATTTCTTTTTATAAAGAGGTAAATAAAACCTTGGACAGAGGGGTGGCTGTGGACATGGTATACTTGGATTTTGCAAAAGCGTTCGATACAGTTCCACACACACGGCTCATGTGTAAGTTAAAGTCTACAGGCTTGGAAATATCAGTTTGTAAATGGATAGAAAACTGGCTAAAAGACAGAATTCAGAGAGTAGTGGTTAATGATTCTTACTCTGAATGGTCTAAGGTTATCAGTGGTGTACCCCAAGGTTCAGTGTTGGGACCCTTACTCTTTAATATCTTTATAAATGATATTGGGTCTGGGATCAAAAGTAACATTTCTGTTTTTGCAGATGACACCAAGCTATGCAGTGGAATAACGCCCTTACAGGATGTCTCCAATTTACAAGCTGACCTCAATGCTCTGTCTAATTGGGCATCTATGTGGCAGATGAGGTTTGATGTTGAGAAATGTAAAGTTATGCACTTGGGGGCTAAGAATATGCATGCATCATACATGCTAGGGGGAGTACAACTGGGGGAATCCGTAGTGGAGAAGGATCTGGGGGTTTTGGTAGATCATAAGCTCAATAATAGCATGCAATGCCAAGCTGCGGTTTCCAAAGTGAGCAAAGTCCTTTCTTGTATTAAGAGAGGTATGGACTCCAGAGAGAGAGATATCATTTTGCCCCTGTTCAAATCATTAGTAAGACCTCATCTGGAATATGCAGTTCAGTTTTGGGCACCAGTTCTCAAAAAGGATATCGGGGAACTGGAGAAAGTGCAGAGAAGGGCAACCAAACTGATAAGAGGCATGGGGGAGCTCAGCTATGAGGAAAGATTAGAGGAACTGAATTTGTTCACTCTTGAGAAGAGGAGAATAAGGGGGGATATGATCAACATGTTCAAATATATAAGGGGTCCATATAGTGAACTTGGTGTTGAGTTATTCACTTTACGGTCAACACAGAGGACAAGGGGGCACTCTTTACGACTGGAGGAAAAGAGATTTCATCTCCAAATATGGAAAGGTTTCTTCACAGTAAGAGCTGTGAAAATGTGGAATAGACTCCCTCCAGAGGTGGTTCTGGCCAGCTCAGTAGATTGCTTTAAGAAAGGCCTGGATACTTTCCTAAATGTACATAATATAACTGGGTACTGACATTTATAGGTAAAGTTGATCCAGGGAAAATCCGTTTGCCTCTTGGGGGATCAGGAAGGAATTTTTTCCCCTGCTGTAGCAAATTGGAGCATGCTCTGCTGGGGTTTTTTGCCTTCCTCTGGATCAACTGTGGGTATAATATTGGGTATATTGGATTGTACGATATTTTTTTTTTTGTTTTTTTTTTTGTTTTTTTATGGTTGAACTGGATGGACTTGTGTCTTTTTTCAAAATGACTAACTATGTATGTAACTATGTATGTAACTATGTATGAGGATGTCCCTGGAGTCAACAGCAAGGGTCCAGCCGAGCATCAGAGAGCTGGTGAGTAAAATAAAATATATCATTATATATTGCAGTTATATGGTTGTTTCCAGCTCACTATTTTTTTTTTATGACTACGCATGTGAGACTTACGTTTTGCTTTACATTCATGATTTTCAGATCGAGCAACGTTATCTGTGGAGGGATCAGCCCTCAATATTCTGGCAGTGGTGGGTACCTAACATAAACACAAGCGCAAACATAATAATAAACATAATAACAAACATCTATTTAACATTTAAAGCAGACATCACTAAATGGCGGACTGTGGGCTAAATGCAGACCAAGACACTGTGCCATCCGGACCACCACAGTCCAGCCATTTAGGTGCCGGTTCTGTCTCCCTGCCTCCGCTGCTGTCACTATCACATTTGAGCAGAGAGCAGGAGGCAGAACCATTCTGCACACAGAGCCAGAGACACAGCGGGAGACACAGCCGCTCTGAATATTGGGTAAGAACGGAGCTTCTGAAAATAACTTTCCAAATTAACCAGCAGGTGATTGGTTGCTAGGCAGCCCTGGCAACCAATCACCTGCTGGTTAACTTCAGCACCTCCCGCTCCTGCCCACTATTCAGCGCTGCTGTGTCTCCAGCTCTATGAGCCCAAATAAGGTAGCAAGGGGCAGAGCTGTGGAGGCTGTCTTCTGATGGGGCAGAGCTGGGAGGTTAAGATGGGAAACTGGCAGAGATGCAGGGTGCTGTGTAATGTGAAGGGGCCCAGAGATGCAGGGGGCTGTGTAATGTGAAGGAGCCCAGAGATGCAGGGGGCTGTGATGTGAAGGAGGGCAGAGGACAAAGCTGTGGGGAGGTGCTGTGAAGGTGGGGGAGAAGATTAAGATACCATTGTGAACGGGGGTTCAGAACACTACTGTAAACTGTAAACTGTGATGTGAAGGGGGATTGTGATATGCAGGGGGACTAAGGAAATTGATGTAAGAATGGGATTAAGAAATAAAAGAGGGGGGGCAGTCAAAGCACAAACCGTTTAGAAATGATTTGTCCTCTTACCTGGGACTTGCTAGGATCCTTTTTGTTATGAAGTCAGATTTACGACATCTGACTTCGGCTGTGCTGCCGAAGCCTGATGACAATCCTGCCGTCCATTCATTCTCTGGCTGAGAGATTAGCTAATTGTTCTCAGTCAATAAATGGCACACTGGTCATCTTTGTTATAACAACCGATGTGGCTGAGAAGCTGTCCCACCAGGAGACCGACGCGACCAGCCAGCACGTCCGCCGGCATGCCAGAGTCGCAAACAAAGCCGGAATCTGCTTCAATCGAGTCTCCAATGTAGTAACTCGGAAGTTACGTACTTATTTACTTGGCTGCCAATGGCGCCGATATGAAAAAATCCACAGTATTCAAATATGCAGATTTTTGCTTTTTGAATACTTGTACGTGCAAAGGAGGGACTTGGGGATTGGGATTTTTTTTAAGTAAAACTGGAAAAAATAAACGAATAAGAACAAAAAAAAAAAATTTGAATGTGCCCCGCATGCTCGCTGACCAAAGAAAACACATACGTGGCACCCGCAAATGTAAACGGTGTTCAAATCACACTTGTGAGGTATCGCCGCGATCCTTACAGCGAGAGAAATAATTATTGCAAAAGATCTCCTCTGTAACTCTAAAGTGGTAATCATAAAAAAGAATTCCATGCTCGTCTATAGTGATTCTTAAGTAACGTAGTTTCTCGCCATTCCACGAGCCTTTTCAATTTTAAACCGTAACATGTTCAGTATCTATTTACTTGCAGTAACATCGTCTTTCACAATATCCCAAAAAATTGGGCTAAATAAATTTACTGTAAATTTTAATTTTTAATTCAGTTAATTTTTCCCCAAAAATTGCTTTTGAAAAACCGCTGCACAAATACATATATATATTTATATAATGTTTGTGGTTCTGAGTAATTTTCTAGCAAAAAATAATGATTTTAAATTGTAAACAATAACTGTCAGAAATAGGCTTGGTCCAGAAGTAGTTACCTTAACTCTTTTATTTTATCTATAACAAAAAGCCTGAGCCATCAAAACAAATTTGCCAAGTTGGGTGAAGATGTGGAGGTGGCAAACACAGAGGTGGCAGCCCTAGATGTCACTGCTATCCCTAACAGCCGGGAGAGCAGCCCATCTAGTAAAGGTGGTGAGGGGAGTGCAGGTAGGCCTAGACAGTTGGTGGTTATAGGGGATTCTATAATCAGAAGGACTGATAGAATAATTTGTCGCCAGGATCGCCTCAACCGAATGGTTTGCTGTCTCCCTGGTGCTAGGGTTCGGCATGTGGTGGACCGGGTGGATAAATTACTGGGAGGGGCTGGGCATGACCCAGCTGTCTTGGTCCATGTTGGAACCAATGACAGTATACATGGAAGGTGGAGGCTCCTTAAGAATCAATTTAAAGAACTAGGCTGCAAGTTGAAGGGAAGGACCTCCAAGGTGATATTCTCTGAAATATTGCCTGTGCCATGCGCAACACAGGAAAGGCAGTGGGTGATTAGAGAGCTGAATGCATGGCTCAAGACCTGGTGTAGGGAGGAGGAATTTGGGTTTCTAGAGCACTGGGCTGACTTTTCATTGGGGTGCAACCTATATGCTAAAGACGGTTTGCACTTGAATGGAAGGGGGTCTGCTGTGCTGGGGGAGAGGTTTATAGGAAGGCTGGAGGAGTATTTAAACTAGGATTGAGGGGGGAGGGTGAACTAGAATTACATCAAGAAGACAGGTCAGTTAGGGGTCAGACATTAATGGAGGGTGGAATGGGGACAGATGGGGGGAGGGTTATGGCAGGTGTCAAGAAATTTCCCATGTTGCAAACAGCCATTGGAAACTGTAGTGCCATTTGTACTACTAAAAAATATATGAAAAACACCAGACCAAAATGTAATAATGCATTAAAGTGTTTGTTCACCAATGCCAGAAGTCTGCCAAGCAAAATAAGTGAGTTGGAAGCTCTGGTGCATGAAGTGAACTATGATGTAATCGGTATTGCTGAAACTTGGCTTCAATCCTCACATGACTGGGCTATTAATATTCCTGGCTATGCACTCTTTCGGAGAGACAGGGTAAAAAGGTGGCGGGGTCTGTCTCTATGTGAGAAGTGATCTCAAAGCAAGTGTGAAAGAGGACCTGATTGATGGAGAGTGTGATGAGTCTGAAGCATTATGGGTGGAACTGCATATAGATGGGCGTAGTTCAAAGTTAATCATTGGAGTTTGTTATAGACCACCCAATGTTAACGAGGAGGTGGAGACTCAGCTCCTTGCACAGATGGAAAGGGCTGCAAGGGCTGGGACAGTGATAATAATGGGAGATTTTAACTACCCAGAAATTGACTGGAGTAATGGCACTGCTGGGACAGTTAAAGGGCAAAAATTTATAAACCTAGTACAGGACAATTTTATGGTCCAGTTTATTGAGGCCCCAACTAGGAATGAAGCTCTGTTGGACCTGGTAATCTCAAACCATGCAGAGCTTATTACTAATGTGCAGATAAAGGAACACCTGGGTAGCAGTGACCATAACATGATTTCATTTGATGTTAGCTGTAAACAAGAAATACATAAGGGAAAGATAAAAACACTTAACTTCAAGAGAGCAAATTTTCCAAGGATGAGGGCTGCTCTCGAGGACTTAGACTGGGAGGGAATATTGGCAGCGATAAACACAGAACAGAAATGGGAATTCTTCAAAAAGACTGTTTGGAACCTCACTGCAAAGTATATTCCCATGGGCAATAAGTTTAAAAGGCTAAAAAGAAAACCTATGTGGCTCACGGTCAAAGTTAGAAAAGCTATAAACAATAAGAAAAGAGCTTTTAAAAAATATAAAAATGAAGGAACACTAGTGTCATTTAAATGCTACAAAGAATTTAACAGAATATGTAAAAAGGAAATCAAGGGTGCAAAAATTCAAAATGAACAACAGATCGCAAAAAATAGTAGGACAAACCCCAAAAAATTCTTCAAATATATTAATAGTAAAAAGGTCAGGTCTGAGCATGTAGGCCCTTTACAAAATAATCTAGAGTGGGTGACTGGGGACAAGGAGAAGGCTAATTTATTAAATACTTTCTTCAGCTCTGTGTATACAAAAGAGCATGGGGAAGTTCATGTCCATAATGGGGGTGGTATTGACACAGCCCCCAATGATCCACAATGGCTCAAAAGGGATATGGTCCAGAAATATTTAGACAGAATAAAGGTGGATAAAGCACCTGGACCTGATGGCATCCACCCACGGATCCTAAAAGAATTGAGCTCTGTAATTTCAAAGCCATTGTATCTAATTTTTAGGGACTCATTAATGACGGGAATAGTACCGCTGGATTGGCGCAGGGCGAACGTGGTGCCTATATTTAAAAAGGGATCAAAGTCTTTACCAAGTAACTATAGACCTGTTAGTTTAACTTCTATAGTCGGGAAGATACTGGAGCGTTTAATAAAAGACCACATAGACGAGTTCTTGCTGGAAAAAAACATTTTAAGCACCAGACAGCATGGGTTCATGAAAGACAGAAGTTGTCAGACAAACCTGATTTCTTTTTATGAAGAGGTAAGTAAAACCTTGGACAGAGGGGTGGCTGTGGACGTGGTTTATTTGGATTTTGCAAAAGCGTTCGATACAGTTCCGCACACACGGCTCATGTGTAAGTTAAAGTCTACAGGCTTGGAAATATCAGTTTGTAAATGGATAGAAAACTGGCTAAAAGACAGAATTCAGAGAGTAGTGGTTAATGATTCTTACTCTGAATGGTCTAAGGTTATCAGTGGTGTACCCCAAGGTTCAGTGCTGGGACCCTTACTCTTTAATATCTTTATAAATGATATTGGGTCTGGGATCAAAAGTAACATTTCTGTCTTTGCAGATGACACCAAGCTATGCAGTGGAATAACGTCCTTACAGGATGTCTCCAATTTACAAGCTGACCTCAATGCTCTGTCTAATTGGGCGACTATGTGGCAGATGAGGTTTAATGTTGAGAAATGTAAAGTTATGCACTTGGGGGCTAAGAATATGCATGCATCATACATGCAAGGGGGAGTACAACTGGGGGAATCTGTAGTGGAGAAGGATCTGGGGGTTTTGGTAGATTATAAGCTCAATAATAGCATGCAATGCCAAGCTGCGGTTTCCAAAGCGAGCAAAGTTCTTTCTTGTATTAAGAGAGGTATGGACTCCAGAGAGAGAGATATCATTTTGCCCCTGTTCAAATCATTAGTAAGACCTCATCTGGAATATGCAGTTCAGTTTTGGACACCAGTTCTCAAAAAGGATATCGGGGAACTGGAGAAAGTGCAGAGAAGGGCAACCAAACTGATAAGAGGCATGGGGGAGCTCAGCTATGAGGAAAGATTAGAGGAACTGAATTTATTCACTCTTGAGAAGAGGAGAATAAGGGGGGATATGATCAACATGTTTAAATATATAAGGGGTCCATATAGTGAACTTGGTGTTGAGTTATTCACTTTACGGTCAACACAGAGGACAAGGGGGCACTCTTTACGACTGGAGGAAAAGAGATTTCATCTCCAAATACGGAAAGGTTTCTTCACAGTAAGAGCTGTGAAAATGTGGAATAGACTCCCTCCAGAGGTGGTTCTGGCCAGCTCAGTAGATTGCTTTAAGAAAGGCCTGGATACTTTCCTAAATGTACATAATATAACTGGGTACTGACATTTATAGGTAAAGTTGATCCAGGGAAAATCCGATTGCCTCTCTGGTAAGGGAAGGAATTTTTTCCCCTGCTGTAGCAAATTGGAGCATGCTCTGCTGGGGTTTTTTGCCTTCCTCTGGATCAACTGTGGGTATAGTATTGGGTATATTGGATTGTACGTTTTTTTTTTTTTTTTTTTTTTTTTTATGGTTGGACTGGATGGACTTGTGTCTTTTTTTCAACCTGACTAACTATGTATATCTCGGACCCTCCAGCGTCAGCTTCTGTTAGGAAGCAGCGGCCCATTACTCTTCAGCGTAAGTAGAGTACACAAGCTGCCAATATAAAGAAACAGGACACAAGGCACCATCATCATCCACACTTTACAAACAGGCATTATAAAACACATAAAAAGCTATTTAACAACCATCCATTTTTAAGTTCATACACACACACATCTCAAACTAGGGGTCGACCGATTATTGGTGGTCACTTGTTTGTAATAATCGTTATCGTTGACAAACTTACCAATCTAGTGCTGTACTGGGGTGATGCTTGCAGCGGCAGACATCACCCCGGTACCGTTTTTTGGAGCGGATGGTCGACTTTCTTGTAATGACAACCGATGTGGCTAAGCAGCCGCTTGTCTGTTATTACAAACAGCCGGAGGGGATGTCCTCCCCAGAAGTGTAGTCGCTGTAAATCTGAGGAGAAAATCTGAAATGAGGGTAAGCTCTGCTGATTTTATCATCCAATCATGTACAAGCAAACATTCAGTTTTTTTTTTCCTTGCATGTCGCCCTCAGATCTACAGCGACTGCACTTCCAAGTGCACTTGTAGTAGAAAGTGGATTTGCCTTTAGTATATAGACCCTACTGTTTGTAATGTAACCTATATGTAGCGCTGGTAGATTTACAATCTACTGCAGGTTAGGTAAATTTAGTAAATAGTGTGTTAGGAAGGTTAAAAGTTCGCCTCTGTTCCAGCTTGGCTGACGTTGTGTGTGCTTCCGTGCTGACCGGTGGGTGTCGCTGTTACCACTGGTCAGTGTTGGAAAGGCAACGTGTCGAAGTGTATAGATGCTCCTCTGTCTCTAAGACAAGCTCGGTGGAGGTGGTCCTCCGAGTTGCATTCTGGGAAGAGGGTATTTATGGGACAGACGCCATGTTCTTGTTTTTTTTTACAGCCACCTGCTGGCCCTCCTGGCCGACAGGTATGCGTTAAGGAGCTACCTCGTGGTCCTCCAATCGGGAGGCCCAGGATACAGCGGCGCAGGGATGGGCCCAGAGGCTTTTCTGGGGCCTACCACCGCGGCCGAGGAATGGTCCTGAGCTGTCGGTCCTGTGTGACGAAGCTGGGCGGCCGAGCAGATCCCAGGGGAGGACCCGTCTTGGAGAGATCATGCAGCGTGCTGGTCTGTAGAGGGGCCTGGTGACTGGGACGAAGGACGTATCTAAAAGAAGTAACCATACAGCATAGTGTTGCCGGTTCGGCTTAAAGGTTCAGGCACTGTGACTGACTTTCACTGCAGAGAAAATTTGATACATCCTGTGGCAGAAGATCGTACGGATTTACCCCCCAAATGAGTCTGTGGCAGAGACTTTTGATTTGTGCTGCATACTGGCTGCTAGACCGGTGAGAGAGGCCTATCCAGACGAGCAAGGAGTGTGTCCCACAAGGGGAGCGCATTCCACCTAGTTATCTGAATTCTACCGGGACATTTGTCGCTAAGATTCTACAAGAAGATATTTGAGTTTCTCCTGAAAGTTTCCTTTTCTGCCTCTTTCCTGCTACTTCCTAAAGTTTGTTTGTTCAATAAAGCATTGAAAACGTACTCCAGTGTTGGTGCATGTGTCGTCCAGAAGTAAACTCAACTGAACCCCTAGACCCAGTGCCGGTGAAATCAAGGGAAGCAAGGTGAAGGTAACAGACCCGCTTAAACTAGCAGCTCCACTGTGAGTTAGTGCAACAATTGTTGCAACCCAGTGGAGTGTTTTACCGGGAGTTTACAGAGAGAGCTGCACTTTGAAAAAAAGAGGAAAGGTTAAACTGCGGGACTTTGCTTTTGAGTGCGTAGACGCTGGGCGCCAGAAGAGGCCCAGGAGCTACGTGACTAAAAGAACAAGTGGAAGGAGTTACCCTACTTGCTACCGCATGGGACGCGTGTAGTGTGCTTGGTGCCAGAAGAGAAGCCTCGTGATCGTGCTGAAAAGATCAGAGTGTGGCCATGTCTTTTCCGGCGTTGTCATCAGTTGTGGGACCCAGAGTGTTCCCTGCAAGCACCGTGATGAATACTGTGCAATCTGGAACTCTGCTCACGGATACTGGGATACTGGAGTTCGAATGAAGCCACAGGGGAAGTTTGTCCTGTATACCTCGGGAGATGTTGAGGGACTGGACCTGCCATCAATGTGGAGGATTGGCCGTGCATTTTCGTCCATTCGGCCGATGTCCGCAGTGTGGAGAGTACTTGTTTGTGGTGGAGCCATCTACTATGCCACCCCGTGCCTATCGGATGGATTGGGTGACAGGTATCGCTACAGTGGAAGCTGCTACCGCTGCAGAGAGAGAGCGACGGGCCGCTACTTTGCCTGTTGTTACTGAAAATGTTTTAGAAAGAGACACTGCTGCTGCCGTCTCATCAGGAGACATTACTTTGATTTCTGAGTCCACTACGCCTGTTCCTGTAGTACCTACTCAGAAGAAGGTGGCTATGTGAAGGCTTCCCGCGGCCGTGGTCGAGGCCTACCCCAGAGGTTACCTGAGTCGGAGCTACCAGACGGGTAAGCCACTGTTGGGGACTGTAAATAAATATTTGCCAGCGGAAGAATTAAGGGACTCGGAAATAGAATCCATGTTGGATCTTTCCGAGGATGATGACTTGTTTGAAACCATGTCGCAAGAGCTATTGTGGTCACAAGGCGAGAATGTTGCCTCCACAATGACCCTTCCTGAATGGACTGCCATGGGTTCTGGGAAGACGTCACCCTGTGTGGAGACGTACAGTACCGTTGCTGGGACTTTGTCAAAAGTTATTGATTCGCTACAGACACCGGCTGGGTCTATGGTGAATAAGTCATTCGATTCCTGTGTACCGCCTGGTATAGGGAGAGACAGACCTTTGCCAAAACTTGCTCGCTTGCAAAGGATGTTAAACAAGCGTGTGGCTGCAGAGTATGGATTGGAGTTTCCCTATGTGCCTCAGGATGTCATGCGGGAGATTGAAGCTAATTGGGAGCTTTGGTATAGTGACGCTATTTGGGACTACTTGTCTGTGCCTAAGCCCTTTAGAAAGACTGGATGTTCTGTCCGGATGGATGAACGTTTCAACGGATGCTTTGTACATTGAAACTATGGTCGGCATATCTATGCTGATAAAGTGGTAATCTGCAGACCGGGAAAGGACAATGCTGTGTATTTTATTACCACTGTGGATAAAGAAGGAAAATATGTGAGGGTTTTACTGGTAATTATGTAAACTATCACTTTGGAGTTACCTAGTTAGATAGCGACAGGGTAAAGAGATCTGCGTGGTCAAGATCTACAGATCCTGTTCTGTGTTTAAATCCAAGGACTTCTGTTTACTAGCCGGATTTCTTTTATAAAAAAAAAGTTCTTATGCAGTGATGGACTTCAAAAGTATTTTTTTTCTAATATAAATAATAGGAAGAGAATCTCATTTTAAATGAGGCTTTGCTCCTAGTGTTGCGCAGGATGTATATGTGTGTGTTTAAATATGTTTCTTTTTCAGGGATCATCAGATCATCTGTATTGCTGGGAGGCTTTTCAGCTAGTTAGTTAGTGAGGATGTGTAAAATTATATTGTGGTTTTGTTCGAGGCTGTGAACATAATGTTTTATAAGATATAAGTCTCATAATGTCTTTAAACTGTCCTTTCTCTCTCTCTTTGCCTATCTAAAGTTATGAGAAACTCAAATGCTACTCTCAGGCTTGAGAGTTACTGTTACTGTGTCTGGACAGACGTTGGGAACAACGTCTATTGTAGTGGGGGGAGTATGTAGCGCTGGTAGATTTACGATCTACCGCAGGTTAGGTAAATTTAGTAAATAGTTAGGAAGGTTAAAAGTTCGCCTCTGTTCCAGCTTGGCTGACGTTGTGTGTGCCTCCGTGCTGACCGGTGGGTGTCGCTGTTACCACTGGTCAGTGTTGGAAAGGCAACGTGTCGAAGTGTATAAATGCTCCTCTGTCTCGGAGACAAGCTCGGTGGAGGTGGTCCTCCAAGTTGCATTCTGGGAAGAGGGTATTTATGGGACAGACCCCCTGTTCTTGGGTTTTTTTACAGCCACCTGTTGGCCCTCCTGGCCGACAGGTATGCGTTAAGGAGCTACCTCATGGTCCTTGGATCGGGAGGCCCACGATACAAAGGCGCAGGGGTGGGCCCAGAGGCTTGTCTGGGGCCTACCACCGCGGCCGAGGAATGGTCCTGAGCTGTTGGTCCTGTGTGACGAAGCTGGGTGGCTGAGGAGATCCCAGGGGAGGACCCGTCTTGGAGAGATCATGCAGCGTGCTGGTCTGTAGAGGGGCCTGGTGACTCGGTCGAAGGACGTATCCAAAAGAAGTAACCATACAGCATAGTGTTGCCGGTTCGGCTTAAAGGTTCAGGCACTTTGACTGACTTTCACTGCAGAGAAAATTTGATACATCCTGTGGCAGAGGATCGTAAGGATTTACCCCCCAAATGAGTCTGTGGCAGAGACTTTTGATTCGTGCTGCATACTGGCTGCTAGACCGGTGAGAGAGGCCTATCCAGACGAGCAAGGAGTGTGTCCCACAAGGGGAGCGCATTCCACCTACCGTGTTTCCCCGAAAGTAAGACAGTGTCTTACTTTCTTTTTATCCCTAAAAGCCCCACTATGTCTTACTTTCGGGGTATGTCTTATATTGGGAAAATATGTTGGGGGGCTTTGGTGAGATATCAGGGGTCTTAACAGACCTCTGATATCTCCCCCTTGAGACAGAGAAAGAGACAGAGGATAGAGATTCCCCAGTCCCTTTCTCTGCAGCGTCAGCTGCACTGAGAATGAAAGGAGAGAAGACAGCGGCTTCTCTCCATTCATAAACTGACACATTGTAATCACAGGAGATTACAATGTTTCAGTTATGTGAATGGACAGAGTCAGCTGACTCTGTCTATTCACAAAGGAAGGAGGGGGAGGACGGAGGAACGGAGGGGGAGAACGGAGGGGGACAGAGAAGGAGGGGGGAACGGAGGGGACAGCGGGGAGGCACAGAGGAGGAAAGTGGAACGGAGGGGGAGAACGGAGGGGGACAGAGAAGGAGGGGGGAACGGAGGGGACAGCGGGGAGGCACAGAGGAGGAAAGCGGAACGGAGGGGGAGAACGGAGGGGGACAGAGAAGGAGGGGGGAACGGAGGGGACAGCGGGGAGGCACAGAGGAGGAAAGCGGAACGGAGGGGGAGAACGGAGGGGGACAGAGAAGGAGGGGGGAACGGAGGGGACAGCGGGGAGGCACAGAGGAGGAAAGCGGAACGGAGGGGGAGAACGGAGGGGGACAGAGAAGGAGGGGGGAACGGAGGGGACAGCGGGGAGGCACAGAGGAGGAAAGCGGAACGGAGGGGGAGAACGGAGGGGGACAGAGACCCGCACCCCCAGCGGCCCGCACCCCCAGCCCCACTCTTTGTACCGCACGTCACTGGAGGCAAATCCCCCCGTGTTTCCCCGAAAGTAAGACATATGTCTTACTTTCGGGGTACGGCTTATATTAGCTGACCCCTCTGAAACTCCCGATACGTCTTACAATCGGGGGTGTCTTACTATCGGGGAAACACGGTAGTTATCTGAATTCTATCGGGACATTTGTCACTAAGATTCTATAAGAAGATATTTGAGTTTCTCCTGAAAGTTTCCTTTTCAGCCTCTTTCCTGCTACTTCCTAAAGTTTGTTTGTTCAATAAAGCATTGAAAACGTACTCCAGTGTTGGTGCAGTGTCGGTGAAACCAAGGGAAGCAAGGTGAGGGTAACAGACCCGCTTAAACTAGCAGCTCCACCGTGAGTTAGTGCTACATATAATTGTTTATTCTATTACTACAATATTTGGAAATGCATCTGATCTTAGTATTCTCCACTACAATCGGCCACCAGTAACTAGGGTGGAACTTAGAAAAGAGTAGCGAAAATAAAATATTTGCTATATAATGAAGAGAAAAACAAAAAAATTTTTCTTTAAAGCGTTTGTTAACCTAAAAAAACCAAACCTGTTCCCCTAACCACTTAAGGACCGCCCGCCGCAGTTGTACGTCGGCTGTTTGAAGAGGACTACCATTGTTATGGCAGCAGATAGCTGCCATAACCCGGTATCTTCTTCAACGGGCGGTCCTCTTTCAGATAAAAGTGGTCTCTGCGGCAAGTTTGCTGCAAGTTCACTTTTATCAGGGGCAGGAGAGCCCGCCGCTCCGGTCGCCTCTGCCGCTTACCGGAGCCATCGGTGGCGGTGGAGACAATCGGGTCCTCTTCCCTGACAGGCACTTCAGCCCTCCAGTCTTAAAGGGGCTTTTTTTTTGGGGGGGGGGGGAATATGACATTGCTTTTTTTATTAATTTTTATTGCATTTTAGTGTAAATATGAGATCTGAGGTCTTTTTGACCCCAGACCTCACATTAAAGAGGTCCTGTCGTGCTTTTTTTTCTATCACAAGGGATGTTTACATTCCTTGTAATAGGAATAAAAGTGACACAAAATGTATTTATTTTTTAAAGGACAATGTCAAAATAAAAAATAAAAAGTAAAATAAATATTTATATTCTAATTTCTATAAATCCATTTCTTTGAATGCTATTATCAACATTGGCTATCTCGTCTATTTCAGATCAACAAGACCAGCCAAAGGAGAGAGCGCAGTGCAGCCCGCCTCGATCACCTGTCCTTATTTGCGAGGGCATTGAGCTCCAGAATGAGCCAGAGCTGACCCCTGTGATTCCCCAGACTCCTGCTTTCTCCCCATGGCCAGAGGAGGAGGTCACGGGCCATGTTTCCCGCATCTTGCCACCATCTGATGCTGCCCCTGGTGTGTCTCTACAGGAGCAGCCACAGCTGTTGCCTCCTCCTACAGGTATGCCACTGGCACCTACTGTTGTACCACCTGGCCCAGCAACTGTCCACGATGCAGTGCTTCAGAGGGTCCTCACAGAAGTTCAAGGACTGGCAAGTGACAATAGAAGGATGTCACGGGACATCAGGAGGTTAACCCGGACCATTAAACTTGCAGCCAGGCAACAGACTGACCATATGGAAATTATGCTGGCCCAGGTAAACCAACAGCATAACCAGGCAATGGAGCATTTGAGACTCTCATTGCTGGAAGCAATTTCCAGGCACAGTGCTCCATTGCCTGGGAGCTCATCTGCTAGTACTCAGAGCAGCAGAGAACCCTCTCCTTCAGAAAACTGAGGGCTAATTCTTCCTCTGCTCCAGGACCCAAGGCAGCTCAGCTCACCTTTTTGTTAATAGTTGTATATATGTATACATGTTAACATACATGTTTTTTTTTTCTACTTTTGTTTGTGTAAATAAATATATGCAAATAATTTTTGCCTAATAAAAGCATAGTTTAGTGCTTATATATTGATTATGTGATATTTTACACTTTATTACATATCTGGTGGTTGCTTAATAATAACACACATACTATCACACATGGTAATCAACTTAAACAGTTAAAAGAACATCCTTGCCAGTTGTCACCAACAACTTCATTTAAATTTAGCTAGGTATTATACTGCCTCGCTGACCTTAGTAGGGTGGAGTTCCACCTCGTTCCAACATCCTGTTTGAGGCAGTGCTCCATGAGGCTTGCCTTTCTCTGTTCCTGCCTGAGAAGGTGGCTATCTTTCACACTACGGTGGAAGTGACCAGCAATTTTGCGGCTCGACTCTAAAAGTGCTGCTAACCTTCCACTGTTATGCCCTGTACACACGGTCGGATTTTCAGACGGAAAATGTGTGATAGGACCTTGTTGTCGGAAATTCCGACAGTGTGTGGGCTCCATCACACATTTTCCATTGGAATTTCCGACACACAAAGTTTGAGAGCTTGCTATAAAATTTTCCGACAACAAAATCCATTGTCGGAAATTCCGATCGTGTGTACACAAATCCGATGCACAAAGTGCCACACATGCTCAGAATAAATTAAGAAACAAAAGCTATTGGTTACTGCCCCGTTTATAGTCCCGACGTACATGTTTTACGTCACCGCGTTCAGAACGATCGGATTTTCCGACAACTTTGTGTGACTGTGTGTATGCAAGACAAGTTTGAGCCAACACCCGTCGGAAAAAATCAATGGATTTTGTTGTCAAAATGTCCGATCAATGTCCGACCGTGTGTACAGGGCATTAGTGTTATCATCGAGAGCAGACCTAAAGACCACCAACACCAACAAATCTTCCATCACGGATAGCCTTTGTCATGTTAGCTCCACCATCACTGGCAACAAATTCTATTTTGACATTAGCGCCTGCCTGTTCCCTTAGTCACTTCCCTATCAATTTCTGAAGTGCATTTAGAATATTCTGTGTTGTGTGTTGCTGATCCATCACCTCAGCATGGAGGAGGAAGGAGTGCAATCCTGTCTTGTGCACTGTGGCAGCGACCACAGCACTTGAGGTTTTTCTTAACCTTGCAATTGTTTGTGATGGTGGTTGTATATCTTGCGACACATTGGGCTGCCACCAATGGGCAGTCAAGGATAGGAAGGCATGCTGGCCACTTGGAGCACTCCATAAATCAGTTAAAGTAAATCAGGTAAAGTGAACTGATTGGCCAGCAGCGTTCCCCAGCAAATCCTTCAAAACCCCAACACATGACCGGTACAGCAAGGGCACTAAACTTCTACTGAATGTGGTATGTGAAGGGACCTGGTATTGTGTTGCCACAGTATGCATCAGCTGCTTGAAGGGCTCCCATTCCACAAAACTGAAAGAAGCCCCCCAACAGCTATAAGTTGTCCAATGAGGAGCGTAAGTTTACGGGACTGCTGTTTTGACATACCCCGGTAATGTAACCCACCAAAATGTTCAATAGTGGGCTGTATGGATTTATTTAGCATTTTAGTATGACCTGCAGCTCCAGAAGTGGCTGTGACTTTGACACTGCTGCTGATAATAGTGGTGGTAGATGGGGGAGCCACACCCATTTCTTCCCTCAGCACCACTGGCCTATGGTGGCTAAGCATGTGTTGCTTCATCCCAGCGTTCGTGAGATGACCCAAAAATCTCCCATGGCTGACTTCTCTGATGCATAGTTTACATGCAGCTGTGCGGCCATCACCAACTGTCAAAAAATGCTGCCAAATTTTAGAACAACGAGTGCTGCTACTGTGTGGTGAAGATTTTTTAGAGAAAGTTTCCTCTTCAACCGCAGATGCTAGAGCAAGTTGCTTAATTTTGGTTGTAGCCTGGCCTGTGCACTCTGCTATGCTGCTGTTGTTTTTGTGATAAAACGGAGGTGGCCTCATGTCAGGGATAGTGAAGGAGGTTACTTGACTAACAGTTGTGCTGGCGGCTCTAATGTTTATGGGAGACTCAACAGGAGAGGCCGGTGCCACCGATGCTGTTCTTTCAGGGGAATACAACAGTGGGGGAATCAAAGTTATTTTTGGAAGGGGAATATTCCATCGCATAAATATTTGCATAAATTCGCATAAATATTTGGTTCCTGATCGAGATTAAAAGGTAAGGTATTATCTGAATCTTCCATGTTTGCGAAGGAGGAATTATCACCATCAGGTTGAGGGGTCCTGCTGAATTCCCTTTTCTCTTGGATAGCTACTGGGAAATGTGACTAAAAAATCTCCCTCATTACTTCTATGACCTGCAGATGTAATTTTTTCAGTGGTGCCAATGGGAGCGGTGGTGGTGGAACTATGAGTGCGCAAAATGTCTTGCTCACATTCTGATATTTTACTTTTAGGCTGCTTAAATGGATTTTCAGAATCAAAAGCCTGTGTTGGTGGTGCTGTCAGGCCTTTCCTGTAAAAAAGACTTGGTGTCACCACATTTCTCAAAGTGCCCATAGCGGAGGTGGTGGTGACACAACTGGCACTAGTAGTAATTGTGCAGGTTGTTCTTGGGGGAAGATCCTGAAAAAGGCGACGACATGCAATAGATGCCAACTGCTTCCTGGTCTCAGAGCAGAACCTCTCAGCTGTGCTAATAGGGGATTTTGAACCAACAATTTCCCTCTCTGACCTTTTCTGTTTGGAGGGTGGCCTTAGCATAGCACTACTGCTAGTCAAAATATCAGAGCTTGGCCTCTTGCAGCTGCTAGATCTGCCTGAACCAGGACAGGCAAGCTGCTCCTGCTGCTTCATTTGCCTCCCCTTTGAAAAGCCACTCCTTTGAGACCTAACACGACTACTGGAACGTTGTGTAGTACTGGTGGTGGAAGTACGACTGTCTGGGCCTGGCAATACAGATGCTGACATACATGACACAGACAATGGTGGTACAAACTCACAGGTGCGGGTAGTGGTTTGTTGTTGCTGTGTCACTGGTACCAGGAGGAGGAACCTTTAATCCATCTTGACAAAAACTTTACTAGACTGGACTCTCTTCTGCTGCTTCTCAAATACTGTTTTCCCTCCTCTGCTCAAACTCCCTTTTTCACTTAGTTACCAGGAATGCAGTGAACTGTTGCCCTTAATCCAACCTCGAGCACAAAATAAAGCAGCTGATTTGACTGTAAATTACTCCATGACAGTAATCCAGCCCCCAAGGAATCAAAGGATTGGCTTAAAAAACTGTAATTTTCTAATATCCGGAATAACCAATGAATTCGCATTGAAATTGAAATTTGTCTGAATTTTGCAACTTTCGGACATTTGGATGCATTCCAATTTCCATTCAAATCAATTACGAATAAAACTGAATACAAAATAAATTATATTGCAAATAGCGAATGTCTTTGGCATAATTCGTTGATGCTATAACACGGCCTAACAGCAGGTCGACAAGTGGTTTTGCATAACGAATGATTTCATTTCACTATTGGTTAAATTTAGCGGACATTCAGATGAATCAATTTCTTTACAATTGTTTAGTAGCTCACTAGGGAATAAAACAAATAGATTGGAATAAAATTAAATTATTCTTTATGCGATTAGGATCACAAGACGACTTGCTGTTGCATTAGGCTGCGTTAACACATTAACAAATTATGCCGAAGGCATTCGCTATTTATGATATCATTTAGTTCGGATTCGGTTTTATTCGTAATTACTTTGTTCGGAAATTCGATTGCTTCCGAATGTCCGAAAGTTGCTAAATTCGGACGAATTTCGATTTGTTACAAAACGAATTGCACAAGCCTGATATATACAAGTGTAATGGGATTACCATATATCAGTGGTCATCAACCCTATCCTCAGGGCCCACTAACAGGCCAGTTTTTATGTAATACCTAGGGGAGATGCAGACTAGAATACTGCAATCACTAAGCAGCAAATGATATCGCCGGTGATGTATTTCAGTTATCTTGCAAACCTGCCCTGTTAGTGGGACCTGAGGACAGAGGTGATGACCACTGCCATATATTTTACCCTTAACCATAACATACCTGCCCTCGAGGTTGGCTAAGGGAGCCTCTGGGACAAAGGGACAGGACTTGTGGAAAGCTAGAGCTACGCCTTTCGCCCACTTAATGGGGGACGTGCGCTGGTCAATAGAGTATAGTGGTAGCCTATGGACTGATCCAGACCTGAAATGGGTTTCTTGCAGCATCAGTACCTGGGGCTTCAGAGCACGGACCTTTTGCCAAACTCTACTCCGATTGAATGGAGAATTGAGACCCCTAACATTGTATGAGAGCACTTTAATATATAATAACATACACAGGGAAAACAAATCCTACCAGAGGCAGAAAAGTAGCAGGTACCCCCCCCCAAAAAAAAAAAAAACAGAGCAGGGTAGACCTACAATGTGAAAATGGCAGGCAGGCATCTCCATTCTGGTCTATGCACCACAAGCTAAACTGCATCCATAATACAAAATCATCACACAAATCAGTGTATGCATCTAGTAGCCCAAGAGCCACTATAGATAAGAGCTATTAACAATTAGTAAAGACATTAGTAACAAAGAACACATCTTGTAAAAAGTGGCAACCTACAGTTCAGATAGTCCTTTGAGGACTGCAAGCTCAAAAGTGATCTAAGGAGGAAGAAAACCTCCAAAGCAACCAAAGGATCAAGTCAAAGGAAGGTATCAAGATGCGGGCCATAAATCATAACCCTGGAACAACACAAAGTGACCTCATGGTTTCAGGAAAAGCATCTCAAGTCTTCCCCTTGGCATTTGGTGATCCCGGGGGATTGCAGAACCTCTTCCTTTTCCCATTTGGTTCCTGTCAGTGGTGTTGTGGAGTAGGCTGGGGAGTAGACCCTCTGCATCTCTAATCAGGAAAGTCCACATCAGACAGGGAAAGCATCTCTAGAAACTTTGTTAGGTCATCTTTGTCCTGAAGAGTGTCTGAACCCCATTCTTTAGTAGCTGTAAGCCGAAAAGGGAAACCCAGCAATAGGTAGCACTGACGTTCCATAGGGCATCTAGCAGAGGATGTAAGGTTTTGCTCTTGCGAGAAGACAGGTCAGGGAAAAAGTACAGCTTCACTCCCTAAAATTCCAAATAAGGGGGTCAATTCACTAAGAGTTAAATAACGGCAAATAAAATACCCTTTGGGTCTGGTATTGATTTTAAGGGGAACCCCAAACCAAAAAAAACACAAAGAAACAGTGAGGGGTCCCCCCAGAATCCATACCAGACCCTTATCTGAGCATGCAGCCTGGCAGGTCAGGAAAGGGGGGCTAGGATGAACAAGTGCCCACCCCCCTCCTGAACCATACCCGGCCACATGCCTATAACAATGGGGGCTCCAGCATGCAAGGGTCAGTGATGGCACAAGGGAGGCAATGCCACCAGATGATATGACCAGGTGGCACTGCCCCTTACCTGTTTAAGAACTGTCAAACTGTGAATCAGGCATTCGGCGGTTAGCCTTTGTTGCGAGCGGAGCTTTTTTTTTTTCTATTGACCCATCAATTGAGTAGCTGTGTTTAACCACTTTGGTATCAGTCCCAAATAAACATGAATACAATTCACAAGAGAAAAAATTGGCAGACTTTTATGGTACCTACAAATAAAGTATTTAGACATTAATGCCAATAAAAGTTGTTTAACCACTTTCCGACTGCGGCAGAATAGCATGGGTAGGCGATTCGCGTCATGTTACGTTTGTCGCGTGCCCCCTCGGCGACCGCGATGATCGGATTCGATCCAGAGCCGATCAATCCCCAGGCCCAGGCCAATGATATCTGGCCTGGACCTTGTGATCGCTCCTGGCGAATGAGATCCTAACCCCTTGATCACCCCCCGTCACCAGTGATCACTGTGACGCTGGTTAGCTAGATTTTTGTTATAGCGTCACCTATATTACCCAATAAAGGTTTAACCCCCTGATCACCCAGCGGGTGACATCAGTTAGGTTTTAGGCCTGGTTCACACTGAAGCGTTGCGAATTTAGCGCGATTTTGACCCGATTACGTTACGAATCTTCTTTGCAAATTCATTACGTGTTTGTTGCGAATTTACTGCGATTCTACTGGAATTAGTTGTAATTTTTTTGAGGTGACTGCGATTTCATGTCTGGCCAATGGAACCCAGTGTTTATGCTGAATTAAAAAAAAAATAGCTTTATTTACTTCCTCTTCTCTTCCTGGTTTTTGTGGAGTGTGTGGAGAGTGTGTAGAGAGGAGCGTAGGATAATGTACCATTCATTGTCTCTCATTATGGCAGCAGTAGTTACTGCTACGGCTGCAGTCATTATAAAAAAGAAGAAAGCCAGGCTGAGGAGGAGAAGGATGATGATGCTGTCAACCAGAAGATACTGGGTACACCCTGTAATTGCAAATAGGGAGGAGAGAGGACAGTTCAAGATGATCTACAATGATCTACGTCAACATAATGAAAATTTTTTCAGCTACACTCGTATGTCAGTTGACTGGTGAGCAATTATGTAAAAGTTATACTTTTTCTCCCCATTCCTCCATACCTGCCTTACCCTACATCCCCCCCTCCATCCCTCACCCTACATCACTCCCCCCTCCATCCCTAACCTTAACCGTAACTGGCATCCGAACATCCCTCCCACCCCAATATTCCTCACCCCCCCTTACCCCCTCCATCCCTCACCCTCCATAACCCAATACATCCCTCTGCTCTGTATCCAACCTCCCTCCCTCTCCCCACTTCTCCCCCTTATCCTAATTTTCCCCCCTTTCATCCCACTTCCTTATCTGATACCTCTTCTCTTATCTATGTAATCTTACCTCTTCTCTGTATATATTTAAATTTCAGTTTTGACGAATTGTTTCGACTGATCTACAGCAGTGTGGAGCATCAGAACACCACTTTCCGAAATAGTGTGGAGCCAGCTGAGCAATTACTTGTCACCTTAAGGTAACATATTTAATAAAAAACCAGATAGCCAGCAAATGCGTATGCTTTTTTATTTGTCGTGGCGGCTGATCCACTCTTGGCCTCATGTATTTGATGTAGGTGTTGCGTAGACTACGCCACCTCGTCTTTACTTAACTTAGAGCAAAAACTGAAAAAAGTAAGCATACAATTAATTATCTTTCTCATTCCTTACAGGTACCTGGCTACTGGCAATTCTTTCGCCAGTTTACAATACGAATTCAAGCTGGGCAAATCGACCGTGAGTTCTATTGTGCATACAACCTGTGCAGCTATCTGGCTAGTTTTAAAGGACTTGGTGATGAAGAAGCCGACTAGGGAAGACTGAACTAGTGCAATTTCCCAAATTGTGTGGGTGCAATAGATGGAAAGCACATCAGAATAATCAGCCCAATTTGTAGTGGCTCAAAGTATTTTAACTATAAAAAATATTTTTCATTTGTCCTAATGGCAGTGGCTGATGCCAATTATTCCTTTACCTATGTGGATATAGGATCATATGGAAGTAGCTCTGACTCCAGCATCTTCTCGCATTCTTCTTTTGGCAGGGTGCTTCGAGAAAACTCACTGAACCTTCCTGATAATCTCCCACTTCCTGGAGCAAATCAACCTCTGGAGCCTTATGTCTTTGTTGGGGATGAGGCATTCCCTATTTCTGAGAGCCTTCTACAGCCATATGCAAACAGGGGACTGTCCACTGCAAAGAGGGTATTCAATTACAGACTGTCAAGGGCAAGATGTGTAGTGGAGTGTGCTTTTGGCATACTTGCCAATAAGTGGCGTTTCCTGCACTCACCTATCAGCCTTAGTATGGAGCATGCCATTGGTGCAGTGCAAGCAGCATGTGCATTGCACAATTTTGTTTGTGCTCGAGATGGGTACCTATTTGAGGACTCTTTGATGCATGACCTCGAAGATTCAACATGGATCAGAACCCGTGGCAGCTACAGTGGGGAAAATGTGCGCCAGGACTTCACAGAGTACTTTATGTCAGCAAATGGGCAGCTATCGTGGCAGCTCGATGCAATAGGTTAAATGCTGTACTCTGCTTCAGATATTTGCATGTTGTCAATTTGAATTTGATACTGTTCCCGTGTCATTATTTTACAGGGAGTGTTGTGTACATATCGATCTTCCCGTACCATATCCTCACTACAGATAACCTTAACCCTAATCTTAACCCTAACACTTTCCGTAACCCTAACCGTAAAATGAAGCCTAACCCTGACATCTCCAATCAGTGCATCAATAGGCAAATACACATCGATAAGCAATATACTTACAATTTTGTTTATAGGTTCCAGGAGGTAAGCTGTACCTGTCATGGTACATGAGATGGATGATTTGCACCACAGTAAGCAATAGTAAGCAATAGAAGCAATGCAGACAGATATCACACCATAGTTGTCTTAAAAAAAATACATTTTTTTAATTTGTAATCTTCATGTAATTACATACTTTTTGAAATATTTTTGGGAAACAATCAAACTTCAAACATTGTAAAGAACCACATAACAAGGAGATTATACTCTGTCTCCTTCTTCCCTTTCTCTCACCCTTCATGCTTTCTCCCCCTCACTCGATCTCTTCCTTCAAGTAAAACTTAGTATGACCCTCTAACTTTCTCAGACCCTCTAACTTCCTCAGACACTCGCACTTTCTCTGACCCTCTCACTTTCTCTGACCCTCCCACTTCCTCTTACCCTCTAACTTCCTCAGACCCTCTCACTTTCTCTGACCCTCCCACTTCCTCTGACCCTCTAACTTCCTCAGATCCTTTCACTTTCTCTGACCCTCTCACTTTCTCTGACCCTCTCACTTTCTCTGACCCTCTAACTTTCTCTGAACCTCCTACTTCCTCTACATTTCCTACTTCCTTTGACCCTCCTACTTCCTCTGATCCTCCTACTTCCTATCTATTTCTATACTCTTTATGGACATACTGGACATTTTCACTTTTCTTGTCCAAAAAGAAGCACCTAAACCTCCACCTCACTCTCGTACTCTCTCGTTTAACAAGTAGGCATCTATAAATTCAAAAATGTAGTAACACTCTGTTGCTCAGGTGTTGCTAGCCTCAAAGGTACAGGCAGGGATATCACTCTATCCGGTGGTTCACTCAGGGGCCCATATTGCAAAATCGCACCACAGCCCTTTACATTTTGGTCAGAGGTGGGATAAATGCCCTGAAATTGGTGGTCAGAGGTGGGATGAATGCCCTTACATTGGTGGTGCATCTCCCCTCTCGCCCTAATCTTTTTTCAATATATTTCCTAAGTTAACCCACCAAGATATGAACAAATATCTGAATAAACTGTTCAAATTCACTAATGGCAGTGCTGTTTAGGCATCTATAAATTTGTGAAATGTTGTAATACTCTGTTTCTCAGGTGTTGCTTGCCTCAAAGGCACAGTATCCGGTGGTTCACTCGGGGGGGGGGGGGCATATTGCATAATCGCACCACAGCTCTTTACATTTTGGTCAGAGGTGGGATACATGACCTGACATTAGTGGTCAGTGGGATTGGTTTGTTAGTGGGATAAATGCCCTTACATTGGTGGTCAGTGGGATTGCTGGTCAGTAGGATGCATGCCCTTACATTTTGGTCAGAGGTGGGATACATGACCTGACATTGGTGGTCAGTGGGATTGCTGGTCAGTGGGATAAATGCCCTTACATTGGTGGTCAGTGGGATTGCTGGTCAATAGGATGCATGCCCTTACATTTTGGTCAGAGGTGGGATATATGCCCTGACATTGGTGGTCAGAGGTGGGATGCAAATTCACTAAAAAATACAAAACATAACGTAAACAAATCCAATATGGATTAACAACATGAAAGTGGCAGTGCCATTCAACAGGCAGGCATCTATAAATTCAAATATGTTGTAACACTCTGTTGCTCAGGCATTGCTTGCCTCAAAAGCACAGGCGGGGATATCACTCTATCCGGTGGTTCACTCGGGGGCCCATATTGTGCATTTGTTGGAGGCACGATTTAATTAACTTCAAGTGATTGATTTCTATATGGATAAGGACTTGGAATGATTGGTTTGAGCTGTTCCATAGGTCTTGACACATGTGGATAGTGGTTTGGTATGGATGGCATTTGATTGTAGAGCTGTGGTACTCTGCTTTGTTATGGGAAATGGTGAGGAATTGAGTCGCGTGGTCTCAATTCCATTGCTCTTGTCATATCTGGGGTTCTAATCGGAGGGATTTAAGGAGGCAATTGGTGAAGAAATAGGATATGGGATTCTTGATCTGGGGATCTCATACATGCTTGTGCATCGGCACTGAAACATGGCGTGGCATAGTGAAGGAATGTATGCAATGCTGCACTGCAATCCTCATGTTGAAGTAATGGTCTGGCAAGACCTCTTTAAAAAGAGGCACCAAACTTAGGGCAAACATAGTATGAGGGCATTGCTGGACATCGATTTGTTCAGTGATCCCCGACACTATGTGGAGTCATTTATTTGTCTCGTCTGGGTCTTCCACCTGTTCTGCTGCCCTGCTGCTTCGCTTCCTGCGTGAGGTAGTTGTTTGCCTTTGCTTTCTGTTGGAAGGTGTAGAAATGTCAGTATCCTCATTATCTTGCTCCTGAGTAGATGACTCATGTACCTCGATTGCGACACCCTCTACGTCCATAGATGATGAATCCTCTATGTTTGTGCAAGCAAATGATACTCCCTCATCTACATCAACAATAGCAGCATGCTCCTCTCCCTCTTCCTCCTCCTCTTCCCAACTTACTTCTGTGCTGAAATACAAAAGTTGGTGCATGAAATTCTAACTATGAAGATGGTAGAAGCAAAGGTTAGAGGGAGGACACGTAAATTAGAGAGGGATGGTAGAGAGAGGTATTCTTGTATTTAACTTACTTCCTTAATTCTAGAACTGGCTTGAGAAAATCCAGGTATCTGGTAAAGGCATAGGGATGATTTGGGGCGGCATCAGACCCACTTCGTGCTTCACGCTCCAGTCTCTGGTGTCTTTGAAGTGTATCCTTGAGGCTTCACCACCTAGTACTTATGAGTTCTTCTGTAATAAAAAAAAACATAAACAATTAATTGGTGGTGAGTGGGAACAATGCTCATTACACTGCTGGTCAGTGGGATTTGTGGTCAGTGGGATGCATGCCCTTACATTGGTCATCAGTGGGATACATGCCCTTACCTTGTTGGTCAGTGGGATACATGCCCTTACATTGGTGGTCAGCGGGATGCATGCCCTTACATGGGTGGTCAGAGGGATGCATGCCCTTACATTGGTGGTAAGTGGGATACATGGCCTTACATTGGTGGTCAGAGGGATTGGTGGTCAGTGGGATGCATGCCCTTACATGGGTGGTCAGAGGGATGCATGCCCTTACATTGGTGGCCAGTGGGATACATGGCCTTACATTGGTGGTCAGAGGGATTGGTGGTCAGTGGGATGCATGCCCTTACATGGGTGGTCAGAGGGATGCATGCCCTTACATTGGTGGTCAGTGGCATACATGGCCTTACATTGGTGGTCAGAGGGATTGGTGGTCAGTGGGATGCATGCCCTTACATGGGTGGTCAGAGGGATGCATGCCCTTACATTGGTGGTCAGAGGGATTGGTGGTCAGTGGGATGAATAAATATGTACTTATGTTTATGTTTGCAAACTTGTGGTGTGAAGGCTTCCCAGTCTGAATACAAAGTTTTACAAACTTCTTCCCAGCCTCTGCTCTTCTGGGCATTATTTTTATATTCGGGTATACGGCTGTCCCATATATATGGCCTGTCATGGACAAGTCTGATGAGCTCCTCATTGTCGATGCTGTCCCGTCGCCTGGGGGTATCTTATCTGTTTGTATATGGACATGAGACAGGAAACAGGAAGTGAGGGGGCAGTACTGGGAGGAGGAGCTGGAGGTGACAAATTCGCACATATGTGAACCATCAATACGATTCAAGAACGATTTACATTGATGACTATGGAGACTAAATTCGCAACGCAATGCAGTAAACTCGCACAAGACCCTTTTTTTATCGCATCGCATTTGTAGAGGTATCGCAACGCATGTATGTGAACGACCGTCATTGAAAACAATGACTTTAGGGATAACATACAAATTTAAAGTGTTTTTGACGCATCGCATTCGTTATGAACTCGCATCAGTGTGAACCGGGCCTTAGTGTCAGTCAGGGTCTGCGTCGCCCCAGGCAGCGCCAGATTAGTGCCAGTAGCGCTACCACCCACGCACGCACCATACACCTCCCTTAGTAGTATAGTGTCTGAACGGATCAATATCTGATCAGAACTATATTAGCGTCCCCAGCAGTTTAAGGTTCCTAAAAACGCAGCGTTAGCGGGATCAGTCCAGATACCTGCTAGCACCTGTGTTTAGCCCCTCCTCCCAGCCCAGCCCAGCCCAGCCCACCCAAGTGCAGTATCAATCAATCACGATCACTTGCAAAAACAAAAGACACATAACTGCAGCGTTCGCAGAGTCAGGCCTGATCCCTGCGAACGCTAATGTCGCGTACACACAAGCGGAATGTCCGTCAGAAAAAGTCAGATGGGAGCTTTTCATCGTATATTCCGACCGTATATGCCCCATAAGATTTTTTCCATCGAAAATTCAGACGGACTTAGATATAGACCGTGTTTTATATTTTTCCAACGGAACTTATTACTATTGGAAAAACCACTTGTCTTTATGCTGTTCCGACGCACCAAAAACGACGCATGCTCTGAAGCAAGTATGAGACAGAAGCGCTCCATCTGGTAAAACTAGCGTTCGTAATAGAGATAGCACATTCCTCATGCTGCAAATTCTGTGATCTTTTAATGCAGCGCATTCTTTTGTGCTTTATAATGCTAGAATAATGAATTTGTTTTGCTGCTGATATTCACACAGAGTTCTCACAAACTTATTTCTTTATTATTTCTTGTGATCTCATGAATAATCTTTTATTTTTTTAAAGCCAGATCTCCATAATAATGTTTAGAATGATTTTTTCTAGTCATCTTTTTTTATTATTTTTTATTTCATCAAGATATCCTTTTTTTGGATTATTGAAAAATTATTTTCTAGTGATCTCCATAATTTATTTGTTTTTTTGTGTGTCAAGTTACCACAATAACATTATTATTATTATTAGTATTTTTTAACCTCAAGGAGGCTGGCTGGTATCCCTTTTAATTTGACATTGTATTTTTGAAATGTACCTGCCTACTCACAAACAAACTGTCCTATTTTTAGAAAAACACATGCAAGTATTTTCAGAAAATAAAATATCCATTTATTCTGGGTAACAAAATAAAGAGGAAGGCAATGGTGGAGAAACTTTTGGAATTTGCAAAGCCTTTTGGCCCTCAGGGCAGATATCAAGTCTGTGGGAAAAAAAATTGTTAACTTGAGGAGTCCATATAATTTGAAGCCCAATCTGGTTCAGGACTCACAGAGATCAGGACCAGCAGCAGATGACATACATGTCCCCAGGCTGTGGTACTACACCAGCCTGCGTCTTCTGTCAGACCAGACTGAACCCAGGACATCACTTTCTTCTCTTCACTGCAGCCTTCCCTACACATCTCCCTGTAGCCTTCCCTGCAGCCTTCCTTGGAGACTGTGGCTCTGGTGGTGGACTTGTGCCAGGAGGAGGAGGATGGGCGAGCTCATATACGTGGCTGTTCTCAGTCAACCGGCCCCTCAACCCCTCCTGAAGGGCCTCACCAAAAATTCCCTCACAGAGGAAGCGTTGGCCCTCCTCCAATTTCATCAATCTAGTGGCTAGATAGCAGCCATAGGCCTCTTCAGCGTCGGGGGGGGGCTTCTGAGGACATCAGTTGCTTCCCTAATGAGGCCCAGTGCTGCCTCCTCCGTGATCGCAACCTGCCTGGGCCTTTTTTTGGAAGGCGGAGGGGAGGCACCTGGGATTGGGTGAGGCTCCTACTGGGTTCACCTCCTGGCTGACACTGGGCCCGCCCACCCCCGGGCCCACCTTCTGGCTGACACTGGGCCCGCCCATCTCCTGGCTGACACTGGGCCCTGCCACCTCCTGGCAAACACTGGGCCTGGCCACCTTCTGGCTGACACTGACACTGGGCATGGCCTCCTCTTGCCTGCCACTTTCCAGACCCTCCTCCTGGCTGAGTTCATCCTATGTATAAAAAAGGGACATAGTTTTAGTTTTTGCTTCATCAATCAGACACTATTTTTAGCTCATGACTTGCAAATTGAATGTTAATAAATAGAAAAGACTATCATTCTGACCCCAGCATTTTTCATTGTCCCAAACATTTTTGGCCACTACTGTCTATTGATATGTAAATCTCTTTGTTTTAAATCATTCATTTGTTATCAATTATAACATCTAGTTAACATCATTACTATTAGGACAATAAATATGTCTAAAAATAATATACCTGGCTCCAGCTGGACGTATCCAATTCTTCCAGGATGGAAGGCCCAGGTTGTTCCTCGTCAGCCTCTGCTGGGGTTGAGGGAAGCGTGGAGGGAAGGCTGCAGGGAAGGGTAGAAAGTGATTCCCTGGCTTCAGTCTGGTCATCCAGAAACTGCAGTTTGTTGAAGTACCACAGCCTGGGTACATACACTTGCGCTGCTGCTGCTCCTGATCTGAGTGATTTCTGGATCTTATTATGCTCCTTCTTATACATGTTCCTAAAATGTGTATATATTGTAGCGCTATGTGTATAAATAGAAGTTATAAAAACAAAGGATTAAGTTCGAGCCATCTTACAATGGCCAGAAAATAAACAAGAAATACTTCAAAATATGAAAAGTAACTAAATACAAAAAGTGCGCTATATGTTACAAGAATGACATGTAAAATATAATAATAACAATACACCAGTGAGATATGAGGACAAGACCAAATTATAAATGAATAAAAGGTCAACCAAAAAAGTCCATAAATAATGTGTTCCTGATGAAAATCAAAAACCACCACCAACAGTCTCTGAGGATTAGCTGATGAAAACAACAACGGAATATTTCTGGAGTGAGAGGATAAGACACCAAATGGAATGTGACGTCTGAGTATGTGACAGGACCATCACCATAGCATCTGAGGAGGCTTACCGGAAGAAGGGGACTTGAAAAGATGTACGTCTTACAAGTCTCAAAAAGCTTGTTTAGCCACCAGGGCTGGCAAGATGGATCATCGGGTATCCACAACTTCAAATAGGGGGGGAGGGAGGGAAGATCTGTCAACAGCTCCAACCGTCCAGACGTATCAGCAGGCCAACCGGATGTTTATTTAAAAACCATGAGAGAAAAAAACTCACATGGCATGATATCGTTTAAAAAGCATGCATTTATTAGAACAATAAAAAAAGGAACACTCACATGATATAAGATCGTAAACAGTTCAAATCGTAACAAACGCGGTGATCATAGGGGGTCCACCCAACATGTTTCGGCTGTCAAGCCTTCATCTGGGGTCATCTGGGGTTATACATGTTCCTCAAGATCCCAATTTTCTTTTCCAAGAACTGGATGGTTGCATCGGGGACCCAAGTCTTCACAAATTCCAGAAGTTTCTCCAGTGTTGACCTCCTAGCTTGTTTATTATAATATAAGTTGTGTTTCACCTCCCACAAATTCCTCATCTCCCTCTACCTGTCTATGAAACTGGCCAGGAACTCTGGGTCCTTAAAGTGATTCATATTTGCTAATTGCTACTAATGTCAGCCTAAACTCTCATAATCTTATCCCAATATAGGCCTCAATCTTGAAGCAGTATAGGCCACTGATGGGCCAAGTTCAAATTTTACGTTCGTTTAAGACGCTCGCCACTTCCGTTCCTCCTTCCTTCGCACACAGATCGTACGTACGACACATCCGTGTTATCTTGATATACACTGCGCATGCGTGAAACTCCACCCGCGTCGCCCGCCCCTGATGTTCTTTCTAGAATATTTTCACCGGCCCTTCTTTTTAGGCGCGCAGTAGGAGCGACATGGTGGAGAAAGAGCAGGTGTGTGTTAATTCCACTAACGAGGAGGAGGAAAGCCCGGAGACAGAAACGTCCCGATCCCGGAGGAGAAGATTTAAGGCCTCAAATATGGCCTTTATAGAGATGGTGGAGATGGTGGACATACTGAGGAAAAATGACTATGATGAGAAGCATGGACCGTACACCAACCCTAATGAGAGAAAGGCCTAAAGTTGTGAAAAGTCTGCACAGGAATTTTGGGGTATGACGATCCAAGGAGCAATTGAGGAAACGCTGGTCAGACCTGAAACTGAGGGAGCAGGATCAGTATAGAAGAATCAAGAGAGTGCTTCTAAAAAGTAAGTAGTTGTCCTGTGTTACTATTATTATTATTATTACTTGCATGCTGCGCCATGTGATTTTCTTATAGCTGTTGTACAGTTTAAAATGGCGACTTTCACATTCCCACAAGAAGCAGCACAGGGGGATGGGCGTGTGACGTCCGCACGAGGGAGGAGCCCAGCGTCAGCTCCGGCGGAGGTGCAGAGACAGAGCGTCCGGATGTTTCGCCGTGTGAGAGACCGCTGAGACACGGACCGGGCTAGGTGTAGCGGCCGCTTCCTGGGCTGGTTTGCCTGGCCTCCTGCCCCCCTCCCCCCCCTGCCCCCCCACCGCTGAGGAGACGGAGGGAGACGATATCTGCGGACCCTCTCCCACTAGTGTGGAGGAGTATAATCTGGGCTCCACACATCCAAGCAGCATTTCTAGCAGATGATTTCCTCAGAGACTGACACCGTGAATGATTCAGAAGCAGGGGATTCTAAACCAGGCTGAGGTCCTGTGACTCTTCACCGGTACGGTAGGGAAACAATGCATCTGCTTAAACCCTGAACCGCATGTATTACAACTGAAAAACTGTGGATAAATGAAACAAAGTTTTGAAAGGATGTATAATTAACAATATAACCCCGGCTACTAAGATCCAGCATTTACAGCTTGTTTACTGATAATCGCCTGACCTATGAACTGGGTTTTCTCTCATGGACACAAGTGCAGAGTGTTAGCAGGAACTAGAGGAAAAATAGAGGATATTTGATTCTCTCAACATGACTGTGTACTGATAACTTCCTCCCATGGGCGGTAAAAGTAGGCCAAAAGCTTGCTCCCTTTTTTTTACTCTCATTGACTTTGTGTTGTGAATAAAACCCCACAGCTCTTCCCTTTCTCCTTTTTTGGAGGGGGCGGGGATAAGAGGGGAGGAAGAAGGTAGTAAAGAAGGGGAAAGGGAAAGGTAAAAGAACGCTCAGCAGCCACAGCAGAGGAGTAAATGAACCTTCCTTAAATACAACATCCCCTGTGAATCCCGCCAAAGCCGGCTGTGAGGGGGACCATTTTTTTTTTTTTTTTTCTGGACTACATACTAGTCGGACGTTTCGTGCCCTGGGTTTTGCAGACGGCACTGAGTGACGAGGTATATTTCCCCCTCCACCTCCACTCCCTTCTTCCCCCTCCTGACCACCACACCTGGACGGTTCCATCACTCACCCATACAGTGAGGGTACACTACAGGACAACCCTAGCCCCTTGAGGGGACAATAGGCCCAGGGTAAACAGGCTTGCGCAAGGGGTAGCAGCAAACGGCAACAAGAGGTGAAAATATGAGAGGCCGCTCAACGCGAACAACTGAACCCCAGAGCACCAGAGATAGCCTCAATACCAGCTCCATCCAAAGATATTTAAAAGAAGCAAGCACCAAAAGTCCAGGTATGGAGACAAAACAACCAGGGTCAAAAGATAAAAAGAAAGAGCAACAGAAGCAAAAAGGGGCTCAGGGAGACAAAGTCCGTGAAGAATTGGATTTGGAGGGGGCATCTGTCTGGAGCGCGACGGAAGAACAAAGGATAATGACGCTTGTACCAAGTAAAACAGATCTTATAGAAATGTTCACTAAGTTAGAAAATGTGATAAAAACTGAAATATCCAATGTCCGGGCAGATATGGGCCACCTCCTGCGTCGAGTGGAGGAGATGGAGGAAGATTCAGGGCGCCATACTAAAGAAATCTCCGAATTAAAAGACCAACTCAGCAAACTGAGGATCGAAAACCGCAACATGGTATTTCGAATGGAAGAACAGGAGAATCAAAGTCGGCGACAAAACCTACATATCAGGTCAATCCCAGAGCAACAGGGCGAGGACCTAGGGGAAAAGATGAAGAAAATCTTTAACCCTATAATGGGAAAGCGAGAAGAAGAGCCTATCTCGATAGACCGGGTACACAGAGTAAGAAGACCTCCTCATGCAAAACAAGACTCTCCTAGAGACGTGATCGTTAAATTCCACCAATACGAAGATAAGGAGAAAATATGGAAGAACTTGAAGGGAGCCCCCCCCATAACGTTCGAAGACAAAGAGCTACAGATATTTTCCGACCTTTCTGCAGGAACTCTCGCTCGCAGAAGACAGATGAGACCAATCTTGGAGCAGCTAATGAAAGCAAATCTTAAATATAGTTGGGGGTTCCCAACATCCCTGATTGTACTAAAAAACGGCAGATCAAGCAGGATGAGATACTTGGAGGAGGCACGGGACTTCTGTGACGGCCTGGGCATCCCCATCCCAGATTTGTCTCAGGTCAAAATAGATTGAGAGACTCAGAGGACTAAAACACTAAAATGTCTTGACCTGTTGTTGTCATGGTGGGGGGGGGGGAGGGGGCGGCGAGACAGTGGAGAGGATCTTTTTTTTCGTTTTTCCTTTTTTTTTTTTTTTTTTCTTTCCTCCACTTCTCCCGGTTGGCCCCCCCCTTCCCCCCCCTCCCCTAGCCTTTTCCCCCTCTCCTTTCTGGATTGGTGCGGGAGGGGAGGGGGGGAGGGCCTCAAGCTTTAAACTAAATTATGGGTTCTGGGGGTGCCGGGGGGGTGTTGTGACTTGCTGTTTTTGGGGGGGTGCGGGGGGGGGGTTAGGGGCGGTCCCACCGTATTAAGGAGACAAGATACCTCTCATACATTCTCTTCCACCGGGAGGGAGTGTAGATGCTAGAGCTTTCGCTGGAGCTTCACCCTGAGGAGGGAGTTCTGAAGATTGGAACAGGCGAAGTTCCAATCTGGGGGACTCAGGGTGATAATTTCACCACGGGTGGGAGGGGGGGGTGGTGGGGGAGGGGGGGGTGCTGGAAGGGAGGGGGGGGAGGGGGAATGGGGAGGGCACTGCAGGACGTGCTAGGAATAAGGGAGGATTCTATAGATGAGCCGACCCCCAGTTATGCTGGAAATTAAATTTATTTCATACAACGTGAAAGGCCTAAACTCACCCTGTAAAAGACATAAAATTTTAAAAGAGCTGGAACGACTAAGGGGAGATGTAATCTTCCTACAAGAGACTCATCTGACCCTGGACACTAGAGTTAGGCTTTTCTCAACCAGGTTCCCGCAGTGGTTCTATGGGGACTCCCCCGATAGGGGGTCGAGGGGAGTCGCCATCGGGCTTTCAAAGGACATAAATTTCTCCCTAAGAGAAAGATTGGCAGACCCTGACGGCCGCTTTATTTTTTTAAAAGGCAAACTTGGCCCTAAACTGGTCACCCTAGTAAACGTCTACTGCCCCAACAGGAAACCTACGGTCTTTCTGGGCCAGATTTTGAAAAAACTGTCTGAGTTCGGAGAAGGCGAGGTGATCTTGGGAGGGGATTTAAATTTTTGTTTGGACCCGGAACTGGATGGTACGTCCCGTGCACAGGGGACAGGGAAGGTGTCACTCAGGGTCATTAGGCGTAAGCTACACCAAAGTCAGTTAATGGATGTCTGGAGACTCCAGCATCCCAATGAGAGGGACTACACGTTCTTCTCCCCTGTGCATGGGACCTACTCTAGACTAGACTATTTTCTTATAGATCATAACCTGCTAGATTGGATAAAAGAAACAAAAATAGAAGTAACGACCTTATCAGATCACTCCCCGATTGTGTTGCAGATTAGAATACCAGATGGGCAAGGGCGTCCTTACTCATGGAAACTGAACGAGGAACTACTGAGAGATCCCGAGATTGTGGAAAGACTTCAAGAAGAAGCAGATTTTTTCTTTAAAGCAAACGACACGGGGGATGTATCGCCAGCTTTATTATGGGACACACATAAAGCCTATATAAGGGGTATCCTAATCTCAATAGGGGCAGGTTTGAAAAAAAAGAAAAGAGAAGCCAGAGGAAAACTGATAGAGGAAATTTTTTCCTTGGAACAAGCACACAAAAAAGCAAAGGGCCGGGATCTAGATAGTTACCATACACTGGTCCCCAAGAGGGAGGAGTTAAGAGACATGATGGACCTAGAGGCCAAGAGAGCTATAAACGCTATAACTAGGAACAACTACTTCTGGGCCAACAAGCCCAGTAAACACCTGGCCAGGATAATCAGAAAAAAAAAAAGCAGGAACTTCGTGGAGAAAATACTTAGCAAAGAAGGGGCAGTAAAAGTATCGAACAACGCTATAGCAGACGAATTTCAAAAGTATTACAGGGATCTATATTCGATAGGGCATCGGGGAGTAGAAGATTCATCCCACTCAGACAGGAGCAAGGAATTCCTGAAGGAGGCGGGACTAAGGGGTCTGTCAGTAGAGGACAGGGAATTATTGGATAAACCTTTGGTAGAAGAAGAAATCTTGGCAGCATTAAGGGAGTCTCCGAAGGGGAAAAGTCCAGGCCCGGACGGTTTTACCACTCTTTACTTAGAAAAAATGAAACATATCCTGGTCCCGAGGCTTTGCCACTTTTGGAATGGCCTTGGAACAGGAGGTGAACTGACAATAGAGGCCTTGACTGCTACAATTACACTTATTCAGAAGGAAGGGAAGGACGTTAGGTTGTGTTCTAGTTATAGACCAATCTCCCTTCTGAACGCAGACGTCAAACTCTACGCAAAAGTCTTAGCAAATAGGCTTAAAGAGAAAATGACAAATCTTGTGCACCCGGACCAGGCAGGCTTTGTTAAAGGGAGACAGTGTAGGGACAACGGGGTTAGGGCGGTGCTTCTATCAGAAGTATGTAAACAAGGTGGACCCCCAGCTCTATTCCTGTCAATCGATGCTGAAAAAGCTTTTGACAGGGTAGACTGGGGGTTCATGATGAACACTTTAGAGGCCCTAGGGCTTGGCCAGAGGTTTGTCTCTTGGGTTAGGGCTCTATATAGTTGCCCGGCAGGGATGGTGAGAGTAAATGGGACTACCTCCAAGCCCTTTAGGATGCTCAATGGAACGAGACAGGGCTGTCCCCTGTCCCCTCTCTTGTTCGTCCTGACCCTTGAACCGCTGCTGTCTACCATCCGCAAAAATGTGGACTGTGGAGGAGTAAGGGTTGGAACGGAGGAGCATAAACTAGCGGCTTTCGCTGATGATATTGTGTTCTTTGTTACCAACCCTAGAATAACTCTTCCCAATTTACTTCACATTATTGAAAAATATGGAGAAGTTTCGAATTTCAAAGTTAATTCTAGTAAGTCCGAATGTTTAAACATAAATATAAACAAGCAAGAAGAATGTTACTTAGCTGCAGTTTTCCCCTTCCCTTGGAAAGAGGAGATGGATTATCTAGGGATTAAATTGGCCAACTCCTTCAACAGATTATTCGTAAAAAATTTTTTACCTATGCTAGATGATACCAGACGAGAAGCGAGAAGACTCCAGACCAGACCTCTTTCGTGGTTTGGGCGAGTCAACGCGATAAAAATGAGTTTAACACCCAAGATCCTGTTCAAACTTCAAATGCTGCCCATCCCTTTACCTGGGTATTTTTTGAAGGCTCTTAGGAGGCTAATAAGTGAGGCAGTATGGGGGGGGGGGTAAAAAACCACGCATTGCCTACACAGTTCTTAGTAGGGGGAAGAAAAAAGGGGGAATAGCTCTACCGGACTTTAGCAGATATTATAGCGCTGTAGTGTTATCTAGGATCACGGAATGGAACAAAAAAGACACAGATAAACGTTGGGTTCACATAGAACACTTTTTGAGTGACACAAATTTAGGACAGGCACTTTGGAATCCCCCAAAATTTAGACCATTGAGCACTCACACATCACAATTAACGCAAAACACATTTAAATATTGGGATAGGATACACTGTAAGAACAAATGGTCATATAATTCACCACTGATACACATGAAGGATAATATTTTTTTTGAGCCAGGGAGGAGGGAGGTGGGAGGGAGTTGGTTGAAGGGTGACATGGTACAATTGAAACACTTTCTACACAAGGGGCAAATCCGCACATTTTCAGAACTAAGTACAGAATCTAACCTTTGGGTAATGAACAGATGGAGGTTTCTTCAGCTCTCCCATTTCATAGAGAGACTTCCTAAACCACTTAGGAGTATGGAAGAACTTAGACCATTTGAGCAGCTCTGCATAAAGGAACAGACAGGAAGGGTAATAACGCAAATTTATAGGATCTTGGGAACTGAGGAGGAACTGGAGATACCCCCTTATATTAAAAAGTGGGAACAGGAATTGGGGTCTCACTGTAGCGAAGCTGGGATAGAAAAGATCTTGAAGATGGCCCATTATGTTGCAATAGACACCAGAAGAATAGAAAGCCATTTTAAATGCCTTGCGAGATGGTACGCCACCCCAGATAGGGTTAGTAAAATGGATGGGACTAAACCAAACACCTGCTGGAGAGGATGCCTAGTTTTAGGAACAATGGCCCATATCTGGTGGGGGTGCCCCGTTATAAAAACCTTCTGGGAAAAAGTATTAAGGTTAATAAAAGTAATTACTGGAACAGCATTAGATGCGGACCCATGGGTCTGTCTTTTCCACAAAACCTCGGACTCGGTAAAAAACTATAGGTCCTCCCTAGTCCCTATTATGCTGGATGAAGCCAAGAGACAGATATCCTTGAACTGGACGAATGTCTCGAGGCCCAGCACTCGAGACTGGCTGATCAGTCTCAACGAAATATATAACATCGAAAAACTAGACGGGGGGGAAGAAGAAATAGAGCAATCAGGGAAATGGGCCGCCTGGACCAAGTTCAAAGGGACCTGGGATTATTTGAAGGAGATTGTTGATTTACCATAATTGATTGTATATGGACTCATGTTCCATTAGACTAGCACGGTCCTGAAGGGGGAGGGGGGATGGGGAGGGTGGGATGGGGGGTAGGAGGGGATACAGTGTTTTTGTGTTATAAATTTTACAGGGGTTATGTTTGAAGACATTGCCCTGCAAAGAAATGTATTGTTATTTATACAAAATGATAAATAAAGAATTAAAAAAAAAAAATGGCGACTTTCATGTTCGTGGGCACAGTAATTGGTCGTAGGAAACATTGTTCGCTCATTAAATACAATGTTTTGGGCAGATTCAGATTAAATACATTTGGTTATGCCTATTTGTCTAAAAATACGTTTTGTACATTATCTAGATATGTTTGTAACTAGAATGAAATGCAAGATTGATTCAGTGTAATGTAAGGAGAGGAAAATCAGCAGCTGTTTACACATCTAGACTCAGGAGCACTAGTGTGGGACACAAGAACAAACTTTTTAGGGTGTCCCACACAAGTGGATACTTGGGGTGTCTCCATGTGTGAAAATTGTCACAAAAAGGTAAGTATTCCAGCTTTGGTAAGGTAAAAAATCATGTCTTCAGCTTGGAACTCTGCCCAAAACAGACAATTGTACGCCACTTCCCAGCAATGTTTTATATTCCTATTTCTGGACTCAAATATCTGTGTGTTAAGTATACCTTTTGTTTCATTCTCATTCTCATGCAAATACAGACAAAGAGTGCCTTTCCCGTCCCAACGTTGGGACGGGAAAGGCACTCTTTGTCTGTATTTGCATTACGAGCCCGCTGCTCGTAGGATTTCCGCCTAGTTTTTTGTATTTTAAATGTGAGTACCTGTATACTTGAACAAAAATCGAACTGTTATTAGACAATACTATACTATTTGTGGATCTTCCTTTCTGGTTTATGTCGGTGACACCGGGACACTACTTGGAGAGATGCAAGTCCATAAAGGTGACAAGCCAGGATAGGAGTGGACTACCACCGCCCCCCACTGCCTGCTTATTCCATGATATTGACAACTAAAGGCTGCCATTCCTATATATTGGCTAAATGCGAGTGCCCCATTACCTTAAGGTAAGGGGCCACTGCCCACCAGTGTGTGCCGTGTTGCATGAAGAGATTTATCACCTGTGTCACGTTTATTTTTGCACTGAGTGGATCACATGCTCTGGACTTTGTTTAAGTTATTTTTAGTATAAACAAATTTTTTTGCACTTTAGGAGAGGACTGTATATCACAGGATTTGGTATAAGTGCACAATTCACGTTACACGTACCTGGTGATGTATTGAGAAACACCAGGTGCACACTTGCCCGGTCAGCAGACTGTTATATATTGTTTTTGATGTTTATATATTTTTTTATGTTTCAGTAGTTTTGTCTCATTAATAATTTTTTTTTGCATATCGATTTAATATCACTCTTAGGAGCACCTATTACACCTATTTTTTGTGTATATACATCTGTTTAAGTGGTTAGTTGATTATTTTTTCCAGCATACTATCAACAAACAGTTTATTATATATGGTTTTTATGATATATACACAGATTGAGGCACCCTCGAATAGAGGTATAAATTTTCACGCTATTGCAGAGTCACATTTGGCTGACTGCAATAGATCTGCACTTTAGAGACACCCACCACTATTGTGTCACCACATTTAATTCAGAATTTTTCTATAATTTTTCGTTATAGTTAAGGATCAGCGCAACACCACACTTTTATTTTTTTTTTTCCTGTGAGTCTCACTACTGTACCAGTAAATTTAGAAACCAAAATGTAAAATGGAAGGTACAGTAGTGAAGAGGCCTACAAGTTTCTGAACATGACAGATAGTGAAGAGGAAGTCACTCATCTGTCAGATTCAGGCTCAGAATACAAACCAGTAGACAATAGCGGCACCCTAACAGATAGCTCTGACAACGGAATTGTGGTCACTGCCAAGGTCAGGCATACCTGATCCCGTTCTTCTGCTGAGGTTGGGGTGCAAGAACCGTAGGACTCTCATATGGAGCAGAGACCCAGTACTAGTGCCGCTCATCCTTCTGGTGAACTGGCAAGCACCACCGGCCTAGTACATTCTGGTCGTACATCCAGCACTGCAGTATCACGTGGTGACGTGGCGAGTCCCATAAGTGCAGTTCAAGCTGGCGAGGTGGCTAGAACTAGTAGAGTCCTACAGTCACCTAGAAAACAAAGACAGGCCCGTCGAGCCCATAGTGTCCTTCCTGCTGCATTTGCCAATCCTAATTGGGAGCCCACCACTTCTGCAGCACCCGTACTTCCCCCATTCACTGGCCAAACCGGAATTCAGGTGGAAACAGTTGATTTTACGTCACTTGATTTTTATTAGCTGTTTTTCACAGAAAATCTCTATAGATCTATTGTGGACCAAAGCAATTCATATGCTGGTTAATTCATCGCCGCTAATCCCCAGCTGATTCTTGCCAGAAATTGAAAACCAATTACGGTTTCTGAATTTAACACCTTCCTGAGCCTATCCCTCCTCATGGGCATAACTAAAAAGAGTAAGTTGCGGTCATATTGGTCCACTGACCCAATTCACCATATGCCCGTGTTCTCTGCCTCCATGACCAAGACACGATACGAGCAGATCGTGCGGTCCATGCACTTCAATGATAATGAACTCTGTCGTCCTTGGGATGACCCTGGATTTGATTGGCTCTACAAAATTCAGCCCCTCGTAAACCACTTCAACCAACAGTTTGCAGCCTTGTTTACTCCCCATCAAGTTGTCTGTGTTGATAAGTCCCTGTTTACATTTTCTGGCCACTTGTCATTCAAACAGTATCTCCCTAGCAAGCGTGCCAGATATGGGGTCAAGAGGTATAAGCTCTGTGACAAGGCCACAAACTATACATATAGTTTTATGGTTTACGAGGGAAGAGATAGTTACGTAGAGCCAGAGAACTGACCAGACTACATAGGGAGCGCTGGTAAGATTGTGTGGGACTTGATGTCACCCTTATTCGGAAAGGGGTATCACTTATATGTGGACAATTATTACATGAGCGTGCCACTTTTTAGTCACGTGGCACTGTGCGATCTATTCGCAGGGGCTTAGCCCAGTGGCTTGTAGATTCCCGTCTTAGGCTGGGGGAGAGAGCCTGCTTGAAGTGTAATAATTTGCTCGCTGTGAAGTGGAGGCGACTGGTGTTGTGGGGAAACCGCTCTGTGTCCACGAATATAACCTTAATATGGGAGGGGTGGACCTCAATGACCAGTTGTTGGCGCTGTACCTAATTGCCCATAAGGCCAGATGCTGATACAAAAAAGTGTCTCTATACTTATTTCAATTGGCTCTGCTGAATGCTTATGTGCTATACAAAGCTTCAGGGCGAACTGGATCCTTCCTTAAATTCCAGGAAGAGATCATCACAGCCCTTCTGTTTCCAGACGGTGCTGTGGCCCAACTTCCCAATCCAAATGCAGCGGCATTTTCCGCATGTCCTCTCTGGTACCCCTACCCAAAGAAACCCCCAAAGAAGATGCTGTGCCTGTAGAAAGCGCGGATATAGGAGTGACACACGCTTTTATTGTCCCGCTTGTCCTGACCAACCTGGTCTTTGCATCGGTGACTGTTTCGAAAGCTACCACACGCTAGTGGAGTATTAGCATAGGGTACAGCATTGCACAGTCCTAGGCATACTAACACAGGGTCTCGAAAGATGAGATGGCCATCACATTTTGAGGGACCCTAATCTGGAAGTTTACAGTTTATATAAAAGTGCAAAAAAAAATAAAAATAAATAAAAAACACACAAAAACACAAAAAAAAATAAAAAAGCCAAAAATAGTTGTGGTTTTATTTTTCTTCTCTCTATTGTTCTCTCTCTTACGTTCGCTCTCTATTGTCTGCTCTATTGTTCTCTCTCTTTTGTTACTGTATTTTAGAATTGTAATGTTTTATTTTTACTATGTTTTATTGTATTTGCTTTGCAGGTATGGTAAGTCTTATGCCCCGTACACACGGTCGGATTTTCTGATGGAAAAAGTCCGATCGGAGCGTGTTGTCGGAAATTCCGACCGTGTGTGGGCTCCATCAGACATTTTCCATCGGATTTTCCGACACACAAAGTTTGAGAGCAGGATATAAAGGAAATTCCGATCGTGTGTACACAAATCCGACGGACAAAGTGCCACGCATGCTCAGAATAAATAAAGAGATGAAAGCTATTAGCCACTGCCCCGTTTATAGTCCCGACGTACGTGTTTTACGTCACCACGTTCAGAACGATTGGATTTTCCGACAACTTTGACCGTGTGTATGCAAGACAAGTTTGAGCCAACATCCATCGGAAAAAATCCTAGGATTTTTTTGTCGGAATGTCCGAACAAAGTCCGACCGTGTGTACGCCCTATTACAGTATATGCTGTGTTAAATGTGCAGTAATGCACTAATATATACTGCATTACTGTTATACTGTTATTGTTAACCATCATTTGCTTAGAAGTTATGCCATTCAGCTGCAGCATGGGTTTATTTATTCTGAAAACAACAGCGTTTGCTCCCACGATACATAAAGCTGTGACTCCAGTGCTGTAGGGGGTGATGTCACCGCCACAGTTAAAAAAAAGAGCATATGTACCGAAGCATGGGGGCAGGGGTGGAGGAGCGATTTGCTCCTAACATTAATGGCAGATTGCCCCCATGCTTCGGCATATATTTTTTAGACACAGTTTGCATTAAAAAATGTTTTATTTTGACTATGTTTTATTGTATTTGCTTTGCAGGTATGGTAAGTCTTACTGTTATACTGTAATATTACTTTGTTGTTTTATTGTTAACCATCATATGCTTAGCAGGTACGCCATTCAGCTGCAGCACTGATTTATTTATCTTGACAGCAACAGCGTTTGCTCCCAAGATACGTAAATCAGCGACTCCAGCGCTGTAGGAGGAGATTTCACCACCACAGTTAAAAGAAAATGGTGCATGTATGCCCATCATTAGAAGTGGGTGGATGAAGGGTAGTATTCTAATGGTGGGCATACCCACTGATCAATCTCTTTTTTCGTTCAGCCCACAGGCTGCATGAAAAAAAGAACATTACAATATATGCCTGTCAGAAACCATGAACCAGACTGAGACAGAAGTACAGTAAAATCACACTTGTTTATTAATAAAAACAAAAAGGTAAATAGAGTAAGCATAGCCAGAGTCCAGTAACCGGATCGGGTAGTCAGCCAAACCAGAGTTCAGTAACCAGATCGGGTAATAAGCCAAGCCAGAGTTCAGCAACCAGATTGGGTAATCAGCCAAGCCAGAGTTCAGTAACCAGATCGGGTAATCAGCCAGGCCAAAAGTCAGGGATCCAAGTAGAGGAACAGCAAGCAGGATAAGGAGCCAGAAGGGATGTCAGCAAAGCCAGTCTTTGAACAGGAACGCAGGAGATGGTTTCTTGTGATGTGACCAAGGCGAAGGCAGGAATGAAGTGAGCTGGAGATCTTTAAGTAGGCGGGACTGACGAGCAGAGCCACAACAGCTGGTTAACTGTAGAAAGAGATAAGAGCTGGCAATTAGCCGACAGCTGAGCAGCCAACCCTGACAATGCCCAACAAGGACCAGCAACATACTGGTATGTTGCTGAACTATGAGTGGTTATACCAGAATGATCATCTTGGTATCATTCTTTTCAGCCAGCGGTCGTCTTTCTTGTAAAAGCAATCCTAGCGGCTAATTAGCCTCTAGACTGCTTTTACAAGCAGTGGGAGGGAACGCCCCCCCATCGTCTTCCATGATTTTCTCGGGCTCTCCTGTCCCAACAGGGAACCCAAGAATGCAGCCGGTGGTTCCGCCAGCTGACCATAGAGCTGATTGGAGTCCAGATTGCCTCCAATCATCTCTATGGCCTAAGAAACCGGAAGCTATGAGCATTTCATGACTTAGGTTTCGCCGGATATAAACAGCGCCATTGGGAAATTGGGAAAGCATTTAATCACACCGATCTTGGTGTGGTCAAATGCTTTGAGGCAGAGGAGAGATTTAGGGTCTAATAGACCCCAATTTTTTCAAAAAAGAGTACCTGTCACTACCTATTGCTATCATATCACTACCTATTGTGAAAGCCCGAGGGCTTTCACACTGGAGACACAGGAGAGGCTCTTTACAGGCGCTATTTTTAGCGCTGTAGCGCCTGTAAAGCGCCTTAGTGTGAAAGTAGCTTAAAATGCCAGGACAGTTCAAAACCCCTCCCTTTTGGAAAGTAGACAACCCAAGCTATTTGCTGGCATGTTGAGTTCATGGAATATTTTATATTTTGCCACAAGTTTTGGGAAAATGACAAACTTTTTTTTCTTTTTTTTTTTTTTGAACAACGTTGTCACTAAATGATATATTGTTCAAACATGCCATGGGCATATGTGGAATTACACCCCAAAATACATTCTGCTGCCTGAGTATGGGGATACCACATGTTGTGAGACTTTTCGGGAGCCTAGCCGTGTACAGGACCCCGAAAACCAATCACCGCCTTAAGGCTTTCTAAGGGCAAAAAATGGTGATTTCACTTCCTCACTACCTATCACAGTTTCGGAGGCCCTGAAATGTCAAGATAGCACAAAACTCCCACAAATGACCACATTTTGGAAAGAAGACACTTCAAGCTTTTTGCTGAGAGGTATGTTGTGTTCATGGAATATTTGATATTTTGCCACAAAATGTTTCGGAAAAATTACATGTTTTTTTTGTTTTACACAAAGTTGTCACTAAATGATATATTGTTCAAACATGGCATGGTTATATGTGGAATTACACCCCAAAATACATTCTGCTGCTTCCCCTGAGTATGGGGATACCACATGTGTGAGACTATTTGGGAGCCTAGCCACCTACAGGACCCCAAAAACTAAGCACCGCCTTCAGGCTTTCTAATGGCGTAAAATTGTGATTTTACTCCTCACTACCTATCACAGTTACGGAGGCCCTGAAATGTCCAGATGGCACAAAAACCCCCAAACTACCCCATTTTGGAAAGTCAAGCCAAGGCATTTGCTAAGAGGCATGTTTAGTATTTTGCTGCTCTCATTTATTTTTGAAAATGAAGAAAGAAAAGTTTATTTCTTTTTTCTTTTTTCATTTTCAAAACTTTGTGACAAAAAGCGAGACCTGCAAAATACTCAAAAACCATCAAAAGAAAGCTCTATTTGTGGGAAAAAAAGGACGCAAATTTCGTTTGGGTACAGCATTGCATGACCGCGCAATTACCAGTTAAAGCAGCGCAGTGCCAAATTGTAAAAAGTGCTCTGGTCATTAAGCAGGTCATTGAGCAGCTGAAGTGGTTAATGCAGTATATATCAGTGTGCTACTGCACATTCTACGCAGTATATATTAGTGCATTACTGCACATTTAACACAGCATATACTGTAATAGGGCGTACACACGGTCGGACTTTGTTCGGACATTCCGACAACAAAATCCTAGGATTTTTTCCGACGGATGTTGGTTCAAACTTGTCTTGCATACACACGGTCACACAAAGTTGTCGGAAAATCCGATCGTTCTGAACGCGGTGACGTAAAACACGTACGTCGGGACTATAAACGGGGCAGTGGCCAATAGCTTTCATCTCTTTATTTATTCTGAGCATGCCTGGCACTTTGTCCGTCGGATTTGTGTACACACGATTGGAATTTCCGATAACGAATTTTGTTGTCGGAAAATTTTATCTCCTGCTCTCCAACTTTGTGTGTCGGAAAATCCGATGGAAAATGTCCGATGGAGCCCACACACGGTCGGAATTTCCGACAACACGCTCCGATCGGACATTTTCCATCGGAAAATCCGACCGTGTGTACGGGGCATATCAGTGTGTTAGTGCAGGTTTAATGCAGTATGTAATAGTGCGTTACTGCACGTTGAACACAGTATGTAACAATGTGTTTCTGCACGTTTAACGCAGTAAATTTCAGTGCGTTACTGCACATTTAACACAGTATATATCAGTGCCAGTGGCTGCTGCTGCTAAATATTTTTTTGGGGGTGGCAAACTAATGACAGCCAGCCCCCGGGGGAGACGGACGGCAGATGGTAAAGCAAGCAATCGCTGCAGGCAACTCCCCTCTGCAGGAGACGGATGGCGGACGGGAAGGTGGCGATTGCCGCAAGCACCCCCCAACCCCCCCAACGTTAGACGAGCTGACCTTAGGAGACAGAGGGAAGGAAGAGCCAGGCTGTTGCTTCTCCTCCCGGCTGAACAGGAAGTGTGTCCTGACTGAGACCCGATTGGCCAGGGAGTCCTAATACTCCCTGGCCAATCAGGTCTCAGGACCAGCTTCCTGATTGGCCAGGAGGAGAATCAGGAAGACAATAGAGAATATTAATTCGCTATTGTCAAACAACTGGGTGGACTCAGAGCGCAGTGCTCTGTGTCCCGAGTCCACCCTTTTTTGAAGCCAGTTAGAGCCTCTGGCTCTAATCATGTGCTTCTAAAAAAAAAAAAAAAACAACTCAGAATCAATGCATCCACTGCCCTGCATGTAGCAGTATAGTCAGTGTTTATCTGGCGCTCCAGATGGAGTAATCCTTAGGGGTATAGTCTGTGGCTGTAATAGCTGGATGGTGATGTATCCATAGAAAGGGGTATTAAGGGTTAAAAAGGAAGGCAGCCATCCTTCAGAGTGTGTCCAGAACTCTGCAAGACATGTAAGGAAAAAACAGGGAGTTCACAGTTCTCTGTTTTTTCCTTACTGCCCTGCATGTAAGGGCCAGGCACATGGATAAGGGGGGCAGCGCCCCATATGGACGGGCCGCGAGTGATCAATGCGTTATTGCACGTTTAACGCAGTATATTAAGAACCGACAACAACAAGAGTTCAGCTTAGCTGCGGGTCTATGACACACTCAGCACTCTCTCTCCATAATTCTCCTGTGGCAGTTGGTTGGATGAACAGATGGTGCCCCCTTTCTTGTAGTTGCCAGTCACTGATGGCAGGCGAGATGGCGAGTATCTTGGTGGTTCACGCCTGCATTTCCCCAGTGTACCTGGGCAGTGGCAGCCTGGGTAATAGATTGACGCTTCAAATTTGGTAACGGAACAGCTGATGGCGCAACAGACTTAGCTTGGTCCAGCCACCTGGCTCAGTATACATCCATGTCCAGCCAAACTCAGCACAAACAGCTCGGCAAAGCAGAGCACTGCACAGTACTTTTCCCGTCCTCTCTCTGGTTGGCGTGCTCCTCAACTGACCCACTCTTTCCCGGGCTTTCTCTTTTATCAGACCCCTCCTGTGCTTAGGTATCACTGGGTATTGTAGTTGTTTTCCAGTGATGGCCATGGCTCAGATCCTCCTCCAGACTACATCACCCAGTGTGCCATAGCCTAAAGTTAGTCACAAGCTAAATAAAGCACACTTGCTACTGCCATCTTGTGGAAGAAAAAGAGTTTAGCAGCCAGGAACATTACCTTCGGTTACATACTATTACTTAAAGAGGAAATACATTCTGCAGCTTCCCTCCAACCACTTTGCATAATATTTTATATATACTGTGATTATGTACTATGCCAAATATGCTGCAGAAATCTCCCTCTGCTGAGTCTGAATGCAACCATTTTAACTGTGGGCAGCTGAAGCTGCTGCCTGTACACTTCCTGGATTTACACAGACACACACAGAGGCACACCTCCAGCTCTGCAGCCCTGCAGCTGTCATTGGCCCTCTTATGACTCATCCCCCCTCCCGTCCTGGCAAACGCTCCCGAGAGTTAGAGAGAGAGAGCTGTGCATGATATCATAAGCCTTGGTTTATTATCAGACAAGAAACAGGAAGTGGGCTGTATAAGGTATTTACTGGCAAAAAATAAAATGTTTTACTATATAAAGTTAGAACAACAAGGACAGAAGATTTAATAGATGGAAATTTGAAAAAATGACTGAAGGTCTGCTTTAATGTATTAAATAAAGTAAGAACAGGAGCAACTTATGGAGCAGCTGGTAGTTCCCCAGTCTAACTCAGGGGGTGGAAGCATATCCGGCACATTCTCATGTATTGGATGGTCATTTAGAGGTAGGAGAGCCAAAAGAGCACACTGAGCAGCTGTTTTCATGCTTGGGTTTTTTCAAAGCCATTAGGAATATTGTAAATTTTGCCCTGTCAATTTAATGCACCCCATTCGCATTTATGAAGTCAGCCAGTACCCTTATATAAAATTGCGGTCCCTTTTAACCACTTAATGACCACCCTGCAGCAGTTTATACATACGTGATCCTGCGCTTCCAGCTGCATGGGTCATGCCGCCGGTGGGCCACTTCTGCTGTAAAAATTCACAGTAGAAGCCAAACTGTGGGTCCCGGGGACTCAATGTCCTCGGTATTTACTGATCTTGTGTAAACCACACAGAATGGAGATCTGCCTATATGAACAAGGCAGATCCTGGTTCTGACATGAGGAAAGGCATGAATCCTATGTTTCTGAAAAGCAGGGGCTAGAATCCATGTCTTCCCCTAGTAAACAGCTCATGTAGTACACACAAACACTAGCTAGGCACACATTTAACCCTATGATTGCTCTAGGTGTTTAACCCCTTCCCAGTCAGTGTCATTAGTACAGTGACAGTATATATTTTTGTCACTGGTTCCCACAAAGTGTCAAAAGTATCAGTCTAAAAAGAGAAAAACACCTCCAAATATACAATGTTAAACTAATAGAACACTGATAAGATCAGGTGGCTCTCTCAGCAGAGTACCCATGAAGTGTCATCAGTGATTATACCAGAGGGTTGGATGTTAGGATGTCAAAGACCCTGTCAGATTCAGGAGGTTAGAGAGGAAAAGGTGTTTTCAGAATTACCTGTCCGAACTAACAAAGTTTAGAAAAGATACTATGATTAGTCCTCATTCTGGGATTTTTACGGCAATGCAGATATCATTTGTAAAAAAATATATTTATTGAGTATCGTTTAAAATATTGTAAAATAACAAATACAAAATTGCTTCAAGAAAAATTGCATCATATAGCATGGCATAACACAAAGTGCTTAAAGCAAACTAACATAGTTTATGATGATATTGGGAATGGGCCTTATGTCAAAGTAAAGTTCAAACCTTATTGGGTATCAGAAGCATAGAGAAAAGCCATTTCAGAAGATGTACAGAAAATGTTGCCAGAGACCCAGCAAAAGGTTGCTAATAGACCATCATGCGTCCACTGTATGTTGACAATATAAGCTCCTTCCCACAGCAAGGAGCAGGGTACAGTATGTGAGGCACTATCTGGCAGGATTGTGAATGGTGTATATATGTTACCTAGGTTACTCATGTACACATGGTGAGGGGCTCCAGGCAGGGTTGCCGACCATCCGTAAATTTACAGACAGTTTGTAAAAATCGGCTCATTTAAACTGTCTGTAAGCCCTGGTTCACATTGGTGCAATTTGACATGTCAAATCACATGTCAGATTGGCGGCAATTGCCGGCAATGGCACTGCCCTAATCGGTGTGATGCCGCACTTGCGGCACCGCACCGATTTCAAAAAGTAGTTTATGTACTACTTTTTGCAATTTCGGGGTGCGTATTATCTGGCTAAACTAACATAGTTTAGAAAAGATATGTCCTCATTCTGGGATTTTTAAGGCAATGCAAACATTATTTGTAAAAAAATTATATTTATTAAGTATCGTATTAAAAATATTATGAAATAACAAATACAAAATTGGTTCAAGAAAAAGCCCATCAGAAAAAATGTCCAAAAGATTATATACAAGTGAGGAAGCGTTCCAGATCCTCTCCATGATTGATGAGAGCAGCGGGGATTTCTCATCAGATTCAAATGCCAATTCCGATTGTGAATAAAATTCAGCATTTGAACCGATCAATAGTAGTGCATCGTCAAATGAATCAGAGGAAGAATGGATCCCTCCTAAAAGAGCACGACGCTCTTTTAGGAGGGATCCATTCAGAAACCAGGCAGCCACCAGCAATATACCCCAGGATCAAAGGCCAAGTACCAGCACTGCCCCCAGCAATAGATGCCAAAACCAAAGGCCCACTACCAGTGCTGCCGCCAGAGAAAGGCCACAAGAAATGCCCAGGACCAGTACCAGCACTGCCGCAGCATCGCGCCCAAATGCCAGCACAGGAACTTCAAATCCCCCAACTACCAGCACTGGAGAGCCACGTCCCCCAAGAGCCAGGGCCGCTACACATCTTCCAGCTGGTCTTGCCAATCCAACATGGCTGCCTTCTGACTCAGGATCAGCAAAAATTCCCCCTTTCACCGCACAGTCAAGTGTGCAGGCCAATACCCAAAATTTTTCTGAAATTGATTGCTTTTGTTTATTTTTGCCCAACACTTTGCTGCAACTCATCGTGGACCAGACCAATTTATATGCCCAGCAGCATATTGCCAACAGTTACAAAGTAAATTATATAAAATTTGCCCACTCATTAATTTCTTTTGCCAACGATTTGCAGAACTCTATGTCCCCGATAAGCATATATGTGTAGATGAGTCCCTGGTACCCTTTTCAGGCTGGCTAGGAATAAAGCAATACATTCCTAGCAAAAGGGCCAAATACGGAGTGACATTTTATAAACTTTGCGAAAGAGTCACAGGATATCTGTATGCATTCCGCATATACGAAGGAGGATATTCCCAGCTCCAGCCCCCTGAGTGCCTGGCCTACATGGGCACAACTGGTAAAATTGTATGGGACCTGGCATAACCACTACTGAAGAAAGGTTTCCACATATACCTGGATAACTTCTACACCAGCCTGCTCCTTTTCAAACAGCAATACCTTGCAGAGACCCTGGCCTGTGGAACCTCCAGAAAGAAGGGAAGGGCTTCCCACAAGCCATAGTGAATAAGAAATTGCGAAGGGGAGAAAGAGCAAATTTGAGATGCAACGAAGTGCTGGCCTTGAGGTGGAAGGATACCAGGAATGTGTACATGATATCCACCAACCATGATGACACTACAGTTGAAGTTCAGAGAAGACAAGGTCCCATTGTAAAGCCAACATGTGTACAAGATAACAATCTGTACATGGGGGGGGGGTGGATTTCAACCACCAAATGCTTCAGCCCTATTTATCAATAAGGAGGTCCCGTTTCTGTTACAAGACAGTAGCACTCTAATTAATTTGGCCATTTATAATGCCTACATAATTCACACCAAATCCACAGAAAGCCCTGCCCACTTCCTAAAATTCATCGAAGAAGTTGTCACATTCCTCATCTACCATCAAAGACCCCCTCCCCAGAAAACCTTCACTCTGATGCTGTTAGTTAGGGATGAGCCGAACACTCCCCAGTTCGGTTCGCATCAGAACATTCGAACGGACTGAAAGTTCGCGCAAACTTTCGAACCCCGTTTAACGATGCTTAAAGTAAAAAAATAAAAGTGAAATATTCCTTTAAATATTGTACCTGGGAGGTGTCTATAGTATGCCTGTAAAGTGGCGCGTGTTTCCCGTGTTTAGAACAGTCCCTGCTCAAAATGACATTTCTAAAGGAAAAAAAGTCATTTAAACTGCTTGCGGCTTTAATGTCATGTCTGGTCCCGGCAATATGGATGAAAATCATTGAGAACCTCCCCCCCCCAGCCCATTACCAGCCCCTTTGGGTCTTGTATGGATATTAAGGGGAACCCCGCACCCAAATAAAAAAAAGGAAAGGCGTTGGGCTCCCAGGCCCTATATACTCTGAACAGCAGTATACAGGCAGTTCAAACAAGACAGGGACTGTAGTTTCGTTCTTAAGTAGAATCTGTTTGTAATTTTGAACTGGTACACTCTTTACGTGTAGCTCCAGCCAAAAAATCTATTTTTAAGGTTTTTGGAAAACATAGGGAAAGATTATCACCCCTGTAACATTTGTTTTGCTGTCTGTGCACCTGTTCAGAAGATTTCACCTCACTTTCTGTCCCAATGACAATTGGATTTTGAAAATTTGGGGGTTTTAGTGAAACAAGGAACTCTTACAAGAGAGAATTTCCCTTCCTAGGGGTAGATTTCCTCTCACTTTAAATTGTGATTACACGCCCCTGTTAAATAGGGGCAGAAAAATTGGGCCTCGGGCACTGGTGCTGGTGCCACAACACTGCAACCCCTCACAGATACTCTAGTTGGAGTGCAGGAATGAGCCCTGCTGCAAAGTGTTGCTTCAAAAATTGTAATTACACGCCCCTGTTCAACAGGGGCAGAAAAATTGGGCCCTTAGCCACTGGTGGCGGTGCCCAGAACCAAAAAGGTTCTTACAAGCTATCAGCATGAACATTGAGGAGGAAGAGGATTGTCACTCAGCATAACAGGATATTCACTCAGCATCAGCATAGGGAGTCTTGAAGGGATCTCACATTAAAAAAAAAAAATTATTCGGTTACATCAGCATCAGGTGCTTGGTAGCTGGTGGTGATCCAAGACTGATTCATTTTTATGAAGGTCAGCTGATCGACCGATTCGGTGGACAGGCGCACCCTGTGATCGGTTACAAAGCCTCCAGCAGCACTGAATGTGCGTTCCAAAAGAACGCTGGATGCAGGACAGGCCAGTAGCTCAATTGCATACTGTGCAAGCTCTGGCCAGTGATCCATCCTCAAGACCCAGTAACCCAGAGGAATTTCGGTGGGAAAGGTGTCCAAGTCTGATCTTGCCCCTAGGTATTCCTGCACCATGTGAATCAGACGCTGGCGATGGTTGCTGGAACCGATCATACCTTGGGGCTGCAGACTAAAAAATAGTCTGAACGCCACCTTCTCCACCGCTCCTTCTGTGACTGACTGAAGCCTCAGCAACACGTTAGAGGACCAGGAAATTGTAACCTCCCAGGCTCTGGAAACGCGTTGCACAAACCTTTCTGCAAGGCCTCTCGAAGATGTTTCATCCTCTGCTCCCTCTGCGATGGCAAGATAAGGTCGGCAAACTTACCCTTGTAACATGGATCAAGGAGGGTTGCCAGCCAGTAATGATCCCTCTCCTTGATACCACGAATACGAGGATCCTTCCGCAGGCTTTGCAGGATCAGGAAGGCCATGCAGCGTAGGTTTGCTGAGGCATTCGGTCCAGAGTCCTCTGGGTCACTAAAGACGGCATGATCCGCAGCCACCTCCTCCCAGCCACGTACAAGTCCATGGGTTTCTTCGGACTGTAAATGATCCCTTGAAGACTGCTGCTGAGTGCTAGGCCCCACCTTCATGCTGACACAATCCTCCTCCTCCTCCTGTGTGATCGGCGGGCACGCAGGAACACTGTCTGGATAAAGGGGGCCTTGAGAGGTAAGGAAGTCCTCCTCTTCCTGCCTCTGTTCTGCCTCAAGTGCCCTGTCCATTATTCCACGCAGTGTGCGCTCCAACAGGTGGACAAGAGGGACAGTGTCACTGATGCATGTACTGTCACTGCTCACCATCCTTGTGGCCTCCTCAAATGGTGACAGGACAGTGCATGCATCCCTGATCATGGCCCACTGGCGTGGGGAAAAAAACAAGCTCCCCTGACCCTGTCCTGGTGCCATAGTGCGACTTACGTTCGACTCGAACTCAAAGCTCATACCTACTGTTAGCCAACATGAACGCCACTTCCTGGACAACATTCCACCATCTGAAGCAGGCCGAAGATGCCAAAAAAGATGTCGAGTATGCAGCCAAAAAGGATTTTGAAGAGATACCAGCTACCATTGTCCCCAGTGTCCCTCCGAATCCGGCCTTTGTATTGGTGAATGCTTCAGACTATATCACACATCCCTAAAATATTAGCCCATATTCCTAACCATTTCCCCATTTTGATCATCTGTACTGATCATTTCTCATGCTTCCCCAAATAACCATGCCACTGCCTTCCATGTGAACTGACCCTGGCCTGTTTTTTGACTATGCCTCTGCCAATCGTTTGGAATGCTTCCACGTGAACTGACCCTAGCCTGTTTTATCAACTACACTTCTGCCTACTGCTTGGACTGCTTGCACGTGAACTGACCCTGGGATGTTTTATGGACTATGCTTTTGCCTACCGCTTGGACTCATCTGTTGCCCTGCTACTGAAAAAAACACAGGGGTCTCACATGTGACGGGTTCCAGAAATGTTTTTCCGGATGGAGAAAACTATTTTTTTTGTTGTCTCCGGGTTTTGTAATTTCTGGATTAGGGTCTGGAGTCTGGAGACTTCATAGAGATTTGGGTGGGTCCAAGCCTCTACCCCTGTGCCCCTGTGCACAGGTCTTTCCTGATTGCGACCCTCAGCCTGCTGCTGACTTACTGCTGCCATGCCTTTGTCTGCAGCATAAACTGACCAAACCTCTGCCTACTACCTGGACTATGGAAATAATTAGCTGTAGCAAGAGGCAGTAGGTTTATGAAGGGCTGGAGAGCGGTACAATAATGAGTGCAGGCAGGTAACGGTGTACTAGGACAAATATTATGGCTGTGCTGGCTGTCTCTACCTGGACAATTTCTATGGACAAATGGTTTAGCTGTGCTGACGATATCCTTGTGCTGACTATAGACAATATTCCTGCCTGTTGCCTGGATAATTACTATTTTTGCTAAGCACATCCCTGCCTGCTGCCTGGACCAATAATCTCCACTGGGGACACTACTAAAACCACAGGTAATACTTTTTTTTTTACCCTTTCCTCAATAGAATTTATTTTGGAGTGTAATTTTTGGTATGTAAATGCTATGTGTTAGAAATATAAGGGCCTCCAAAATAATAGGTTGTCAGGAAATTAGATGTGTAATTTATGCTTGTAGAACGCCTGAAGGTACTACTTCAATGGTGGGCCTCTGTATGTGGTCAGGCTGTGTAAAATTCTCACACATGTGGTATCGCCATACTCAGGAGGAGTAGCAGAATGTATTTTGGGGTGTGATTTTTGCTATGTACATGCACTGTGTTGGACATATCTTAAAAATGGACAACTTTGTGGAAAAAAATGCGTTTTCATTTTTTTTCCACATTTTCCAAAAACTTCTGGAAAAAAACAAACCATTCAAAAGACTCATTATGCCTCATAGATTATATGTTGGGGTGTCTGCTTTCCAAAACGGGGTCATTTTGTGGGCGTTTCCATTGTCCTGGTGCTCCAGGGCCTTCAAAATTGTAATAGGTGGTTGAGAAATGAGATGTGTAATTTATGCTTGTAGAACGCCTGAAGGTGCTACTTCACTGGTGGGCCTCTCTATGTGGCCAGGCTGTGTAAAAGTTTCACACATGTGGTATCGCCATACTCAGGAGGAGTAGCAGAATGTATTTTGGGGTGTGATTTTTGCTATGTACATGCAATGTGTTGGAAATATCTTTAAAATGGACAACTTTGTGGGGAAAAAAATGCGCTTTCATTTTTTTCCCACATTTTCCAAAAACTTCTGGAAAAAAATGAACCATTCAAAAGACTCATTATGCCTCATAGATTATACGTTGGGGTGTCTGCTTTCCAAAATGGGTTAATTTTGTGGGCGTTTCCATTGTCCTGGTGCTCCAGGGCCTTCAAAATTGTAATAGGTGGTTGAGAAATGAGATGTGTAATTTATGCTTGTAGAATGCCTGAAGGTGCTACTTCACTGGTGGGCCTCTGTTTGTGGCCAGGCTATGTAAAAGTCTCACACATGTGGTATTGCCATACTCAGGAGGAGTAGCAGAATGTATTTTGGGGTGTCATTTTTGCTATGTACATGCTATGTGTTGGAAATATCTTACAAATTGACAACTTTGTGGGAAAAAAATGCATTTTCATTTTTTTTCCACATTTTCCAAAAACTTCTGGAAAAAAATGAACCATTCAAAAGACTCATTATGCCTCACAGATTATACGTTGGGGTGTCTGCTTTCTAAAATGGTGTCATTTTGTGGGTATTTGTACTTTCCTGGCTTGTTAGTGTCTCAAGAAATGAGATCAATTTTCAATGATTGGCACCATAGCTTGTAGACTCTATAACTTTCACAAAGACCAAATAATATACACTAATAAGGGGTAATTTTTACCAAAGATATGTAGCCGTATACATTTTTGGCCAAAATTTATGAAGAGATATTACTAATTTGCAAAATTTTATGACAGAAACAAAGAAAGCATTTTTTCACCAAATTTTCAGTCTTTTTTTATTTATAGCACAAAAAATAAAAACCCACTAGTGAGTAAATACCACCAAAAGAAAGCTCTATTTGTGTGGAAAAAAGGACGCAAATTTCATTTGGGTACAGTGTTGCATGACTGAGTAATTGTCATTCAAAATTTGAGAGCGCTGAAAGCTGAAAATTGTTCTGGGCAGGAAGGGGGTGAAAGTGCCCTGTAGGCAAGTGGTTAAAGCAAACTAACAGTTTATGATTATATTGGGAAAGGGCCTTATGTCACTACTGTACTACGTTTGCGATTTCGGGGTGCGATTTCCACTGACATCTGTGCAGAAACCCGCACAGATGTTTGTGAAATCACAGCTGAAATCGGGACTGACATGCGGGAGTGAAATCATGGGAGTTCAGCTGAACGCGCACAGCTTCATTGCCGCAGCTCAGTTTGAACCTGGGATAAATGTCTGTTATGGGCAGCGGCTACCCATAAAAAATTTGGCCATGGGCCAGCTTCGGAACTGCTCTGGCTGGGCTCGGGCAGGCTTGAATAGGGGGCAGACACATGGTGACATCATGGCGCCTTTAATGAATTACAGGACTGGAAGGGGAGCCAGCATTCGTGAGAGGGAGGGTTTTCAGCCACCGGGACTGTCACTGGAGGACTAGTGGCCTACAGAAGAGATGAGGTGGTGACAAGGATAAAACCAGAGGGGCCACCCAGAAGACAGTGTCTGACTGCCCTGCACCCAAGCGAGGAATGGAGATGGTCAGTGACAGCTCCATCCAGGCTACACAAAGTCTGTGGGGGGGTCACTGGTATAAAGGGGGAGTAAATACACCAAGGTAAGAGGGGGACTGATATAAAGGTTCCCCCTTATATCAGTAACCCTTCCTTACCTTAGTGTGTTCACACTGTGAAGGTGGTCTGTGACAAAGCCACGTGAGCAAGTGGCGTAACGTGTGGAGGTGGGGCCAAACAACATTCCGGTTAGCCTGGAGTTAGATGATGGAAACATACACCCACATGCTTTTAATTGCCGGGGAGGCATATACAAGGGTTTTATTGTACATAAGAAATGTGAGTAAATCTGTAAGCGTTTTTTATCTGTATTAATAAATTGAACACACTACACTATCTTGTGGCTTTCTCTTCTTCCGTATGGTGAGCTGTGGATTATTAACTATTTATATATGTTTAATGTATGTTTAATGTAAACATATTATTGTTTACATTGTGGCATGGTGTGGGAACACATTTATTGTTTGCTGCAGCTATTAGTGTTGCTATTGCTAGTTGGCAGTGCACTTCAATATTATCTGTATGTGGTCACCAGAGTCCACCCCACCATCAGTGTTCCCAGTGTTCCCCCTTAAATCAGTGTCCTCAGAGTTTCCCTTTACATCAGAGTCTGCAGGATTCCTCCTTACAGTACAAGGGGGAACTCTGCGGACCCTGATGTAAAGGGCAATGCTGCAGACCTTGATGTAAGTGGGGGCTTTGGTGACCAGAAACCACCTTACATCAGAGTTCCCCTTTACACCATAGTCTGCCGCATTCCCCCTTACATCAGAGTCCTTATGCTGCATACACACGAGCGGACTTTATGGCAGACTTTGTCTGGCGGACTTTTCGACTGACTTTCCGAATGAACGGACTTGCCAACACCCGATCAACCAAAGTCCGACGGATTCGTACATGATGACGTACGACCGGACTAAAACAAGGAAGTTCATAGCCAGTAGCCAATAGCTGCCCTAGCGTCGGTTTTTGTCCATCGGACTAGCATACAGATGAGCGGACTTTTTGACCGGACTCGAGTCCGTCGGACAGATTTAAAAGATGTTTCAAATCTAAGTCCGTCAAACTTTTGACAAAAAAAGTCCGCTGGAGCCCACACACGATCGAATTGTCCGACTCAGGTTATGCCGTACCAAGTATGCCGTAAAGTCCGATCGTGTGTACGCGGCATTAGAGTTCACCTTTTCATCAGAGTCCATGGTGTTTCCTTTTACAGCAAGGTCTGCAGAGTTCCCCCTTGCACTGTAAAGGGTAACTCTACAGACTCTAATGTGAGGGGGAACTCTGTGCTGTGTTATAGTAACTTGGCCTTTAAGGAGAAATGTTTTTTGACTTTTTTTAAACCTTAAGCACATTACTAATCACACTAGCTACATGTTTGTAGCTGAAATATTGATATTTTCACTGAAAGCAGTCATTTTGGCTAACTTTTTGAAATGCCAGTAAAAATGTGGCACTGTCAGTAATTTTTGTGTGTTGTGTCAGTAAATTTAGCTTCAGGAAGATGGCAACCCTGACTCCAGGACTTGTGTCTGTTATGGAGAAACAAACTTTTTGATTTCTTATGCAGCGTACACACGGTCGGAATTTTCGACCGGACTGGTCCGACGGACCGAGTCCGGCGGATAATCCGAACGTGTGTGGGCTTCATCGGACTTTCAGCTGACTTTTCCAGTCGAAAATCTGATGGACTTTAGATTTGGAACATGCTTCAAATCTTTACGTCGTAACTTCGCCGGACCCAGAAATCCGCTCGTCTGTATGCTAGTCCGACGGACAAAAACTGACGCTAGGGCAGCTATTGGCTACTGGCTATCAACTTCCTTATTTTAGTCCGGCGTACGTCATCATGTACGAATCCATCGGACTTTGGTGTGATCATGTGTAGGCAAGTCTGTTCGTTAAAAAGACCGTCGGAAGTCCGTCAAAAGTCCGTTGAAAGTCCATCGGAAAGTTCGTCGGACCAGTCCAGTCGAAAAGTCCGCCCGTGTGTATGCGGCTTTAGAACTCAATAAATTCTGGTCTAAAGTCCAAAGGTTTTGTTGAGCTTTGGGTGGGATAAAGCCTGTATGAGGTTCAAAGGGTGCTCTTACCCTCACTCTCTCTGCTCTGAGAGCCTGCTGCTGCTTGGCGAAAATGACCGCTGACAGAATACTACATATATACATTGGCTGCCTGTTTGTTTTGGGAACCTGTTAGGGGCATCTTGCTGCAGGAACTGACATGACTGAAGGTTTATTTATTGGCTCAGACAAGATGCCTTAGCCCTGGTTCACACTGATGCAATTTCTGATGTGTTCCAGAACACATGGATTCGCATGACAAATTAAATAACATGAGTTTCAGTAGAGGGCGTTCACATATATGCGGTGCAAATCCAATGCAGTTTTAAAAATGGTCCTGTACTAGTTTAGTGTGCTTTTTAGATCCGTAGACTTGCATGGAAACTGCATGCAGACTGCTTATGTGTCCTAAAGTAACACAATAACTACCTCTTTTGCAAGTGTTTACTTTCTTCCTAACCTCCCATCTGGTGTGGAGAGAGAGAGAGATCGCAGCTTTATCCAAATCGCATCATAATCAAATTAAAGTTGAAAATAGATGAACGAGGAGCCACTGGGTTGTAGTGTGGACACTCATTAATCCTAATGTTGCAACTGTGCCGCAGTTCATGGACTTTCTAGGCACAACCAAACAAAGTACAATAAAATTACAAAGCTTTATTGATGCACAAAAACAATTTTAAAAACAAGGTAGCATTTTGCACCCTAAATCATTAAGGTTGGTGGCCTAGTACAGATCACCCAAGAAATCTAATTACAGATTGGAAATCCAACTAGTATAAGTAGGAGGTTTCTCCACCCCTTCACAAGAGGCTCAACATGTTTTGCGTATTTCGCTTTCCCAGGAGCAAAAGGTGCTGTATGGAAATGCTAGGGATGAACAGAACGGACCCCTGCTCGGTTCGGACCAGAACTTCTGAACACCACGAACGTTCGGACCCGAATAACGAACCCCATTAAAGTCAATGGGACAAATATCAAAAGTGCCCATTTTGAAGGCTTAAATGCAAGTAATTAGCCATACAATGGTTATGGGGGTCCAGGTCCTGCTCTGGGGGACATGGATCAATAAAAAAAAAGTTTGTGAAATACGTCATTTTTAAATGAGCAGTGATTTTTTTATTTTTAAAGTGAAAGCCTAAAAAGAAAAATTCCTTCCAATATAGTGCCAGGGGGGTCCCCTTAGTCTAACTGTAAAGTGGCAGATCTGTACCATGTCTAGAATCTGCTGCAGCAATAATTAAATTTATAAAGCCAAAAAAATGACATTTTTCCTGCAAGCTGCCTTTATTTTGCTCAGCAACAGCTAGGGAGCCAGTGTGTATGATGAGGCCACAATGTAGTGCACTGGGAAGAAGATTAGAGATTTTTTGGATACATTCTGGTGTCACTTTGACTTTGGATAGAAGTAACAGGTGCGTTAAAATTGGTCTTTGGGTGTCGGTGGCGCCTTCCCACCGTAACCCTATAGAGATAATCTTGATGAAAGCAAGAATTTGCCTTGCTGTAAGAAATTGCATCGATATGCACCTGTCAAACAGGTGCAGAAAAATTGGTCTTTGGGTGTCAGTGGTGCCTTCCCACCATAACCCTATAGAGGTACTCTTGATGTAAGCAAGAATTTGCCTTGCTGTAAAAAATTGCAATGATATGCACCTGTCAGACAGGTGCAGAAAAATTGGTCTTTGGCTGTCGGTGGTGCCTTCCCACTGAAACCCTATAGAGGTACTCTTGATGAAAGCAAGAATTTGCCTTGCTGTAAAAAATTGCAATGATATGCACCTGTCAAACAGGTACAGAAAAATTGGTCTTTGGGTGTCGGTGGTGCCTTCCCACCGTAACTCTATAGAGGTACTCTTGATGTAAGCAAGAATTTGCCTTGCTGTAAAAAATTGCAATGATATGCACCTGTCAGACAGGTGCAGAAAAATTGGTCTTTGGGTGTTAATTGTGCCAATGAAACATACACCAAAAACATTCTTCCAGATGAAATGATTGAACACCCTCAAAGCTAGTCAGCCTCAAAGTCCTGCAGAGATTCCACATCCCAAAAAGACTTAATCAGTGACATCGGCATCAGGGGCATCATAGCTGGTAATCCAGGACTGATTCATTTTTTATAAAAGTCAAACAGTCCACAGAGTCTGTGGCCAGACGCATTCTATGATCAGTAACAAAACCTCCTGCAGCACTGAATGCCCGTTCTGAAAGCAAAAAAAGGAAAAATTAAGTGCATAGAGAAACAAAAAATAGTGATACAATGTAGTCACAAACACCGCAAGTCTGACGACCAGATGTAGTGAATACAACAAATAATAATAATAAGTCCATATGCCATAAGGAAATATAAAGAAAAATAAATCTCCAAATGAATGTGCACATGAAAAGAGTCACTGGTAATGAAGAATGTTCCAAATGTAGACAGAGGACTGGGTTAGTCGGTACATGGGAACCACATCAACCAACAACGGCATAAAATCAGAGAATGGTAGGCATAAACTCCTAACGGATCCAGTGGACTCCCCTGTCAGCGACATGGAGTCATGAAGACATTGTGCCACCCAGGGCATATAGAACGATATCCAGACGTCAAAACTCACAGGTAAAAACTTCACAGGAACTCACAGGGTCATCAGATGAGTGTTCCCGGTGGATACAGACAGGATTCTGCCGGCTGAGATGTACTGCATGTAATGGAGGTTGGGCATTCACTTCTGTCCTGTGAGCCTTGGACAGGGCCATGAAGCCATTCTGAAAGCACACTGAATGCAGGGCAGTCCAACAACTCAATAGCATACTGGGCAAGTTCTGGCCAGTGGTCCATTCTCATGACCCAGTAAGCCAGTGGATCGTCAGCTGGAAAGCCCTCAGTCTCTGTTCTGGCCCCGAGGTAATCGTCCACCATGTGATGCAGATGCTGCCGATGGGATGTGGAAGCTGACAGCCCTGGGCAGCGAGGACTAAAAAAATTCCGAAATGCCTCACTTAGGCGGATGCCTTCTCCAACGCTCCTTTCTTGACCAACGGAAGACTCAAAACGACGTTTTCCACCACACTGTAACCTACTAGAGTCAGGAAAAACGTTCAATAAAATCCTCTTTAATGTGTCCTCAAGAGATTTTATCCTCTGCACTCTCTGTGGGGACGGGATGAGTTCAGAGACCTTCCCCTTATAATGGTGGTCAAGGAGGGTTGCCAACCAGTAATCATCCTTCTCCTTTATGCCACGTATTCTTGGGTCCTTTCGCAGGCTTTGAAGCATGAGGTTGCCCATACACCTCAAATTTGCAGAGGCTTGAGAAGCAGACTCCTCGGGGTCACTCAGGTTGACAGCTTCTGGAACTTCCTCCTCCCAGCCACGTACTACTCCCAAGAGTCCTGGGATTGGAAAGCCATTGCTTACAGATTGACGCATGTCTTCCCCTTCTTCAAAGCCTATGAAAGTGCCAGAATCCTCCTCCTCATCCTCCTCCCCTCTCTCCTCCTGTGTGTTCTTTGACATAGGAATTACGGTGTCTGCATAAAGTGGGCCTTGAGAGGAAAGGAAGTCCTCCTCTTCCTCCTTCTGCTCTGCCTCCAGTGCCCTGTCCATAATGCCATGCAGAGTCTGCTCTAGCAGGAACACCACAGGGATTGTGTCACTGCATGCACTGTCACTGCTCACCATCCTTGTGGCCTCCTCAAATGGTGAGAATACAGCGCATGCATCCTTAATGATCAGCCATTGGTGTGGGGAAAAAAAGCAGAGGCGGCCTGAGCCTGTCGTCGTGCCGTACTGACACAAGTACTCGTTGATGGCCCTCTGCTGCATGTATAGCTGCTGCAGCATTCCCAAAGTTGAGTTCCACCTGGTGGGCATGTCACAAATCGGGCTGTTTTAGGGGGCAGGTGGAATTCCCGCTGAATTTCAGCCAACCGAGCACTGGCTTTGTATGACCGCCTGAAATGGCTACAGACTCTTCTGGCCTGCTTTAGTACATCTTGCAACCATGGGTACGTACTTAGGAAATGTTGCACCACCAAAATGAGGACATGTGCCAGGCATGGCACATGTGTCAACTTTCCCTGTCTAAGGTTTGAGCCATTATTGGACACCACCATTCCTGGCTCCAGCTGGCATGGTGTGAACCACCTCTGGCCTTCCCTTGCAGAGCTGCAAGAATCTCTGCTCCTATGTGGTTCCTGTCCTCTAAACACACCAGCTGAAGCACTGCATGGCACCTTTTAGCCTGAAGCTGGGAAAAGCCCTTTGAACGCTTAGGGGGTACCTGATGTTCATAGGACAATTCTGCAGAGGAGGGCATGAAGGTGGCGGAGGAGGAGGAGGTGTTAGAGCTCACAGGTCTGGCATCATCACCACCAGCTGTATGGAGACGGGGGGCACAACAAGCTGCAGCACTGAGCCCTGTCCTGCATCTTTTCGAGTTGCAAGCAGCGTTACCCAGTGTGCTGTGAACTAAATATATCATCCCTGCCCATGGTTGCTGGACCACGTGTCAGCAGTAAGGTGGATTTTACAGCTGACTGCCTTGCCCAACAATGCCAGGACATTTCCTTCCGTGTGATGGTAGAGAGATGGAACGGCCTTAAGTGAAAAGTAGTATCGACTGGGAACCTGCCATTGTGGTACAGCACATTGTGCAAATTCATGGAAGGGGGCAGAATCCACCAGGCTGAAAGGCAGAAGTTGGAGAACCAACACCTCTGACAAGCTTGCATTCAGGCGCTGAGCATGTGGTGGCAGGAACTGTATTTTTTTTTCCGCTGCAGAAGATGGGGGAGAGAAATTTGCCGGCTACAGTCTACAGCTGGTGGTGTGCTGCTAGTAGATGATCTGCTAGGACCTTGGACACCCTGTGCTATACCACAGGGTGTCAGGCTGCTGAAAGGTAATGACTCTGTATCGTAGGGGCAGACTAAAGTGGGTAAGGAGGAGGAGGGACAGATTTGTGCCCCTTTTGTGTGGCTTTTAGGTGCTCTTGCCAACGGGCTGAGTGGTTGGACGTTAAATGCCTTGTTAGGCATGTGGTACCCAAATGGTTGGTGTTATTGCCACGTTTGATGTGCCTGTGACACAGTTTGCAGATAGCAACAGTGCGATCTGCTGCAGATGTGCTGAAAAAGGCCCAGACAGCTGAGCTGTGGGGAGTGGGCCGGGAGATAACAGCTGCAGAATGTGATGGAATAGGGTGGATGCTCTCTACTCTTTCTTGATGCTGACCTCCTTGGGGTTGTGCCGCCTCACCTTCAGTTTTGTTTAGTCTAGTAAGCCAGTCCACCACCTCCTCTGCATGCTGTGGCTGGATAGCACAGGCAAACTCACTAAACAGAGGAAATGATGCCCTGCCTGAGGACTGACCACCACGTCCATCTTTGCCTGTGGACACATTTGTTGCTGGCCCCCTTACAGTGCCCCTCCTTGTTGTTCTCCTAAACATTATTGGGAGGGAGGGGCGGTGCTTATAAGCATATGTAAAGAAGAAGTTGAAATTTGTACGTAGATCAATGTAAAGAGGTGTTTGGTGCCCTTTAATTTGAGTACTCACACTACACAGACACACTCCATGGATACAATATAATATACTGCAATATAATGCACCAAACGTACAATGATGCACAGAACTATATGGCGTTAAACTTGTAGTAACGCACACAGAACTATATGGCGTTAAACTGGCAGTAGCGCATGCAAAACAATATGGCGTTAAACTGGCAGTAACGCACGCAAAACGATATGGCGTTAAACTGGCAGTAACGCGCGCAAAACTATATGGAATTAAACTGGCAGTAACGCACGCAAAACTATATGGCGTTAAACTGGGAGTAATGCATGCAATACGATATGGCGTTAAACTGCCAGTAACACACGCAAAACTATATGGAGTTAAACTGGCAGTAACGCACGCAAAACTATATGGCGTTAAACTGGCAGTAACGCACGCAATACGATATGGCATTAAACTGGCAGTAACGCAATCAAATAGAATGAGTTCAACCGTCACTACACTGAAGCTATCTGAACTGTCCCTACTCTAGCTATATACTAATGTCAAGATTACTGACATGGTCTCACTACACTACACTGAAACTATCTGAGTTGTCCCTACTCTGACTCTGACGGTGCTCTGTGCCCTGATTGGCTGAAGCTTTCAATGCTTCAGCCAATCAGGGCTCGCAATGCACTGTTCAACGCCACAATGCATTGTGGTCAGTTCGGGGGGCCGAACAAACGGTCAAACGACCCGTTTGTTCGGCTATTCTCCCAACGTCCGAACAATGAAAGTTTGGCCCAAACTTATGCTCGGGCCGAACCGTTCGCCCATCCCTAAGAAATGCTACAAATGGTGTTGGTCGAGACCAATAACCCAGGTAAGGTATACCACATGGGGAACAATAGACACAGAATCGAGGTCCATACAATAGCAGCAGCTGCATATGTACTAAACTCTATACATAGGTATGGATGGCAATCTTTATGCCAGATCCATTTATTTTAGAGTAGTATATGTAAAAACTCTCCCTCTAAGGGTCACAAGTACATATCAAACGAACAAGGAGAAAAAGTAGTAAGACTAAAGTACGTAAGTACTTTAAGTACACACTGCTAGTTTTTTTTTTGTTCAACCCAGCGGGCGAAAAAAACTGACAGCATAGGTTGGAGCCCCTGTACTCACAATCTGATATGAGTACAGCAATCCTACCTGCTGTTTTATTGTGTTCTGACATTGGCTGAGAGCGCCGACCGGGAGCCAGTCGGCAGACCTTTCTCGTCAAAAGGCTGGCTACTGCCGGACTGGCTGCAGTACACATGGGCCAAATGTCGGCCAGTTTCTATTGAACTGGCCAATGCCACCTGACATTCGGCCCATGTGTATGGGACTTTAGCCATCCTCGATAGATCTATATACACGCTGGTACCAAAATAGGGGACCGCCAAAGCAGTAATAGCAGACAAACCGCTTATCAGTCCACAAATAAAGTTCAATTATATAAGTCCCAGTAGGGTATCCTCCTGATGTAGGGTCCCACATACTCCCACATTGAGTCCTCAAATTGCACTGCAGTTGTTTCTTCAAATCACACTGCAAAACGGATTCAACTCGCACAACATCAGTGTGAACCTAGGCTTACATGCAAAAAAAAACACCACTTGAACTGTTCCTGGGTATACAGTATATACTGTGTGTATATATATATATATATATATATATACAGTGGGGAGAACAAGTATTTGATACACTGTCGATTTTGCAGGTTTTCCTACTTACAAAGCATGTAGAGGTCTGTAATTGTTATCATATTTACTCTCAGGGCTTTTTTTCACCTGGAACTTGGTGGAACCACCACCTCTGGCTCAGGCCCTCTGCTCTATGCTCACCACTATCAGATGTAAACACAGAAGTCCGGCTTCTGTGTTTACAAGTGACAGCTTGTCTCCAAATGGCTCTCATAGATCTGATCTCCTGAGTGGCCCCCACTGAATGCAGGATGGGGACAAGGAAGATTCAGGTGCCCATGTGCAGTGCGGATGCCGACACCCCCACTGGATAATCTCCCCGCAAGTAAGAGAGGTGGAGCCAACTACAGTGTTTGGGGAGGAACTAAAGCCTACAGGGTGCTTCAGCCTCATACAGAAACAAAAGTAAGACATGTGGAAGATGATGGAGCTTTAAAAGAGGTGGGGAGAGGATGGGAGGCAGAGGCGTGGGGGGGGAGGGTTATTGCATGCAGAGGTCAGAGTTCAAAAGGGGTGAAAGTTAGATGTGGATGGGGGATGCAGAAGTAAGCAACTGTGGAAAAAGGCTGAACTCTGCACTCTGTATGCAGTGCACCCTTGAACACTGCACTCTGTTTGTAACCCCCCCCTTCCCGAACTCTGTATGTAATGCACTCCTTTAAGACCCTCCCACTGTTAGTGGCATTTGACCACACCCACTATTTGGGTTTGGAGGGTGTGGGGGAGGGGTCTTTTAAAGGGAGTCGTGTTAGAATTCCTGTACCTATTTTCTGAGAAAAAAGCCCTGGGTACTCAACTGTGAGAGACGGAATCTAAAACAAAAATCCAATAAATCACATTGTATGATTTTTAAAAAATTAATTTGCATTTTATTGCATGACATAAGTATTTGATCACCTACCAACCAGTAAGAATTCCGACTCTCGCAGACCTGTTATTTTTTCTTTAAGAAGCCCCCTGTTCTTCACTCATTACCTGTATTAACTGCACCAGTTTGAACTCGTTATCTGTATAAAAGACACCTGTCCACACACTTAATCAAACAGACTCCAACCTCTCCACAATGGCCAAGACCAGAGAGCTGTGTAAGGACATCAGGGATAAAATTGTAGACTTGCACATGGCTGGTGTCAGGTCACCTGTATCCAGGTGACAGATGCACCCCGTTGGGGTCAGGAGTGCACCGCTATGATAGTGGACCCTAAGGCTGACTGCTGCGGATGGAACTCGGGGTGGTTCAGGAAGGCAGGTCCCTTGGAGCACCAACACAGATCCCACAGTGAGTTAGAGCATAGATTCCCCAGGGCGCGGAGTCTAAGAGCCAGCAGGTGTTCACCAGAGCCTCTAGTGAGGATGGACTGGGCTGCAACTGGCTCCAGGTCGTGGCCCTCAGGGTCTCCCAGCTCACGCTCACGGTAGGCTGCAGGAGGATGGAGAGGAAACAGCAGCCCAGGACAGCAAGGGATAGTAAGGTGATAGCCAAATTTCGGGGCGACTAGCAGACAAGGATAACAGAGAACATGCCAAAAGTCAGGGTCACAGGCAAACAGGGATAGTCGAGAATGCGCCAAAGGTCAGGGTCACAAGCAGATAGGGATAGTCGGGAACGCGCCAAGATCGGTAACAGAGACAGAGACAAACTTAGAGCGCACGGGAAGCCAAACACACAATATTGCACGGCAAGACAGGCTTGGAGAATACGGTGTTAAATAGTGGTTCCTGTTGAGGCTAGGGTGGAGCCACACAGAGGGAAGATTACTTAAGCATGCAGGTGTGAGAGTACAAGCCTCAAGGCTGATACACAGACCAGGTAAGAGACAGACAGGTCATGAATGTATTACTGCAAGGTCATGACAGCTGGGATAGGCTACAGGACAATAGGCAAGCAGCTTGGTGAGAAGGCAACAACCGTTGGCGCAATTATTAGAAAATGGAAGAAGTTCAAGATGACGGTCAATCTCCCTCAGTCTGGGGCTCCATGCAAGATCTCACCTCATGGGGCATCATTGATAATGAAGAAAGTGAGGGATCAGCCCAGAACTACATGGCAAGACCTAGTCAATGACCTGAAGAGAGCTGGGACCACAGTCTCAAACAAAATCATTAGTAACACACTACGCCGTCATGGATTAAAATCCTGCAGCGCATGCAAGGTCCCCCTGCTCAAGCCAGCGCATGTCCAGGCCCGTCTGAAGTTTGCCAATGACCATCTGGATGATCCAGAGGAAGAATGGGAGAAGGTCATGTGGTCTGATGAGACAAAAATAGAGCTTTTTGGTCTAAACTCCACTCCCCGTGTTTGGAGGAAGGAAAAGTATGAGTACAACCCCAAGAACACCATCCCAACCATGAAGCATGGAGGTGGAAACATCATTCTTTGGGGCTGCTTTTCTGCAAAGGGGACAGGACGACTGCACCGTATTGAGGGTAGGATAGATGGGGCCATGTATCGTGAGATCTTGGCCAACAACCTCCTTCCCTCAGTAAGAGCATTGAAGATGGGTCGTGGCTGGGTCTTCCAGCATGACAATGACCCGAAACACACAGCCAGGGCAACTAAGGAGTAGCTCCAAGAGAAGCATCTCAAGGTCCTAGAGTGGCCTAGCCAGTCTCCAGACATGAACCCAATTGAAAATCTTTGGAGGGAGCTGAAAGTCCATATTGCCCAGCGACTGCCCCGAAACCTGAAGGATCTGGAGAAGGTCTGTATGGAAGAGTGGGCCAAAATCTCTGCTGCAGTGTGTGCAAACCTCGACAAGAACTACAGGAAACATAGGATCTCTGTAATTGCAAACAAAGGTTTCTGGACCACATATTAAGTTCTGCTTTTCTGATGTATCAAATACGTATGTCATGCAAAAAGAATGCAAATTAATCATACAATGTGATTTTCTGGATTTTTGTTTTAGATTCTGTCTCTCACAGTTGAAGAGTACCTATGATAAAAATGACAGACCTCTACATGCTTTGTAAGTAGGAAAACCTGCAAAATCGGCAGTATATCAAATACTTGTTCTCCCCACTGTATATATATATATATATATATATATATATATATATATATATATATATATATATATATATATATATACTGTATGTTTCAATTAAATGTATTCAAATGACTTTTTTTAATTAATTTTATTGTATTTCCTTTTTACTAGAATCCAAAAAAAGAAGGAACAGAACTGGGGTTGCAGCTGTCTGCTATAGTGAAGACAATTATTAAAAAAAAGGGCTACAATATAAACAACTTTGCATTAGCAGTCCACGTATACAGATTTTGAAGATACTAATAAAAGCCACATGTTGGTATTCTAAGGCGTTCTGGTTCCATTCACATGTCAGCTTCTGCTGACCTTCTTTGATTCAAGTTATCAGATTATCATCACAGACTTTTCTTGGTAAGGTAAAATCCAGAAGCATGGAGAAGAAATCCTGTTCATTTTTACAGAAGCAACTGAATTATTTAACAAGATTTCTGTATAAATGTGTGTGTAAAATATTAGTCTTCATTAAAAAAAAAAAATAAGAATAATGCAATACATGTTCAGTAAGATTTTTTTTTAGCTAATTACATTGAGAGTATAAATCAGTTCCAGAGCTAGAAGGTACATTAACCAGGGTCACTGAGCCTATAAGCCTGTAAATAATATAACCAGTTAGCTATAAGTGATCTTTAATGAGTATTTTACTGCATGTAAAACTGCACCTGGCACATTGTTTTTTTTGCTATTGTCAGTGGTATGCTTTTCACCAATACATTCTCCTATGGTACATATGGTAAACCCTCCTTGTAAGCGGGTTGAAATTATGTCAGTTGGGTACTGCACCAGAAGGGAGGGTAAGAGTTAATGCCTTTCCTGGTTCCTTGGTTTTGGTGGTTAACTTTAGGTCCAACCCAAAGATAACCTCCTGGCCAGATAGCAAGCAATTGTGCTGCAAATTTGAAAATGACTTGCTAAGGTATTTCTAGACTTGCCAGGCTTCACAAGTTTGTTGCACAATTGCAGCAAGTCCACATTGCATGACTCCAACTTTCTTTGCAAAAAAAACCTGCAAGTTTGCTACAAGTTCTGGTTCAACTATTTTGTGCAATAGTCATCCCACCACTGTGGTTGCATTCTTATGTTGTACACTCGCAGAGCTCTTGCTGTAGACTCACCACTAAAACTTTGCTCTTGCTAGAGACTTGCCATACAAATTTGCTACGAATTGGAAAAGTGTCAACTAGAACTTGTACTTCAAGTGCTCTGCATGTGTACAACTTGCCAATGAAAATGTGTAGCAAGTTAACAGACTTACAATGCAACACTACCACAAATTTGTGACAAGTTATCCTTTCTATCTGGGTGTGTTATAAAAGAAGGACAGTGATCCAGAGCCTGTTGTTAAGAGTGGAGTGGAGAAAGGAGAGCCCCTGAGTGGAGAGGCTCAGGTCCCGTAAAAAGAAAGCCCAGTAGGAGAGAAATCGCAAAGCCACACTCAAGAGGCGTGGGAAAATGTCACCTGCTACCGATATAATGTAGAAGGTACATAGTGGCTCGTCCCCGCAGATTCCAACACTGGGAAATGCCACTAATGGATCCCCTGTTCAGACATGGGCTCTACCTTTGCAGGTATCCTGGGGAAACACATAGCCTGAGTTAGGTTAAGGGATGTAGGAAGAAATATTGTTCTTTGACTTTGTAAGATGTTGCACTTTTTCAAGTAAAGCTTTTGAAACCTTGTTCCGAGCTGGTCTGAAGTTACTGAAAAGGGGTGTAATGCAAGCAACCAGCACCATTCCACAGTACAGGTCACTAAGATACTTTTGGGTATGAAGACATCAGTACATGAGTTAATACAGTGTGAAGATACAAGTTGTTGCCTAGAGCAGTGCTTCTCAACCTTTCTTCAATCAAGGCACCCTTTAAGATTATGCACAATCTTAGGGAACCCCATTCTAAAATGTAAAAACTAAACTAATAGTTTTACATAATGTAGCAACATTCACACACGTAGGACACCCAAAGTTAGAGGTGATTATTCTTCCAAAGCAAATACACCTTTGTAGTTTCCCTCTCTCATTCAGCTAATGTGACCTCAGTGCTGACAGCGAGGGGCAGGGGAGGGGAGTGAGGTGCAGGCACCCAACGTTCTTATAAACCAATTACATCGTTGGTTGTTTGGATGCAGAGGGTTAGAAGGTTGTAATAGTGCACTATAAAAACATGTGGCTTTATGTAACTAAAAGACAGGGTTGATCCACATATACATCCACGTATACAATTTTGGAGGACTTGTAGACATTTTGCCAAGGCACCCCTGAAGAAATTTGAAGGCAGCCCAGGGTGCCTGGGCACCCTGGTTTAACCACTTTAATACCAGGCACATTCGCCCCTTCCCGCCCAGGACAATTTTCAGCTTTCAGCTCTGTCGCACTTTGAATGACAATTGCACGGTCATGCTACACTGTACCCAAACAAAATTTTTATCATTTTTTTCCCACAAATAGAGCTTTCTTTTGGTGGTATTTGATCACCTCTGCGGTTTTTATTTTTTGCTAAACAAACTAAAAAAGAACAAAAAAAAAAAGTTTTTCTTCGTTTTGGTTATAAATTTTGTTTTCTCCTTCACTGACGGGCACTGATGAGGCGGCACTGATGAGGATGCACTGATATGTAGAATTAATGGGCACTAATAGGCAGCACTGATATGCAGCACTGATGGGCACCAATAGGTGGCACTTAGATGCAGCACTGATGGGCACTGATAGGTGGCACTGATAGGTGGCAATGATGGGAACTGACTGGTGGCACTGATGGCCACTGTCTGGCGGCTGTGATGGTCACTGACAGGCAGCTGTCATGGGCACTGACAGGCAGCATTGATTGGCAGATAGGCGGTACTGATTGGCACTGACAGGTGGCACTGATGGGCAGCACTGATGTTGAGGTACTGACAGGTTTTACTGCTGGGCACTGATTAGCACTGATATGGGCACTGATTGGCACTTTGATGGGCACTGTGAGCTGTGTTTTTATGGGGCACTGACTGACAGCTTATGGGCATATTTTAAAAGGTGTTGTGGCACATCTGAGGGGGCTGTGCTGATAATCAATGTGCTGATTATCAGCACAGACCCCCCCTCTGACAGGGAGAACTGCCGATCGGCTCTCCCTGTCAGCGCGAACCGAGAAATGCAGTTTACCGGCATTTCCTGGTTCACGCAATGATCAGCTGTGATTGGTCACAGCTGATCACATGGTAAAAAGCCTCTGACAGAGGCTTCTTATCATGATCGGAAATGCAGGGTGTCAGACTGACACGCCACACTTGCGATCGCCGCGCTGCATGCCCCCATGGGTGGGCGCCGGCATGATATCCTGCTGAACATCATATGACGCCCAATCGGGATAACAGAGCCACTTCCCGGCCATCATTCTGCATACAGCAGGTGGGAAGTGGTTAAAAAGACTGGCCTAGAGTAACGGAAATTGACCAAGCATCCAGTCGTTAAGCATATGCCTGGGGCAGGTGGGATAGCCTCTTGCAGGAGGGAGTTGTTGTGGGCACTTCCTCCATGAGCAGTCTGTCTCCAATAGCAAAGGGGGTGGATTCGCGCTGCAGAGGTCCCCAGTCTGAACAGGTATGGAAGAGTGAAGTGCATGCATGGAGTCCACACTATGTGCACGCAGGACCACATACCGTTACTGGGAGTGAGGTAGTGGTGATAAGCTAGACAGGTTACATAGTTACATAGTAGGTGAGGTTGAAAAAAGACACAAGTCCATCAAGTCCAACCTATGTGTGTGATTATGTGTCAGTATTACATTACATATCCCTGTATATTGCGGTCATTCAGGTGATTATCTAATAGTTTCTTGAAGCTATCAATGCTCCCCGTTGAGACCACCGCCTGTGGAAGGGAATTCCACATCCTTGCCGCTCTTACAGTAAAGAACCCTCTACGTAGTTTAAGGTTAAACCTCTTTTCTTCTAATTGTAATGAGTGGCCACGAGTCTTATTAAACTCTCTTCTGCGAAAAAGTTTTATCCCTATTGTGGGGTCACCAGTACAGTATTTGTAAATTGAAATCATATCCCCTCTCAAGCGTCTCTTCTCCAGAGAGAATAAGTTCAGTACTCGCAACCTTTCCTCATAACTAAGATCCTCCAGACCCTTTATTAGCTTTGTTGCCCTTCTTTGTACTCGCTCCATTTCCAGTACATCCTTCCTGAGGACTGGTGCCCAGAACTGGACAGCATACTCCAGGTGCGGGCGGACCAGAGTCTTGTAGAGCGGGAGAATTATCGTTTTATCTCTGCAGTTGATCCCCCTTTTAATGCATGCCAATATTCTGTTTGCTTTATTAGCAGCAGCTTGGCATTGCATGCCATTGCTGAGCCTATCATCCACTAGGACCCCCAAGTCCTTTTCCATCCTAGATTCCCCCAGAGCTTCTCCCCCCAGTGTATAGATTGCATTCATATTTTTGCCACCCAAATGCATTATTTTACATTTTTCTACATTGAACCTCATTTGCCATGTAGTCGCCCACCCCATTAATTTGTTCAGGTCTTTTTGCAAGATTTCCACATCCTGCGGAGAAGTTATTGCCCTGCTTAGCTTAGTATCGTCTGCAAATACAGAGATTGAACTGTTTATCCCATCCTCCAGGTCGTTTATGAACAAATTAAATAGGATTGGTCCCAGCACAGAACCCTGGGGGACCCCACTACCCACCCCTGACCATTCCGAGTACTCCCCATTTATCACCACCCTCTGAACTCGCCCTTGTAGCCAGTTTTCAATCCATGTACTCACCCTATGGTCCATGCCAACGCACCTTATTTTGTACAGTAAACTTTTATGGGGAACTGTGTCAAATGCTTTTGCAAAATCCAGATACACCACGTCTACGGGCCTTCCTTTATCTAGATGGCAACTCACCTCCTCATAGAAGGTTAATAGATTGGTTTGGCAAGAATGATTCTTCATGAATCAATGCTGATTACTGCTAATGATATCATTCTTATTACTAAAATCTTGTATATAGTCCCTTATTATCCCCTCCAAGAGTTTACATACTATTGATGTTAGGATAACTGGTCTGTAATTTCCCAGGGATGTTTTTTGGGCCCTTTTTAAATATTGGTGCTACATTGGCTTTTCTCCAATCAGCTGGTACCATTCCAGTCAATAGACTGTCTGTAAAAATTAGGAACAACGGTCTGGCAATCACCTGACTGAGTTCCCTAAGTACCCTCGGATGCAAGCCATCTGGTCCCGGTGATTTATTAATGTTAAGTTTCTCAAGTCTAATTTTAATTCCGTCCTCTGTTAACCATGTAGGTGCTTCCTGTGTTGTGTCATGAGGATAAACACTGCAGTTTTGGTTACTGAAGCCCCCCGATTCACTCGTGAAGACTGAGGAGAAGAATAAATTCAATACCTCTGCCATCTCCCAATCCTTTGTAACCAGATGTCCTTCCTCATTCTTTATGGGGCCAATATGGTCTGTCCTCCCTTTTTTACTGTTTACATACTTAAACAATTTCTTGGGATTTTTTTTGCTCTCCTCCGCTATGTGTCTTTCATGTTCTATCTTAGCCGTCCTGATTGCACCCTTACATTTCTTATTACATTCTTTATAAATATTGAATGCTGTGGATGATCCCTCAACCTTGTATTTTTTGAAGGCCTTCTCCTTTGCTTTTATATGCATTTTTACATTGGAGTTAAGCCATCCAGGATGTTTGTTCGCTCTTTTAAATTTATTACCCAATGGGATACATTGGCTAATGCCCTTATTTAATATGCTCTTAAAGCAAACCCATCTCTCCTCCGTATTCTTTGTTCCTAATATTTTATCCCAATTTATGCCTTTTAGCAAGGTTTGTAGTTTAGGGAAGTTGGCTCTTTTGAAATTCAGTGTCTTTGTGTTCCCTTCATGTCTCCTATTTGTGTGATTTATACTGAAACTAATTGACCTGTGATCGCTGTTACCTAAATTGCCCCGTATTTCCACATCTGTTATCAGGTCTGTATTGTTGGTAATCAGTAGATCTAGTAATGTTTTATTTCTAGTTGGTGCGTCTACCATCTGACCCATAAAATTGTCCTGCAAGACACTAAGGAACTGGCGAGCCTTAAATGAATGCACGGTTCCCTCCGCCCAGTCTATGTCTGGATAATTAAAATCCCCTATTATGATAACACTTCCCATCCTTGCTGCTAATCCAATTTGTGATAGGAGATCTGTCTCCACTTCCTCCCTCAGGTTAGGGGGCCTATAGCATACTCCCAGTATTATTTTCCCCTTAGCTTCATCCCTTTGGAGCTCTACTCATAAAGATTCCACCTCCTCCCTAGCCCCCTCAGTGATGTCATCTCTCACATTCACTTGTACATTATTCTTGATATATAGGCATACCCCTCCCCCTTTTTTACCCTCTCTATCCTTGCGGTATAGGGTATACCCTTGAATGTTTGCCAGCCAATCATGAGAGCTGTTGAACCAGGTCTCTGAAATTCCCACAAAATCCAAATTCCGCTTGTACAACAGTATCTCTAGTTCACCCATCTTGTCCGCCAGGCTCCTGGCATTGGTGAACATGCCACATAGTTTAGACCGGTCGCATATTGTCCTCGTATTGGGTGTTTCAAGATTGCAACTTGGACTTGCTACTATACTCACCTTGTGTTTTTGTGCTTTGGTTAACCTACCACTAATGCCCCCAATACTACCCTCTGGAATATCTTCCGCGCTGGCTATCACTGTCTCTGGACCCTCCCCCCCATCGCCTAGTTTAAAAACCCCTCTAACTTTTTGGCAATCTTCATTCCCAGCAGATCTGCACCCTCCTCATTTAGGTGCAGTCCGTCCCTTCTATAGTACCGGTTACCGACTGAGAAGTCGGCCCAGTCCTCCAGGAACCCAAACCCCTCCTTACTACACCAGCTCTTCAGCCACTTGTTTACTTCCCTAATCTCCCTCTGCCTTTCTGGTGTGGCTCGATGTACCGGTAGTATTCCTGAGAACACTACCTTGGAGGTCCTTTTCCTCAGTTTAGCTCCAAATCCCTAAAATCGTTCTTTAGGACACTCCATCTGCCTCTGACTTTGTCATTGGTGCCAACGTGCACCATGACAGCCGGGTCTTCCCCAGCCCCTCCCAGTAATCTGTCCACAAGATCCGTGATGTGCCGGTGGTGAAGGTGGACAAGGTTCAGCCTGTCCCTCCTAAATGCAGATTACAGAGAAAGTGTACATTTCCACTGGGACCCAAGAGTTAACTGGAGAACAGTTATGGTACAAGTGTACATTCATCTAAAAAAAAAAAAGCAGAGGCCCCCCCTTAAAGTGAAAGTCCAGGCAAAAACTAACGCTAAATCTGCTCTCTGCCACATTCTAAACCTAATCTATTTAACCCTGTAAAGCAAAGATTGCTGTACTTCACCTATTCCGCAGCCGATCTGGTCCGATTTCCAGTGGCGAAAGCTGCATGCAGGAGAGAGACGACAACAGCTATGAAATGGCTGGGAAGTGACAACACCCACTTACTATAGGGCTTCCATTGTCCGCTACCTCTCCTGCACCTGCCTCCAGACTGAATACTGACAGCTTATGCTGGGACTGGAATCGATCAGCTGCAAAATAGATAAGTATAGTGATTTTTGCTTTATAGGGATAGCTAGATTAGGTTTAGAATGTGGCAAAGAGGAGGTTTAGCGTTAGTTTTGCCTGAACTTCCACTTTAAAGCCAAATATTCCCCTACTGCAGCCTCAGTCTTGTCCCAGGGCACTGATGAAAATGGCACAGAAGTAAAAGGTACCCCATGTATAGTAAAGTGATCCTGTTACAGGTGCCTAGTGTAGCCCAGGAAAATCTCCCCGGGGTAGGCCTCTCATGTGACCCGTTGCTTGGTGCCCAATGAGTAGAGAAACAGAAGATGTGATGACCAACCTATCACTCTACTCTTATTTGTCCAATAACTTTTTTATTGATTTTATATACTCAAAAAAAAACAACAGTACATTACACACAAACTCTACATACAATCCAGATACAGTTGCCAGCAAATAAAACCACTCAAAAAAAGAACACCCCTACTCAAAATCAAAACCTCTCTCCCTCTCCCCTCTAAGCCTAGGCTAACTATAGTCAACCTTTCATTTCCGGCCAAAATCGGCCAACCACCTTCTCCATATAATCTCAAACTTCCCTGGACAGTCTCGATGCAAAAACACATATTTTCACAGACTTTCCCTAATTTGTATTTTGCACTCCTCTACTGTTGGGGCATATACTGAAATCCATTTTTGAGCTATTAACTTACGTGCCTGGAACAGGCTTCTTAATATAATCACCACACGGATCCCGACTTGTTCCATCATATTTAGCTAGCACAAACCTGGATCTAGCGGCAACTCCATTCCTAACATGCTATTAATAGTCCCGATAACCCCTCGCCAATATCGACGAAGTTTGGGACATTTCCATAATATATGAATGAGGTTTGCTGGTTCGCCCTTGCATCGGGGACAGAGAGGGGAGTCCCTACGTTTCCATTTAAAACATTTCTCAGGAGTGTGATAAACCCTGTGTAAGATGAATAGTTGCATTGGCTTTTGTGTGGTAGATAAAGATACATCAGGTACTGTAGATAAGGTCATTCACCATTGGTCATCTGATATTGGACCCAAATCCCGTGCCCATTGATCCCTTGATGGTATAATTACCAAATCTTGAAATTTAATATATAGTGCTCCATATAGTCGTGATATAAGACCTTTCTTATGTATCCTAGAATCTAATAGGGAGATTATTGTTGATTTATTTATTCTGAATTTTAAATCACAAGAGTGGGACTGTGTTTTTTTAGCATGTCTAAGCTAGAGGTATTGAAAAAAACAATTCTTCGGGATTTCATATTTGCCCGTCATAAACACTTTTACCCTTCGAAAATTCTGTGTCTCTAATAAAGAAACGAGTGAGTAATCCCTACATAACGGCAACAGCAGACCCTGTTATTGGGTCAGACTCCGATATTTCTGTCCAGCCAGAAAATTGCTGTAATTGCAAGGCTAGAAAGTAACTTTTTATATGCAGAATAGCGAGCCCTCCTGCATCTTTTGCTAGCATTAGAGAGATTCATTTTATACGAGATAAATACGAGAAAATAAATTTTCGGAAAAGAGATTCTAACCTCTGGAACCAATGCGATGTAATCCAAACAGGGGTATTATGAAGGATATATAGCTGCGGGGTTCAGATCATCTTAATAAGATTTGTTCTGCCTATCACTGTCAATAGGAGTTTACACCAGTTCTGACTTTTTCCTCAAATTTAAGCATTAATGGTTTAAGATTCAGGTCCGCTCTACTCTTACTGCAGTTTCCAAACAGTGTACCCTTTGATAGAATTGAACTGCACTTAACATGCAATTTTAGACTTAGAGCTGTAGAGGAATACCCAATCCCAAACAAGGAATACAGCAAACGCATAAAAAAAACAAAAAAACACATGTTCAAGTATGGGCCTTACTCCAAAAAGTTTTACCATGTTGTAAGTCAACAGTGACCAAATTGCCAGTTTTATTAACATGGCTTTCTGACACATCATTAGCTGGTATGATAAAGTTATTGCAACTTTTTCTATGGTAATCGGTACAATACAGGTAAATGCTTTGTGATACAGGTACATTGACAGGGTCACCCTTGCGATTTGTTACCTCAACCACCAAAACCTTTTACTGGTCTGGCTTTCCACCCACTAGATTCTCACCTCAACAATTTATGATGAATGCTGTTACAAGACTATCAGTCCTTCTATCCTTCCAACCACCCCTCTCCTGTTGTCTTCTGTAAATCTCTTCACTAGTAATAAGCTGAGGATTTCTGGGTTCTGTTTGAGGCAGGTTTAGAGAACATTCCTAAAGTTTGGGTGCCGAATCAGAACCCTATTGAAGTCAATTAGAACCAAATATTAAAGTGGAGGTCCACCGAGAATTCAATTTTTTTTTTAAACCATTTAGACCCTTAAATATGGTCAATGTCACTTGTTTGGTAACGGATATCCCCTGATGTCCTGATTGGTACCAAAAACGTAGTTTTAAAATCTGTTGATGGAAGGTTTCATCTTGCTTGTGGGCATGTGAAGCCCACAAGCATAAACTTCCTGGATGCAGTGAATGCTGAGCTACCAGAATTCACTGCTCGTTCCCGCACATGCTCAGTTTGTACATCGCGGACCGCCGTAAACTTCCACGTTGCCATCACAATGGGCGTCGTCGTCGGAAGTTCCCGCCCCTTTGTGATGGCAACGAAGATAACACTGAACACACACAGACGAGGGGAAAGCTCACTTCCGGTTTCCGAATCTTGCAAGAATTCGCAGCGGGCATCCGCACTGACTCCTGGGAATAATGACACAGAGCTCCCAGGAGACAGTGTGGCGCAAGATATTATGACCATACCCGCGGGGGTCAAAGACAGGAAAAGAACAAGAAAACACTGGATATACAGGTACCCCCTCTGAAAAAAAAAAATCAATTTCACAATGTAAGCAATGCAATAATGCGATGGAGGTTAACTTATAAATTTGTGTGGACCTCTGCTTTAAAAAAGAAAAGTAATGGCCATTTTATAGGCTAATAGGCCAGGGATTGGCAAACAATCCCTGGCCTATTAGCCTAATAGGCAGAGACTGGGAACTGTTCTGGAGGACATGAAGTAAAGCAAAAAAACAAACAAAAAAAACATATAAAAAAATCCTGTTTGTCAGGAAGCACCTATATTAGTAATGCTTAAAGTGAAACTCTATAATTACAAAATTCTTTTAAATGACATGAGTGGAGGATGCCCTGACCCTGCATCTGATATGGCACATCTATAGAATGTATGAAATCTACTACAGCAAAACTAATATTTACAAAGAAAATAGTGTGTTTAACCCTTTTGCTGCCAGCTCTGGCAGCGGAGGGGTATCAAACACAGCCACCGGGATTGTGTGTGAAACTGATAGGCAGACTCCTGCCTGTCAGCTAAAAGCATTCAGGTGGCAGCGCTGCCGCCCGATTGTTCTCACACACTCCCGTTACCGGTGCCCCCCCCCAACGCGAGCACCTCGCCTTTTTACCAGTCTCTGCTTGTCCATCTGCAGGTCCAGGAGAGAGATAGTGGGTGCCATCGGCTGTGGGGGAAGAAGAGCGGATACACATCTAAGTGTCCCCGGCTAACTGAGCCGGGAAGGAATGTTTTGCAATGCAAATTTTTTTTTTTTGTGCAAAAAATGTAAGCTAAGCACATAAAACCCCAAGCACATAAAATCCCCCCTCCCCCCAAAAAATTTTGAGACCCCCCACCTCCACATATACGCACGTACGAACGTAAACGCACAGGGGAAACTACGCGTGAAAACAGCAATAATTCTAGCTCTGTAACACTAAACTAATACCTATAGGGGGCTTTTGAAGCGTCGCCTATGGAAAATGTAGGGTACTGATGTTTGTTGCCATTTCAGATGCGCACAAACAAGTTTTGACATGTTGGGTATCTATTTATTTGGCACAACCTTGTCTTTTATATTTTACCAAAGATGTGGGTAATTTATTCCATTTGTTTGCCCTTAAATTCACTTTAGTGTGTTTTTTTACTGAATTTTTCCATTTCCTAGACCTTTGCAGTAATATAGTGTGACATAAAAAATTGGCACTACCACTGTTTTATTCCCTAGGGTGTCTGCTTTCAAAAATATATAATGTTTGGGGGGGGGGGGGTTTGCACCATTTTTAAGGCTAAAATAATTTTTTAAACATGTGCAAAAAACACAAAAATGGCTCTGGCAGCGAAAAGGTTAAATTGCTGGCAAAGCGACAGCTCCCAGCCGCTTCCTTCTGTCTGTAAATAAAGCAGGTATGAATTCACTTCATCTATATGAAACCCTTATTCTAGAAGAGGGTCTAATATAAATGTTAATGGGGGGCCTCCACACACAAAAAACAGCATGGGGTTCCTCCCCTAATTCAAATCAGGCCCTTGAAGTCTGGTATAAACTTAACGGAGATCCCACAAAAAGATGAACAAAATAATGGCATGGGGTCCACCCAAATTTCTATATTAGATCCTTTTGGTTAGGATTGGACACAGCAGGAGCCAATCAGCGGGTCCGGTGGAATTGATGTCTGCCAGGACCTGCTGATCGTTCGGGAGAAAGGCAGAACGACGGTCTGCTTATGTAAACAAGGCAGACCGCTGTTCTGTGAGAGGGGAATGTGCTGATCCTGTGTTTCTGCTAAGCAGGAACACGAATCTTTACATTCCCCCCCAGTTAAAGCACATTCCCTACAGTTATTAATCACTCCCAGGGAACACCTTTAACCCTTTGATCGCCCCTGATGTTAACACCTTCCCTGACAGTGACATTCAGTGTTGCCAACCGTCCGTTAATTTACAGGCAGCCTGTAAATTTAAGCCCGTTTCTGGGCCGCCTGTAAATGTCCGTTACGGGCAACTGTGCCCGTAAAACAAGGCAGACCGCTGTTCTGGGAGAGGGGAATGTGCTGATCCTGTGTTTCTGCTAAGCAGGAACATGAATCTTTACATTCCCACCAGTTAAAGTACATTCCCTACAGTTATTAATCACTCCCAGGGAACACCTTTAACCCTTTGATCGCCCCTGATGTTAACACCTTCCCTGACAGTGACATATAGTGTTGCCAACCGTCCGTTAATTTACGTGCAGCCTGTAAATTTCAACCCGTTTTTTTTTACGGGCAACTGAGCCCGTAAAAAAGATGGCTGCTGACTGACAGCGCAATTCTGAAGCCTGCCGAGCTTGGGAAATCTCGTACATGCTTGGCAGGACGGGCGCATGCGCAGTGACGTGACGGCGCCGCCTGACGCCATATTTGAATGTCAGGCGCTCCGTTCTCTTTGGCATCTCACCACAGTGACAGCAGAGAAGGAGGAGGAGGAGGTTGGTCGGTCTGTCTCTGCCAGGAACGGAGGGAGTGCTGAACAGAGCGCCGCTGCGCTGGCCTAACTCTCTACTCCAGGTCAGTCAGAAACTGATTTGAATTGTGCTGATCAGCCTGAGCCAAGGAGGGAGGACAGCTAGAGCAGAGCTGAGCCATTCAATAGGAAAACACTACACACTCAGCCTCTGACCCCCTGTGCCATGTCGAAGCAGCCTCTGACCCCCTGTGCCATGTCCAAGCAGCCTCTGACCCCCTGTGCCATGTCCACGCAGCCTCTGACCCCCAGTACCATGTCCGCATAGCCTCTAACCCCCGTACCATGTCTGCATAGCCTCTGACCCCCCGTACCATGTCTGTGTAGCCTCTGACCTACTGTACCATGTCCACGCAGCCTCTGACCCCCTGTACCATGTCCGCGCAGGCTCTGACCCCCGTACCATGTCCATGCAGTCTATGACCCCCTGTACCATGTCCATGCAGACTCTGACCCCCTGTACCATGTCCACGCAGCCTCTGACCCCCCATACCATGTCCACTCAGCCTCTGACCCCCCCATACCATGTCCGCGTAGCTTCTGACCCCCCGTACAATGTCCAAGTAGCTTCTGACCCCCTCCTGTTCCATGTACATGGAGAAATATGGTCGTTGACTTTTGTTTAACTTAAACACATTGCGAATAGCACTAGCAACATGTTTATCGTTTAAATATTGATGTTTGCACTGTTTAGCACTGAAAACAGGCATTTTAGGCACTTTTTACTGCCAGTAAAAAATGCAGTTCTGTCAGTAAATTTCATGTTTTTTTTGGCCAGTAAAAAAATTGGTGCCGTTTCTAAATTTTGGCGTCCTGCCACTAAATTTCACTTCGGTGGTTGGCAACACTGGTGACTTCACTACTGTAACAGTACATATTTTTTTAGCACTGATCACTTTATTAGTGTCACTGGTCCCCAAAAAGTGTCAAAAGTGTCAGTTAGGTGTTCGTTTTGACCGCTGCAATATAGAAGTTCCGCTATAAGTTGCTGATCGCCGCCATTACTAGTAATAAAATAAAATAAATAAAAATATCCCTATCAGTGGGGGCTTCTGAGAGGTATAGTGGGGCTAGACCGGAAAGGTGGGGAGGAGCAGAATTGCATCCCCTTTTGTGTGGCTTTCAGGTGCTCTTGCCAATGGGCTGAGTGGTTGGAGGTTAAATGCCTTGTCAAGCATGTGGTACCCAAGTGGCTGATGTTTTTGGCACGCATGATCTGCTTGAGGCAAAGTTTGCAAATTGCAACAGTGCGATTGGCTGCACATGTGCTAAAAAAGGTCCAGACAGCTGAGCTGTGGGAAGTGGGCCGGGAGATAACAGCTCCACAATGTGATGGAATAGGATGGCTGCTCTCTACTTTCCATGATGGCTGCCTCGTTGGAGTTGTGCCTCACCCTCAATTTTCTCCTCTGCTCTGACACCCAAGTCACATCAGTGACCTCATCATCATCATCCCCTCTCTCCTCACCATCACTTGAGTCAACTTGGCAATACTCTGTGGCTGACAGTGGTGGCTGGTGCTCAAATTTTTTTTGGGGGGGGCACAAACAAACTGAAAAATACTGAACCCCCCCATCAATTGCAGCCTCACTGTGCCCATCAAATGCAGCCATTGTGCCCATCAAATTCAGCAATTGTGCCCATCAAATTCAGCCATTGTGCCCATCAAATGCAAGCACTTGTGCCCATCATACACTGCCACTTGTGCCCATCATACGCAGCCACTTGTGCCCCTCATATGCAGCCACTAGTGCCCCATCATATGCGGCCAGTGTACCCCATCATATGCAGCCACTTGTGCCCCATCATATGCAGCCACTTGTGCCCATCAAGTACAGCCACTGTGCCCATCAAATACAGCCACTTGTGCCCAGTATATGCAGCCACTTGTGCCCAGTAAATACAGCCACTGTGCCCTTCAAATACAGCCACTGTGCCCTTCAAATACAGCCACTTGTGCCCAGTATTTGCAGCCACTTGTGCCCAGTAAATGCAGCCACTTGTGCCTGTCAAATGCAGCCACTTGTGCCCATCAAATGCACCAGGCTTGGCTGTCACTTCACTTACCCCCCCCCCGAGGCACTTATCGCTTCTCTCCTGGAGTGACAGGGCTCTCCTCCTCATCGAGAAGTGGTGGCTCTCCTCCTCGGCAGCTCTTCTCCTCGGCAGCTCTCTTCCTCGGTGGCTCTTGTCTCTTCCTCTGCGGCTCTCCTCCTCGGCTCCTGTGTTGGCTCGTCTCCTTTTCCACCAAAGGATCGCCTAATGCTTTGGCCAGTCGGGAGACAGGTCTCACTGACCTGCCTGCTGATTGGCAGGGAGGAGCGTTAGTGTGAAAATAGCTAGAATTTATCAGCTATGCCACACAACAGGGTGGGATCGGGACACAGTGCTCTGCGTCCTGAGCCCACCCTATTATGAAGCCTATTAAAGCTTCTGTGTCACAAGGGCCACGTACCTGATGTGAGACCGAAGTAGTGGGGACTGGGGAGGCCTCCCTTGCACCTTGGGTCCTTAAAGCCTTTGAATATGGAAACAGAGACTTGGTGAACACCGAGTGGCAGGGGTGCGGAGCACCGCGCAAGCCTTAGTCCGAGATCCGAGCCAAGGTCAAGTCCAGTTGGGCAATGAAGCATAAAAGGGTTAATCAGAAGAATGGTCGAGATCCAAGCTGGGGTCGGCTCTAATCTGGCAGAGTACAAAAGGGGCAAAGAAGTAGAATGGTTAAGGTACAAATCCGAGGTCAATGGCAAGCAGCAATCAAGAGTAGTCAAATAGGCTTCCAGGTCAAAACAGGTTCAGACAGATCACACACTAGCACAGGAACAAGGGGGGACTGAAGATAATCCAGCAATTTGGCAGTGTCTGGGCTGGGCTTACATAGGGAAGTTTGAGGTCACTTCCTGTGCGCCTCCTGGGGATTTTACCGCCGTTTTCCATCAGGTTGATGTCACTTCCTGTGTGCCTCCTGGGTATTTTCCTGCCCTTTTCCATCAAATCTTCTGCGCAGGTGCGGGTTGGCGCCCTGAGGCGTCTTTGGAGCATGCTCAGTTGGCACGGATTTCCTCTTGTGGCAACGCGCCATTGGTACATGCATAGTAAGCCCTGGACTCTTACACTCTGCCTCTAATCACGTGCTTCAAAATACACCCCCCCGCCTATCCCCGCTATAGTATTTCATGTGTCCGGCGTCCTGAAAGGGGCCAGGCACATGAATAGGGAGGACGGAGGAGGTGTCAGGGGGGTGGCGCCCCTGCGCCCACAATGCACGGGCCGACACTGGTGGCTGGGGGAACTACTGGGGGAATAACTGCCAATTAGTTGTTTACCAGTGTTCTCCCCTCTCTGTAGGCTCATGTTTCTACCTTCTTCAACCTCAGAACCAACATCAGAATCAAGTAATGCTTGTGCATCATCAAGGGGCAAGTGGCTGATGCTGTGTTCAAATAACTCTGCTGACCTCTCCATGCATGATGCTGAGCAGGCTATGGCAGTATTAGCTGTGGACAAGGAGGCAAAATAAGCTGCTCTGGCAGCTGCTATGGACTGCCCACTAGTCTAGGATGAGGAGGATGAGGATAGTTTAGTAAGCCAGTCCACCACCTCCTTTGCATGCGGTGGCTGTATAGCATGGGCAACATCACTTAACAGAGGAAATGGTGCCCTGCCTGAGGACCGACCACGTCCACCTTTGCCAGTGGACACAGATGCTGCTGCCCCCCTCACAGTGCCATGGAAATATCTGCCTCTCCTTGTTGGCCTCCCACACTTGATGGGGGGCTTATAACTGATATGTAATAGAGGCAGGGAAATGGATGCATTTTAATCAATGGAAAGTGGTGTTTGGTGCACTTTAACTTAAGTACTCATTACACAGACACACTCAACTAAAACACTACAATACACTGCAGTAAAGCTGCACTGACGAACTTCAATATACTGCAGTAAAATGCACTAACACATTTCAATATGCTGCATTAAAAGTGCCCTGACGCACAGTAATATACTGCAGTAAAAGTGCTCTGACACGCTTCAATATACTGCAGTAAAAGTGCACCAACGCGCTTCAATATACCGCAGTAAAAGTGCACTAATGCACTTCAATATACCACAGTAATAGTGCTCTGATGCACACTTCAATATATTGCAGTAAAAGTGCACGAACGCACTTTAATATACTGCAGTAAAAGTGCACTAACGCACTTTAATATACTGCAGTAAAAGTGCACTAACGCACTTCAATAGACCGCAGTAAAATGCACTAACGCACTTCAATATACCGCAGTAATAGGGCTCTGATGCACACTTCAATATACTGCAGTAAAAGTGCACTAACACGCTTCAATATACTGCAGTAAAAGTGCACTAACACACTTCAATATACTGCAGTAAAAATGTACTAATGCACTTCAATATATTGCAGTAAAGGTGCCCTGATGCACTTCAATATACTGCAGTAATAGTGCTTTGATGCACACTTCAATATATTGCAGTAAAAGTGCACTAACACACTTCAATATATTGCAGTAAAAGTGCACTAACACGCTTCAATATACTGCAGTAAAAGTGCACTAACACACTTCAATATACTGCAGTAAAAGTGTACTAATGCACTTCAATATACTGCAGTAAAGGTGCCCTGACGCACTTCAATATACTGCAGTAATAGTGCTTTGATGCACGCTTCAATATATTGCAATAAAAGTGCACTAACACACTTCAATATATTGCAGTAAAAGTGCACGAACGCACTTCAATATACTGCAGTAAAAGTGCACTAACGCACTTCAATATACTGCAGTAAAAATGTACTAATGCACTTCAATATACTGCTGTAAAAGTGCCCTGACGCACTTCAATATACTGCAGTAAACATGCCCTGAACATGCCCTGAAGCACTTCATGGGCATGGTTTGTGTTGTTGTCCCTTGTTAATTTGACATTGTATTTTGGAAATGTACCTGCCTATTCACAAACAAACTGTCCTTTTTGAAGTAAAACACATAGGCAAGTATTTGTGAATTCAAAATAGCCATTTATTATGGGTCATAATAAAAGAAAGAGGAAGGCAACGCTGGAGAAATTGGTGAAATTGGTGAAGCCTTTGTACCCCAGGGCACACATCAACTATTTTTACACACAAAATTTGTAGCCTGGGGAGTCCATATAATAGTGAGCATAATCTGGTCCCGGACTACAAGAGATCAGGAACAGCAGCAGATGACATATTTGTCCAGACTGAACCCAGGCCATCACTTACTTGTCTTACTTCTACTCTTCCTTCCCTGCTTGCTTCCAGACTGTGGCTGTGGTGTTGAAGGTGTGGCAGGAGGTGGAGGAGGAGGAGTAGGAGGAGGATTGTCCAACTCACACAGGTGTGTTTTGGTTGGTATTGGCCCCTCAACCCCTCATTTAGGGTCATATACATCATTTCCTCACACAAAAGGCGTTGACCCTCCTCCATTTCCTGCATTTTGCTGGCAGTCATGCAGGCAAAGGCCTCTTGAAGAGTGGGGGTGGCTCTGAGGGCCGCCTTAGCCTCCCAAATCAGCCCAAGTGCTGCCTCCTGCACATTACTCCCCTTCCTGGGCCTTTTGGTTGGAAGGCAGACGGGAGGGACCTGGGATTCTGTCAGGCTACTACTGGTATCCGCCACCTCCTGGCTGCCACTTACCCCCGCCACCTCCTGGCTGCCACATTCCACGCCCTCCTCCTGGCTGCCACATTCCATGCCCTCCTCCTGGCTAAGACATTCCTGTGTATGAAAAAAGAACATAGATTTAGTTTTTTGTTCATCAATCACACACAACTTTCAGCTCATGACTGTTGCAAATTGAATGTTAACAAATAGAAGAGACTATCATTCTGACCCCTGCATTATTCCTTCTTGTCCCAAACATTTTTGGCCACTACTGTCTATTGATATGTAAAACACTTTATTAAATCAGCAATTAGTGATCAATAATAACATCTAGTTAATAGCATTAATTTTACGACCAGAAATATGTTGAACAATGCCATACCTAACTCAAGCCGGGCTCCGCCACTACTTCTTCCTGGCTGGGAGGCCCAGGTTGGAAGAGTAGAAGCAAGAGTTGAGAGGGATTGCCTGACTTCAGTCTGGTCTGACAGAAAACAAAGTCTCTCATAGTACCACAGCTTGGGGGCCTAAATGGCATCTGCTGCTGCTCCTGATCTCATGGAATCCTGGACCTTATTGCGCTCCCTATTATAAGTGCTCCTCAGCCCACCAATTTTTGCCTTCAAATAGGGGATGGTTGCCGTGGGGATCTGCGGCTTCACCAACTGCAGCAGTTTCTCCAGCGCTGCATGCCTCTTTTGTTTATGATTATAATGCGGATGTTTCACCTGCCACAGACAGGGCAGCATCCTGTACTTGTCTATGAATATGGGGAGGAAGTTGTGGTCATTGAAGCCGTCCATTATCTCTGCAAGACACAATACAAGACAAACCCTAATGTCAGGCTAAACTCTCCTAATCTTGTCCCAATATAGGCCTCAATCTATAAGCAGTATAGACCACTAATGCCCCAAGTTCAAATTGTACTTTCGTTCTAACGATCGCCGCTTCCGATACTCCTTTCTCCGCTCACAGATCGTACGTACGACACACGCGTGTTACGCTTTATATACACTTCGCATGCGTGAAACTCCGCCGCCCCTGACCTTCTTTCTAGTCTATTCCCCGCCCCTTCTCTTTCTGCGCAGAGGGGAGAGCACATGGCAGAGAAAGAGCAAGTGCATGCAGACAGCAGCAGCAACGATGAAAGCCCGAAGCCACGAAAGGTCCCGATCCAGGAGGAGATTTAAGGCCTCAAATATGCCCTTTGTAGAGATGGTGGACATCTTGAAAAGGGCCGACTATGATGGGAAGCATGGACCTTACCCAAATGTGAGAAAGGCCAAGATCATGACTAAAGTTGTGAAGAGTCTACACCGGAAATTTGGGGTACGACGATCCAAGGATCAACTGAGGAAACGCTGGTCAGACCTGAAATTGAGGGAGCATGATCAGTACAAATGGATCAAGAGAGTTCTTCAAAAAATTAAGTTATTGTCGTGTGTTCCTATTATTATTATTTACTTGCATGCTGCTCCATGTGCTTTTCTTTACTATTGTACAGTTTAAAATGGCAACTTTCAGGTTCGTGGGCACAGTAATTGTTCGTAGTAAACATCGTGCTTTCGCCCACTAATACAATGTTTTTGGCAGATGCAGGTTAACTACATTTGTTCAGGCCTATTTGGATTAAAATAAGTTTAGTACATTGTTGTCTAGATGGGTTTGTAAATAGAACGAAATGTAAACCTGATTCAGTGTAAGGAGAGGACACTCAGCAGCTGTTTACACATCTGGACACAGGAGCACTAGTATGGGACACCAGAACAAACTTTTTAGGGTGTCCCACACAGGTGCTACAGTGGATACTAGAGGTGTCCCCATGTGTGTAAATTGTAGAAAAAAAAGGTTAGTATTCCAGCTTTAGAAAGGGAAACTAAAATGTCTTCAGCTGGGAAACTCTGCCCAAAAAGACAATTGCACGACACTTCCAAGCAATGTTCCTATTTCTGGACTCAAATATCTGTGTGCTAAGTATACCTTTTTTTTATTCACATAGGGGAGAAAAAAACGGGACATCTGAGGACACCAGGGCCCCACAACCTCCTAAAGAAGGGGAAATATCACCAACACAACCAGAGGATGTGGAGGAAGGAGAGGTTTTAGAAATTGGCGAAATTGTGACCACAACAGATGAGTGTCTGAGAACACAGCTTCAGGTAATAGATGTATGCCTGCAAATACATGGTGTTTTTTTTTTTTATTTAAGATGATGTGGATGTTGTGGAAGAAGAAACTCATTTCAAAAGTGCAAGTGTACAGATCCTCATTGGGGAGATCATGGTCTTCAATCATGATTTACAGAAGATCAAGGAAGACATCAATGATATTTAAAAAAGACTCAAAAACATCATTGATGTTTTAGGCTGAATCTAAAAAACAGTCTTCATTTTTTTGATATTTTTAACCAATTTTTTAAGTATCTTGAAAGACAAATTTTGAAGATACACACATTGTGTAAACATGTGCTATCTGCCATCACGGAATATCAATGTACGCCTTTAGTTAGTGCAACCCCTTCCTTGCAACTAAGGTAGCTGAGAGGAAAGGGTTGTACCCCCGAAACACGTCCATTGATCCCCCATGATGTGAGCTAGCACATGTTGACATTAGGCATGGGATCAGGAGGGAAATCCCCATTTTTGACTCACAATTTGTGTGCATCTTCAAAATTTGGCTTTCACAGGGGTGACATCACCCCATCTGATGAAGGCAAGATCAACACAGTTTGGACATACTAATGTCTGATCTTGCCTTCATTGTTTTCAAAGTTGAACTTTATAAGTTCCTGAGTTGGGTATTGTTATTTGCCTATTTAACACAAAAACAGGCTATTTGTACTGTCTATACCATGTTATTCATAAAATATGTTGGTTTGTTCAAAAACCCTTTTCTAACACACATGTAAATGTGCACAGAGTAAAAATTTTAAGACTCAACAATGTGTGGCTTCTTCTTTCAATGCTCAATAGCAGTTTTTGGAGTAAGTTGATGTTTACAGTGACAATGGGGGTTATTTACTAAAGGCAAATTCACTTTGCACTACAAGTGCACTTTCAAGTGCACATTTGCAGTGCACTTGGAGTGCAAAGTGCATTTTCCTTTAGTAAATAACTCCCACAGTGCTTTATAATTTGCCACAATCATGCCATTTTCGTGACTTCCCAAAATTCATTCATGGTGCTGAAAATGATTAATCTTTTTATCATTAATGCATTACATACATTAACAACAAAAACAAGGTGTGTGTGTAGCAGACCCACAACATAATATTTTGTAGAAGAAGAGACTGTCACCTCATGTATCAAATAAATTATGTTTGCACTATTGAAGAAAATGGCCATAAAAAGAGGCCATTGGAGAACCTAGGAGACAGCTAAAAGAAACACAAGCAGTAAATCAAATGAAATATGAGTTCAGTTTATACCAAAAATATTTATTTGAGAAAAGGTTCACAACATTGTCTGGCATATCAATGCCCCCCCTACCCACAAAGTACTCAAGATACTTCTGTCTAACTTTGCGGACGCTTTAGGGGGGCAGGCCAGGACGGCCAGGTTTAAGTGTGGTCAAGGTAGTTAGATTTGAAACACCGGCCTTAGTCCCAACTGAGGCCACATAGTTTATAGCATTTTTTCATAGGAAATTATGGAGAATGCAACAGGCAAGGAAAATATGATTCAGTATATATTCCATATGGATCGCTGTCAGAAATAGGCAGAACTGGCTGGCAATTATTCCAAAGGCATTTTCAACCACTCTTATGGCCAGTTGGTAATTAAAGACCCTCTGGTCCGGGGTGAGGGTCCTCATCGGGAATGGCCACAGAAGATGGTCCTCCAGTGCAAAAGCTTCATCCGCAATGAAGACAAAGGGGAGTCCCGCCACATTGTCTTCCGGAGGTGGCAAGCTCAAGCTGCCATTCTGGAGCCGTCTGTAAAACTCTGTCTGGGGGATGACTCCACCATGCAACATCCGGGCATTTTTCCCAACGTCCACATACAGAAACTCGTAAGTCACCGACACCACCGGCAACAACACTATGCTATTAAACCCCTTGTAATTATAATAGTATGACCCCGAGTTGGGGGGTGGTACGATGTGGACGTGTTTCCCATCTCTTCCCCCTCCGCAGTTGGGAAAGTCCCACCGCTGGACAAACTGGGATGCCACAGTCTGCCATTTCTGTGGCGTTGAAGGAAACTGTGGAGTCAAACAAGAAAAAAAAATAGTAATTTTGCACATAAACATTGCAAGCAGATTAAACACAAACAATCTTGGCCAACATCATTTTAACATTTATTTGAAGGAGTATTTAAAGACAACTATATAAAGTACACTTATCGGATTCCTCACCCTCTCTGATGGCCCATTGTAAAAATTATATGGGGGGGGGATGTTTTGGACAGGTAAACCTCTCCACTTGCATGAGAGCTGAATGCATAAATAATGTGTTTAACTTTTGCCAGACCCTCCTTACTTACACTATTGGCAGCCCACTGGACAGGTAAGAAGTGTCATAATAAAAAAATATAAATGCACACTGTACAAATTGAAGCACATTTTTTCATTCTGTAATTACCTATCAAGATAATAAGAGAACAAAACTTTAAACAGTACCATTTGAAAGTATTCAGGTAGGCCCTTGGACTACATGCTTTGGTGAATTCATCCATAAATATGACTACAAAAGAGGTAGCTATCGTGTGTATGGGTTGGACAAAGTCAGCAGATAGAGGATTGGTATCGGTTGACTTAGCGGTTGGGGGGAGGGAGGGTTCCAAATGATTTTGGGACCCCCCAAAAAAGCCTCAGGCACTCTGCATGAATTTAAGGACACAAATAACATTTGTACACATTTTGGGGGTCTTTAGGGTAAAGCACTACAATGGAGCTGGCGAAATACATTGTTAAGTGACTAGGCTAGGTATGTATGGGCCCAGGATAGCATGCTGGGGAGGTTAGTGAAGGCAAATATGCATGAAGGACAAAAAATGTACTTTAAAAAAATTCCAGCATGCATGAGGACAAAGGGGACATTCACAGCATAATACAATCATGGCAATTAGGGAATTATGAAAGAAATACAATACATTAGCAAAAATTAAATACATATAATGTGATGTTAAAGGAATAATCTTACCTTAACATAGTCCTTCTGCAGGACCTGAATGATGGCAGAACAGGTCTCTGGGATAATGATCCCCAGAGCCCGGGGGGAGATTCCTGTTGAGAACTTGATGTCCTGCAGACTTCTACCTGTCGCCAAGTACCGCAACGTGGCGACTAGCCTCTGTTCGGGAGTGATGGCTTACCGCATGCAGGTGTCCTACTTGGTAATATAAGGGGACAGCAAAGCCAACAGACGGTGAAAAATGGGGTCCGTCATCTGGAGATAATTCCTGAAATCATCAGGATTATTCTCCTGGATTTCCCGCAACAAAGGCATGTGCGAGAATTGGTCACGCTGGAGCAACCAATTCTTGGTCCATGAACTCCTCCCCGCCCTGTTCATGGACTGGGCTTGGGTCAAAGTAATAAGAAACCCAACACCAAGCCCCTGCACAGCACGAACTGTACGACGAGTATGTAACTGCAACATGGCTTCAAAACGTTCGGCTAGTCAGAACGAACTAACAGAACTCACTGAAGAACAGAAAGGCCTGAGAAGAGCGAGCTGAAAATCAGAAACAAGCAGACAAGAACGCACTGCAAAATCAAATACGTACTATAAAATACGCACTGAAAAACAAATGCAAACTGACTACACGCACTGAAAACCAGATACTCACCCACAAGCACAAACTGAAGAGCAGTAACGATCTGAAAAGCACGAGGCTGAAAAGTGCAAATCGTCTCTCACCAAACTTCTACTAACACAAGATTGGCAGAAGGAGCCCAAAGGGTGGCGCACTGGCTATTGAACTTCCCTTTTCTAGTGCCGTCGTACGTGTTGTATGTCACCGCGTTCTGGACGTTCGGAATTTCCGACAAGATTTGTGTGACCGTGTGTATGCAAGACAAGTTTGAGCCAACATCCATCAGAAAAAATCCATGGATTTTGTTGTCGAAATGTCTGATCGTGTGTACGGGGCATAACTCACTAGTAGCAATGAACAGAGCTGTTTCATCTATCTCCATTAGAGATGAGCCCCAGTTCGGTTCCCATCCAGAACATGCAAACAGACAAAAAAGTTGTTCGAACACGCGAACACCGCTTCGATTCTTCTGACAGTTCTTGTGACCCCGCCCCCCTCTGACAACACGGGGAAAGCCACAGGAAGTCCACTCGGTGACCCCACACTCCGTTATTTAAGAAGTGTCAGAAGAACCGAAGCGTCACATGGCGGAAGACTCCCACTGAGGCGGATCGTGCGGACGGAGCGGAGAAGAAGCCGGAGGAAGATGCGTGACGAGAAGAGCGGAGGAAGAAGAAGATAGAGAAGAAGAAGATGGAGAAGAAGAAGATAGAGGAAGAAGAAGAACACCGAAGAAAGACCAGAAGAAAGAAGATGGAAGAAGAAGAAATTAATAAAGGACTTGTCAAAAACCGTCTCTTGTGTTTTTTAACCTTTTTGACACCTTTTTGTGAAATGGTAGGGGTACATTTATACCCCATTACCAATTCACATGGGAAGGTGGGATCTGGGGGTCCCCTTGTTAAAGGGGGCTTCCAGATTTCGATAAGCCCCCCGCCTGCAGACCCCCACAACCACCGGGCAAGGGTTGTGGGGATGAGGCCCTTCTCCCCATCAACATGGGGACAAGGTGCTTTGGGGGTCTACCCCAAAACACCCTCCCAATGTTGAGGGCATGTGGCCTGGTAAAGGGGGGGTGCTCTCTCATCCCCCCTCTTTTCCTGCGGCCTGCCAGGTTGCGTGCTCGGATAAGGGTCTGGTATGGATTTTTGGGGGACCCATGACATTTTTTTTCTTTTGGCGCGGGGTTCCCCTAAAAATTCATACCAGACCTGAAGGGTCTGATATGGATTTTGAGGGGGACCCCCCACACCATTTTTTTTAAATTTTGGCGCGAGGTTCTTAATATCCATACGAGACCTGAAGGGCCTGGTGTGGAATTTAGGGGGACCCCCATGCATTTTTCTGGTTCAGGGTTCCCCTGTGGGGAAATTCCATGCCGTTTTTATCAATGAACTTTTATGTGTTTTGCCGCACCGACAATTCATTATAGTCGGCGCTAGCGATAGTAGTTTTACATGAGTTTTTTTCCTTTAGAAATGTCATTTTGCTGTCAGACTGTTCTAAACACAGGAAATATGCGTCCCTTTACAGGCATACTATAGACACCCCCAGGTACTAAATTTAAAGGAATAATACACTTTTATTGTTTCACGTTAAGCATTATTAAAATCACTGCTCCCGAAAAAACGTCCGTTTTTAAAACTTTTTTTGCATTGATACATGTTCCCTGGGGCAGGACCCAGGTTCCTAAACACTTTTTATGACAATACCATGCATATAAGCCTTTCAAATTAACACTTTTGATTTCTCCCATAGACTTTTAAAGGGTGTTCCGCGACTTTCGAATTTGCTGCGAACACCCCAAATTGTTCGCTGTTCGGCGAATGGGCGAACAGCCAATGTTCGAGTCGAACTCATGTTCGACCCGGACATAAAGCCCATCCCTAATCTCCACTTTAATATCACACTGGTAATGGCTGCTCTGGGAAGGAACCTTTTATAGTGTGGGGTGGGTCTATGAGCAATGAGCCATGATTGGGCACAGTCAATTGAGGAAGATACTATCCAACACAGGGGACTTTAAGTATGCCCAATCAAGTTATACACATATTTAAAAGCCACAAACACAAATCAAAATAAAAAGAAAAAAAATCCATTTTATTACAAATCCAAAAGTTAAAAGTTATATATCATAAGAGTCCCTTAAAACAAACTGTGGGGTAGTAAGTTTGACAGATTGTACATCTAAAGAAAGTGTGGTACTCAACGAAGTATGTCAGTCAACACGTTTCATGGGACTTCTGCTTCATCAGGACTGCTGTTAAATCTTTCTCATATAGGTTATATACAATAGAGAAGATCAATCTAGAAAAAACAATAACAATTACAATATAGATAAAATACAAAAAAAGGGAAAAAGAAGAAAGAATCTCTATAGCATTAAGAGCAGTAACACCATAGCAAAGCATATAAACAATGGACCACACTAGCCAAACAAGGTAGAATTTTGGGATAAAATTTCAGATCTGATCCTCCATTTTGTGTTAAAACAGTTCTACTTGAAACTGGATTTTCAGACTTTGGTGGACCCACTCGGTACAGATTTCTCAGACATTAACTGGCAGATAGGTGCTATATTATGCAACAAGTAAAGAATTGGTCTAATAATATATCCAAACAGGGACTATGAAGTCATTCTTGGCATGGATTCCCTATATCATTAATAGGACAGCTCTCTATCTCCAATTATTGGACTGGATGGACCAGTTCTGGCTCTGAAACCAGATGACTATGACACAAATACATGGGTGGAGTCTTTTAAGGAGAAGATAAACAGATATTTAAATATAGATATGCCGGTGTAGTTTCAGCTCTATTCAAACACTGTTGTCTACCTTTTAATAGCTCTTTGCTCATGTTGTGACACAAATGCTGAACATAATATTTGAATGCCAATGTAACATATTGTAAACATTAGTCTTAGCAGATGGTTAGCTGTTAAAGCGACACAGTGCTGAATCGCAAAAAGTGCTCTGGTCTTTGGGCAGCCAAATGGTCTGGGGCTTAAGTGGTTAAATAACCAGGAAGAGAGCACAGCAGTGCTCTGGCCTGAGACTCAGAAGGGAATCTGAGAGAGAGGATCCCTGTTTTGGATTGAAAACGAAGGTTTGGTTTACCTCTTGTTTTGTGGGTGACGGGGACCAGCCCCACACCGTATAGAGAGCACTGTACTGTTTAGTTTAGCGCCGAACGTCAAGGATTTGCTTTACTGTTTTGTTTATTTTTATGACTTTGCAAACCACCTGTAAATAAAGCTGGCAACCGGCCAGATTTTAAAGAAACTGCCTGTATGCTGACCTTATTTCAAGAAAAGGTGATCCCCACGAGCTAATCACCCCACGCGTGGTGGATTCAGCAGGCAATTTCTGAAGATGGAGGAAATGATAAGGCCCTGCTATAGGCCAATGCAGCTCAGCGGGAAACCAACCGCCAAGTCGCAGAGGCCGCTGCAGCACAATAGGCGGCCGCTGCAGCACAGCAGGCGATCGCTGCAGCACAACAGGCCAGTAGAACCAAAGATGGTACGTGCCTCCTACCACCTACAGAAAATGACACCTGCCGATGATGTTGAGGCATACCTTGGGACTTTTGAGAGAGTTGTTGTCCGCGAAGGATGGCCAAAAGAACAGTCGGCGGGTCTGTTGGCCCCATTTCTGACAGGAAAACCTCAAAAGGCCTATTTTGATCTGGAACCGGATAAGGCCCAGGACTTTGAGACTCTGAAGTCAGAGATACTCGCACGCTTGGGTGTCACAATGGCAGCCTGGGCCCAGCACGTGCATCAGTCGACCTACTGCAGCAACCAGCCAGCCCGTTCTCAAATGTTTGACCTGGTCCACCTCACTAGGAAGTGGTTGCAGCCAGAGACCTTGACAGGCCCTCAGATCGTGGAGTGTGTGGTGATGGACCGGTACCTGGGTGCGCTCCCTGCTGCTCTGAGAAAGTGGGTCGGACAGGTGGATCCCAAACCTGCAACCCAGTTGGTGGACCTAGTGGAGAGGTACATTGCTACTGAGGACTTGGTGAACCTGCCTATGCCCCACTTCGGTGTGTCTAGGGGTACAAGATCACCCAGCCGTTCTGGTAAGACTGTTCTAGGGTTTAAGAGCATGGGAAAGTTAGATAAGACTGTTGTTACAGCTGATGCGACTGTGGGTCCTAGACCTGGAGACTGGCCAAAGAAGCCAGGAAGGTCTTTGGGACCGTTAAGGGGACTGGGGGTAGAGCATATATGGTGTTTTTCTTGCCATGCATTAGGGCATATTGCTACAAACTGTCCTATAAATGATGAACCTATGCAATGTGTTTATGCTTATATGAAAAGACGCATGTCTCTGTTTGCACAGGTCGCATGTACTGCATCATGTCAGACTCGCATTGAAAAACAAATGTGTGTTATTTCAGTGGATGGGAAGCCACTCACAGCACTGCTAGACTCTGGTAGTGTGGTGACCTTAGTCAGGGATGATTGTGTAAACCCCACAAAATACACCCCAGTACTATTGGGGTAATTTGCATCCATGGGGACATTCGGGACTACCAGACAGCAGTGGTGGAGGTTGATACCCCCTGGGGCAGTGTAACACATTTAGTGGGGATGGTACCTTCGCTGCTTCATGATGCTTTAGTGGGGAGAGATTTTCCCCATTTTTGGAATTTATGGGAGAGCAAAGGGAGGCTTGTAGTTACAGCTCCCCCTGCTGGGGAAACACGGGAACTCTCACCAGACCCTTTTGCCAAAAAGAAGGGGATGCTGTTGGTGGGATCAAGGAAGCCGGGGATCCTCTTCCTTTCCCTGTCATGGCTGGGGAGCCGGAGGACCTGGAAGCTAGCTCCCAGCCCAAGGGTAACGAACAGGAGAACACCTCTGACCCTGACAATGAGAATAGCCAGAATCTGGTACCCGACTTAGAGGTCAGGAGTGGTGCTAGACTTGGCCCATGGTCATGTAATGGGGGGACATCTCGGTATCGAAATAACCAAGGAGAATCGCCCAGAGATTTTTCTGGCCCGGGTTGTATGCAGATGTCAGGGAGTACTGTGAATCGTGCCCCGAGTGCCAAATGTCGGCACCGTCGCCACATTTTCGCAGTCCCCTTGTTCCTCTACCAATAATCGAGGTCCCGTTTGAGAGAATTGGCATCGGCCTTGTGGGGCTGGTAGTGAAGTCTGCCAGCATATTTTGGTAATCCTGGACTATGCAAAGCGCTATCCTGAGGCCATTCCCTTGCGTAACACCTCGGCTAAAGCTATCGCCAAGGAGCTAGTCCAGGTGTTTTGTTGAGTGAGGATCTCAAAAGGGATCCTAACTAATCAGGGCAACCCATTTATGTCCAGGGTTACCAAGGAACTGTGTAAGCTATACAAAATCTCCCATCTTCGTACCTCTGTCTACCACCCCCAAACAGATGGTCTTGTTGAAAAATTTAATAAAACTTTGAAAAGTATGCTGAAAAAGGTGGGAGAAACTGGGATTTTTGCTACCTGATCTCATGTTTGCCATACGTGAGGTTCCGCAGGCATCCACAGGCTATTACCCCTTTGAGCTCTTGTATGGTAGACATCCCAGGGGGCTAATAGATGTCACCAAAGAAAGATGGGAAGGAGAGGCTACCCCATATAGAAGCATCATAGAGCATGTCTCCTTGATGCAGGATCGAATCGCAGCTGTGCTTCCCCTGGTATGAGAACATATGAAGCAAGCCCAGGAGGCTCAGATGAGGGTCTATGTGTTGCGTTTGTTAAAATATGATTTTTTATTACATTACATGGGACAATATTACAATAGTAGTTGGTCATAAAAATCAGATTACTGTCAGGTTTTGGCTTGAGTAGATATTTCTCAATGAAATGCTGCTGCATACAATGGGTACATAGATACCATTGTTGTATTCAATGGACAGTTTCAACAGTCCATTGTTTCTACAGCTACAGTAAACAGGTATGTTTTCTGTTGTTTGGTAACTATGGTAAACAGCCTGACACATAAAAGGGGGATTCAGGCATAAGCTAGGGGCTCATCATGTTTTAAGATCAGAAGCCACTCATGATACAAGAAGGTGCTTGGTCTCAAGGAAAATCATTGCCAATGGACATCACGAACATTCAGTAACCGAAGTTAAGTAACTGTTAAGTGTATTTGTATTGTTATAGACCAGGGGTCTTCAAACTGCAGCCCTCCAGGTGTTCAGGAACTACAATTCCCATCATGCCTAGTCATGTCTGTGAATGTCAGAGTTTTACAATGCCTCATGGGATGTGTAGTTCTGCAATAGCTGGAGGGCCGTAGTTTGAGGATCCCTGTTATAGACCATAGGCTGTTCATTTGCTACTGTAGGCATTATGCTTGTTATAGATATCTGTCAGTCTTGTATTGTATTCCTAATATTGTAATAGTTTTGTATGTACAGCATCTTTGTATAGTAAAAGCACATTTACACACTGGCAGAAGTCTCAGCTTCCTTGCTTATACCACAAAGTAACCTTGCTAGATAGACGCAAACAAAACAGTCTATGATTGGGGTGCCAAGGTCTGTACGTTCAGCCCCGGGGACAGAGTCTTGATACTGGTGCCCGCGGTGGAAATCAAGTTCCTAGCCAAGTGGCATGGTCCCTTTAAGGTTGTCGAAAGGGTGGGGGGAGGTAAACTACAAAGTCTACCAGCCAGGGAAAAGGAAATCACACCAAATATATCATGTGAATCTCTTAAAGCCCTGGAAGGACAGAGAGACTTTACTGGCCGCATCCCCGCCTCCCACAGGCCGGGTACCGTTGACACCTGATGTCCCCATAACGGATTCCCTATCCGTGGCACAACAAAGTGACGTTAGGGCGTTTTTGGGTACAAAAATAGAGACTTTTTCTCCCCCTTACCCGGACTGACCAACATGATCCAGCATTACATAATGACGGAACCCGGGGTTCGCATAAATGTAAAGCCATATAGAATCCCAGAGGCCAGGCGAGAGGCAGTCGTGAAAGAAATCAAAAATATGTTAGAGTTGAACGTGATAGAAGAGTTCCACAGTGAGTGATCGAGCCCCATAGTGCTCGTCCCAAAACCTGATGGCACTATCAGGTTTTGTAATGACTTTAGGAAACTCAACAGTGTGTCTAAGTTTGATGCATACCCGATGCCTCGGGTCGACGACAGTGGACAGGTTGGGACCGCTTGCTAAATAAAAAAAAAGACCTAACAAAAGGCTATTGGCAAATACCGCTAAGGAGGAGGCCAAATACCTTGGGTATGTTATTGGCCGGGGACTGGTCAAGCCTCAGACCAACAAGGTTGAGGCGATTCAAAAATAGCCCCAACCGGTAAACAAAAAGCAAGTTCAGGCCTTCCTGGGCATTACGGGGTATTACAGACGGTGTATACTCAACTTTGGCACCTGTGTCGCCCCTCTGACTGACCCGACGAAGGGTAGAGGGCCAGTCATGGGTAAATGGAACCCTGAAGCCGAGGAGGCATTCCAGAAATTAAAGCAGGCCCTTTGTGTACTACCGGTGCTAGTGACCCCGGACTTTACAAAGGAGTTTGTGGTACAGACGGACGCCTTTGAGGTGGGACTAGGGGCTGTACTATCCCAGAACAGAGATGGTGAGGAGCACCTGGTTGTATACCTGAGCCGAAAACTGAACAAGCATGAAAAAAACTATGCCATTGTCGAAAAGGAGTGTCTCGCTATTAAAGGGGCCTTAGACTCCCTGAAGTATTACTTGTTGGGGAGGTCATTTAAGCTGGTCACTGACCATGCTCCCCTAAAGTGGATGTGTGAAAACAGAGAGAAAAATGGCCGAGTGACAAGGTGGTTCCTGGCTTTACAGCCCTTTAAATTTTACAGTGGAGCATAGGCCGGGCAAGCTCCAAAACAATGCAGATGCCCTCTCCCGCATACACTGTATGTTTGGGACAATTGCTCAGCTGCAGGGGCTTGAGCAGAGGATATGTGATAGTATGCGAGGTGAGGTCATCGATTATCGGTATATTTCACCTCGCATTTGTTCTATTGTCAGAGACTGAACCGGAATCCAGGTTTTTCCAGCCTCTGTAGCAGGCTTGGTTCCGGTCCGGGTCTTCTTGTCCAGTTCATGCTCAGGTGGAATTTAAATGACCAGGAAGAGAGCACAGCAGTGCTCTGGCCTGAGACTCAGAAGGGAATCTGAGAGAGAGGAGCCCTGTTTATGATTGAAAATGAAGGTTTGCTTTACCCCTTGTTTTGTGAGTGACGGGGACCTGCCCCACACCATATAGAGAGCACTGTACTGTTTAGTTTAGTGCCGAACGGCAAGGATTTGTTTTACTGTTTTGTTTATTTTTATGATTTTGCAAACCACCTGTAAATAAAGCTGGCAACCCGCCAGATTTTAAAGAAACTGCCTGTATGCTGACCTTCATTTCAAGAAAAGGTGATCCCCACAAGCTAATCACCCCACGATATGTTTACCTCTTAAGGCTTCTCTGAATTAGCCATGACTGCTTTCAAAATAAGAGTCCCAAATGTGATCTTAAAAGCAGCGAGACCTGTGGACTACACCGAAGACATTAGTGAAAAAGCCCATGATGTCTCTTTCATCCGCTATATCTCCCATACAGGTGGGAGGAGGGACAGAAAAGCTGAGGGAGCAATGATGAGTGTGAAGCTTAAAGCGGGGTTCCACCCAAATTTTGAACATTGTCTCTATGCATTCTCTTCCTTGCCTAGATGCTGACATGCTGTGTAAAAAAATTTAAATCGCCGTAATTACCTTTTTTTTCTCTAATCTTCTTAGCACTTCCTGGTTTTCCTCCCATGGGAGTAGGCGTGTTTCTAGCCTCTCCCAGACCTCCCACAGTCCCCTGGGAGCTAGTCTCAGGCTTCCCAGCATGCATTGTGCAACAGCGTCATCACAACATCTCGGTGAATGCTGGGAGCACAGCATTCACCGCATCCAGGAAATACATGCTTGTGGGCTTCAAATGCCCACAATGAAGATGGAAACCGCCTTCAGTGAATTTTATAAGTTATTCTTTACAACGAAATCGGACACAGGCGGACTTATTACACAGAACATGTGAGTAGATAATCATGAGAAGAAAAGTTTGTGAATGAACTCCAAAAAAAAAAAAAACGATAGATAGGTGGACCCCCGCTTTAAGCCAGCCCTGCATGGATCAAAATCAGTCGATTCAGCAGGGACCAGATGAATTTCAATCCTGTATGGGCACCCTGGTTATAAAGAAGTCGATCTACCAATCGACTTTTGTACAACCACCCTGTGGTTTCTTTTAAATTGATCAGTGCCACTGGCTATTATCTTCCCCTATCAGAACACAATAGCACAGTGGGAGGATTTCTCCAAACACATTGAATGTGTGTGTGTAAGGCTAAGGCGATAGGTTGGCCGTCACATCCTCTTAGTTTTCCCTTTCTCGTTGGGCGCCAAGCGAGGGTCATATGAGAGGCCTACACCAGGGTGTTTCCTTTGGGCTATACCAAGTGTTGAATGGGGTCACTAATGCTTGCATGTGGGAAAACACTTTGCCCGAAGGCATGCTTACTAATGCCCCGGACCAGGCAGGAGCCGCAGTCATGTGAAGAGTCAAGCATTAAAGTTGCCTCCCAACTTTTCATTTTTAACTCTAAGCTGCTTCTTCCCATGTTCTACAGACTTGTACTGATGTATGTGTTGCATTTGGAGGGACAGGATGAGCCTCTGCCCACTTCACCAGTCAGCGTACCTGTGTTACCTTACTCCCGGTAACAGAATGGGGTCCTGCCGAGCATATCGTGCAGACCTCATAGTGCTCTCACTCAACTCTTCTCTTCCTGTACCTAGTAACCAGGCCATAGATCTCTGTAATGCTAGTTCACTCCCGGTAACTGGCAGAGATGGATAGCTAGGGAGGCAGTCAAAGCACCGACCACTTCGCTACCAGGGAACTGTCACCTAACCAGGTACCACGCTAACAACTGGTTGCTATTTCTCCTTGAGCTTACACATTGCAACTACCTCTTCCTTTTTGTCTTGTTGAATAAACCTTTGTCATAAAGATGTTACACATTACCCCATATTGTGGTTATGGACCCAAGTTCTTTAGTAATACTGCAAAACCTCATATTCACCCCTTTGAATAACTTCAGACCAGGCTCTGAGCAGTTGAATCAACTTATTCTGTAAACTGGGCACAACATGTATGACACGCAATAACGTCCTGTTACTAACTAAACCTAACTGTGGCTGCCACAGGTTACCTGCACAGATGAAGTCTCTTGAGAAAAGTCCATGTTTGTGGATGCATGTACAGAAAAGTCCATGTTCCTAGGTTCTTCTGGTAAATTGGCATTCCAGAGCGGACCACAGGTCTCAGTAAGTCTCTAGTTGCATATGTTCCCCATGCATTTCTCCAAGTGTTCCCCAGAGCCCCTTTAGGATCCAGGCCTCTTCCCTTTTCTAGAGCATTGGAGGGTGGCTGGACCCCAGCTAAAGCCTGTGAATACACTGAAAAAAACATTTACCCTTTCCCCCTGGTCTGGGCAGCTGGTTGCTAACTAAATACACAGTAGGCCACTTGCCTATATGTGGATGGGAGATTGGGATCATTTTATTTCGTTCAACCCGCTGGTTGACGAAAAAAAATGATGAATGTATGGGCTGCCTTACTCCCTGGGGGTCGTCAAATAACCATCAAGTTATTAGACTACTCTATGGGTCCTTCACTATATACTATTTTCTGAATGTAAGGCAGGCCATGCATCATTCATTTTATCGTTCATCCATCGTGTGAAAATGAGCCGATTTCCTCATTCACAGTTTCAATCCTTCCCCGAAGGCTTAATAAAATTATCAGCATTGCCGGTTATAGTCGGCAGCAATGATCGTTCGGGAGAAACCCAACAGGCTGGTTGTACACAAGTTGATTGATAGATGGACTTGTGTACAACCAGCAAGCCCATACATGGAATGAAATTCGACAGGTCCCTGCTGAACTGACCACATTTTGATCAATGTGTGGCCAGCTTAATTCTGTGTACCAGTCTGAAGGTAAATCTGTGTACCGTTGTATAGTGAGCATGTCTGCCTGTTTGTGACAGTAATAAAGTTTAAATAAAATTAAAGCGGGGGTCCACCCACACCGCCAAAAAAAAAAAATATTAAAAGCCAGCAGCTACAAATACTGCAGCTGCTGACTTTTAATACATGGCCACTTACCTGTCCCAGGGTCCAGCGATGTCGGCAGGCGACGCCGAGAACCCGCTCGGTTCTCCGCAGCTGCCGCCGCAATCCTAGGTGTGGGAATCAGGAAGTGAAGCGTTGCGGCTTCACCTCCCAGTTCCCTACTGCGCCTGCGCGAGTCGTGCTGCGCATCGTAAGTGGTTCCCGCTCTCTCCTGGGAGCTGTGTGTTTCCCAGGAGACAGCGCGAAGGGACCGGAAGAGGCATAGACTCCCATGGGAGTCTATGCCGGAAATGGGTGCAAATACCTGTCTTAGACAGGTATCTGCACCCCCCTCCCCCCTGAAAGGTGCCAAATGTGACACCGGAGGGGGGGAGGGTTCCGAAAAGCGGAAGTTCTATTTTTGTGTGGAACTCCGCTTTAAGATAAACATTGAAAATTGATTTTAAAAGAGAAAACACAGACACATGCTTTTACATAACAAGCAGGAGGAAATTTCCCACATTGGCTATTGTATTCAGACAGCAAAGGTACCTGTGTCTGTCAGAATAACCGAACAGCGGCTGCATCTGATTTGATGCAGCCACTGTTTGGCTAACAATTTTCTGCCTGGCTACTTTGAAATTTAGTTCAAAGGATGATGGGCGGGAGGGTGCCAACAGAACCCACAGCTTGAATTTCGGACAGATCATCAGGAACCAACCGAAATTTGATTTATTTATTGCCAGCTTTATGACATGGAAACACCATCAATATCCTTAAAGTATACTAGGAAAAAAATGCCCATCCCAGAGCGGGCAGGCATATTCCAACTAATGTAAACTGTATAGCTAAATCCTGGAACTGCAAACCTCTTCCAAAGGGTAAAATCATCTTATTTTATGAATAGATTTATGTAAGTAAACAAATACATTCATAGCTGTTATGCTGATTCAGGCTCAGTTCACATATGAAGTGCATGCGGCTCACAGCAGGGATCCAGTGTGTGCTGGTTCACCAGTTTAGGTCCGATTTCAGCCCGGGCTGAGTTCGCATTTGAAACGGACCAAAAGGCGCACAGCGTTTTTTTGCAAAATGCAGTGGACACGCTGCGGAGATATGTGAACTGGCTCCATAGAGAGCAGATCCAAATCTCCTGCTATTTTGAACTGGATGTGGAGATCCCGCATCCAATTCACAATGGTGTGAACCCCGCCTAAAACAATGTCCTGACTTGACTTGCTGAGATTCATATGAATGGGATTGATTACCTACAAGCCTATGTATGAATAGGAGAGAAGGTAAACAAAGCCATTTCAAAGGAATTGAATAGGTCAAGTAAGTACAATTGTGATTCGCCAATGAACTTACTAAACAGTATTATAAATGGATTTTTATAAACAAGACAATAGCTTGGCAGAAGGGATATTCCTGTCAACACTGTGTTGATGGGGGAATCAAGCAAATTTCTTTCCTTCAACCAGTGGAAGAAATTTGCTCCAGCCTGCCTAACATTTGGAAATAGTAGGTTCCGTGGCAGCCTGATTCCAGGTCTTAGAACTTGAAACTGACATGTTAGGTATGCCCTTTGTGCTGAGCCTGACAAGTCACATCCCATTGTTGGCAATGGAACCGTTCAAATAGCTGCGACTCATGTTGCAGTAACATTGAAAAAGGTTCCTGCACTACTTTTTGCTGATTTCATTGCGACTTGCATAGACTTTTGTTGTATGAAGTCGCATGCAGCAATTAAATCAGCAGTGCAAGTAGTTTAAAGCTGCACAGGTGTGAACGGGGACTGAGAGTGACTTCAGAATCCTCATCCAGTTTACTGAGAACTCTGAGTAGTAAATCTGATCTGCATTATTGCCGACCTCCCACAGTAAATATATGTCATTACTATGACATTAAATAACAGGGTTATGTCAGCAGCTAGCTGCCATAACCGTGGTGGCATTATTTAATGTGGGCGATTCTCCACAAGATAAAAGTGGTCCCACAGGTGCATTCCATACCATAGTTTGTCGCCATTCCATGAACGTGCACAATTTTAAAGCATGACATGTTAGGTATTTATTTACTCAGTGTAACATCATTTTTCACATATACAAAACATTGGGGTAACTATTGTGTTTACTTTTTTTTATTCATTAAAGAGTATTTTTTCCAAACAAATTGCGTTTAAAAAAAGACTGCTGCGCAAATACAGTGTGACATAGGCTCTAGTGCCTCTGCTAAAAAAAATATATTGCTTGGGGGTCTATGTAATTTTCTAAAGAAGGAATTAAAAAATTCTGGCGCACCAAATAGTATGTGTCTTTAAGAAAATTATATTGACAAAAAGAAGTCCCACACATGTGGTATCACCGTACTCAGGAGAAGCAGCAGAATGTATTTTGGGGTGTAATTTCACATATCCCCATGGCATGTTTGAGCAATATATCATTTAGTGACAACTTTGTGCAAAAAAAAAAAAAAAAAAATTTGTCTCTTTCCTGCAACTTGTGTCACAATATAAAATATTCCATGGACTCGACATGACTCTCAGCAAATAGCTTGGGGTGTCTACTTTCCAAAATGGGGTCATTTGGGGGGGTTTTGAACTGTCCTGGCATTTTGTGCACAACATTTAGAAGCTTATGTCACACATCACCCACTCTTCTAACCACTTGAAGACAAAGCCCTTTCTGACACTTTTTGATTACGTGAAAAAATTATTTTTTTTTGCAAGAAAATTACTTTGAACCCCCAAACATTATATATTTTTTTAAAGCAAATGCCCTACAGATTAAAATGGTGAGTGTTTCATTTTTTTTTTTCACACGGTATTTGCGCAGCGATTTTTCAAACGCATTTTTTGTGGAAAAAACACACCTTTTTAAATTTTAATGCACTAAAACACACTATATTGCCCAAATGTTTGATGGAATAAAAAAGATGATCTTAAGCCGAGTACATGGATACCAAACATGACATGCTTTAAAACTGCGCACAAACGTGCAGTGGCAACAAAATTAATACATTTTTAAAAGCCTTTAAAAGCCTTTACAGGTTACCACTTTAGATTTACAGAGGAGGTCTACTGCTAAAAATACTGCCCTCGATCTGACCTTCGCGGTGATACCTCACATGCATGGTGCAATTGCTGTTTACATTTGACGCCAGACCGACGCTTGCGTTCGCCTTAGCGCGAGAGCAGGGGGGACAGGGGTGCTTTTTTTTTTTTTCTTTATTATTTTTTTGCTTTTTTATCTTATTTTTAAACTGTTCCTTTCATTTTTTTTTTTTAATCATTTTTATTGTTATCTCAGGGAATGTAGATATCCCCTATGATAGCAATAGGTAGTGACAGGTACTCTTTTTAGAAAAAATTGGGGTCTATTAGACCCTAGATCTCTCCTCTGCCCTCAAAGCATCTGACCACACCAAGATCGGTGTGATAAAATGCTTCCCCAATTTCCCAATGGCGCTGTTTACATCCGGCGAAATCTAAGTCATAAAATGCTCGTAGCTTCCGGTTTCTTAGGCCATAGAGATGTTTGGAGCCACTCTGGTCTCTGATCAGCTCTATGGTCAGCTGGCTGAATCACAGGTTGCTTTCTCAGGTTCCCTGTTGAGACAGGAGAGCCAGAGAAAAACACGGAAGACGGTGAGGGGGGGGCATTCCCTCCCACTGCTTGTGAAAGCAATCTAGAGGCTAATTAGCTGCTAGGATTGCTTTTACATGAAAGCCGACCGCTGGCTGAAAAGAATGATACCAAGATGATACCTAAACCTGCAGGCATCATTCTGGTATAACCACTCAAAGTCGTGAATAGCGTACCTGAAGACAAAAAAATGGTTAACAATAAAGCACAGTAAACGGTAAAGTATAAAAAATTGTATACCTGAAAAGCAAACATGATAAAACATAATAACAATAAAACATTGCAGAATAGAATACAGTAAAAAAGAGCAGAACAATAGAGAGAGAATAGAGAGAGAGAGAACAATAAAACGACAACTATTTTTTTTTATTTTTGTTTGTGGTTTTTTTGCAAACTTGTAACTTTTATAACTGTAACCGATTCCAGGTTCGGGTCTCTCAAAATGCGATGGCATCTTGGGAGACCCTGTGAAAGTGTGCCTAGTATGTGCAATGCTGTACCCTACGCTAATACTCAACTAGTGAATGGTAGCGTTCAAAACATTCACCAATGCAAAGACCAGGATTGTCAGGACAGGAGGGACAATAATAGCGGGTGTCACGCCTATATCCGCACTTGCTGCAGACACAACATCTTTTTTGGGGGGTTCGCTGGGTAGGGGTACTCGGGAGGACATAAAAATGCCTCTCATGCAGCCGACTGCATTTGGTTGGGGATGTGAATGGGGGAAGTACGGGTGCTGCAGAAGCGGTGGGTTCCCAATTAGGATTTGCGAATGCAGTAGGAAGGGCATTATGGGCACGACGGGCCTGTGTTTGTCTTTTTGGTGGCAGCGGGACACTACTTGTGCTTGCCACCTCACCAGCTTGAACTGCACTTATGGGACTCGCCATGTCACCAAGTGTTACTGCAGTGCTGGTTTGACTACGACCGGGGTGTACTAGGCCGCTGGCGCTTGCCAGTTCACCAAAACGCTACCAAAAAAACTGTTAGCGATCGCAGGGATCAGACCTGACTCTGCGAACGCTGCAGTTATGCGTTTAGTGTTTTGTAAGTGTCAGTGATCGATCGATACTGCACTTGGGTGGGCTGGGCTAGGCTGGGCGGAGGGGCAAAACGCAGGTGCTAGCAGGTATCTGGGCTGATCCCGCTAACACTGCGTTTTTGGGAACCCTAAACTGCTGGGGACGCTAGTATAGATCTGATCGGATCAGATATTGATCCGTTCAGATACTATACCACTAAGGGAGGCGTATGCTGAGTGCGTGGGTGTTAGCGGTACTGGCGCTAATCTGACGCTGCCTGGGGCGACGCATATCACCGCCGGGCGACCAGGGGGCTAAACCTTTATTTGGTAGTAAACGGCGGGTGCCCTGACACTATAAAAAATAAACGAACTAACCAGCGTCACCCGTAACAGTTATACAGTGATCAGTGGTGAAAGGGTTAACTAGGGGGCAATCAAGGGGTTAAAACATTTATTAGGTAGTATATGGGGGTCCCTGACGCTATAAAACGCTGACGGCGAACCTAAATATTTACCTCCCTAACTAGCGTCACCAGCGACACTAATACAGCGATCAGAAAAATGATCGCTTAGCTAAACTGGTAAGGGGGGGTGATCAAGGGGTTAAAACTTTATTAGGGGGGGTTAGGGGGGTACCCTAGACCTACAGGGGGCTAACCCTAATTGTCCTAACACTTCTAACTGTCACAAACTGACACTATGCAGTAATCAGAAAAAAAAAAAAAAAAAAAAAAAACCTGCTTGGTGTCAGTTTGTGACGGGGGGGTGATTGGGGGGGATCGGGGGGCGATCGGGGGGGGGGGGTCGGGGGTGTTTAGTGTGCCTGGCATGTTCTACTGTGTGTGTTTGTGTTGTGCACTTACTTACATGTCATCTCCCCTCGGCGCTGGAACGGAAACTGCCGAGCCGAGGAGAGATGACATCACATCCTCTGCCTCTGTGTACTATACAGAGGCAGGGGATGTTTCTCATTGGCTGGGAGCGATCGCGAGGGGGGGGGCACGATCGGATGGCCTCCCCCTCGTCTCTCAACTCTCCCAGCCAAATGCCGACCGCAGTTGGCACCGGGGGGGGGGGTCCGATCGGACCCCCCGCCCGCGGGAAGGCAATCACGTACCAGGTACGTGATTTTGCCTGCCCGTGCCGCTCTGCTCACGTATATAGGCGTGAGGCGGTCGGCAAGTGGTTAAGAAAATAAATAAGAGCTATGGGAGGCAGCCATACCAAAGGTGTGTCCAGGGCTCTGAAAACCAAAATAAATAAATAAATGAACCTGACCAGTAGAAGGTTTAGCCTAGAGAAGTGTTTGCTTCCATAGACATGTGCAGACACAGTCCAACGGCCCAGTACCTACAGGTACATCTTTAAAATGCCGCAAGGCACTCTATACACTTGAAAGGTTAACTCGGCAGATTCATCAAGTTTATTTCAGCTAAAAAGTGAAGGATAAACAAGCCAGTGGGCCTAAAAGACTTAAGCTGCCATGCAAATATAGATTTCTTTCGTTCAGCCTGCAAGCTAAACAAAAGAAATCGAACACATTCCTCCATCCGTGCTAACAGATATGTTCCTCTGCTGGGCTATTGTATTTTGACAGCTGGAACCCCCCTTTTCCTGTTTCAGCTTTCCACTTCCTTTTTCAGGATGGCTCCTTTCTTTTGCAGGGTACTATATGGAGCCACCCATTGTGCATGCTTCTGGCATCTTAATACTGTTTGACATGGTGACACTGCCTGTGTCAACATGCACAAGGAACCCGAGGGGACACGCACAGTAAACAGGCCCTCTGCTACTCATTGATTGGGTGTAACCCTAACTCATTCACATGGGGGGCAGTATCTGTTGCTCCCTTATTATTAAAGTGACTGCCAGATTTTGATTACCCCGCCCCCCCACCTGCAGTGGGCAAGTGGAGAAGAGGCCCTTTTACTCATTAATATGGCGTCAAGGTGCTTTGCTACGGGGGTCTGGTATAAAATTTGAGGGGAACCCACACCATTTTTTCACTCTTTTTGTGAGAGGTTCCCCTTAGAATTTATACCAGACCTAAATGGCAGGTATGAATTAAGATGGAACCCAGCTAACATCCATACCAGACCCTCATCTAGGATAAGAGTCTAGTATAGATAAATAGAATCCCTGGCCATTTATTTACAAACAGAAACAAGTGGCTGGGAACTGTCATTTTGCTGCCAATGTTAACATACATTTTCTTTGTAAATGTCAGTGTGGCTGTAGTAGGTTGAATAATACATCATACAGATATGCTATTTCACAAACAAAGTCAGGGCATTATTATAGGGCGTACACACGGTCGGACTTTGTTCGGACATTCCGACAACAAAATCCTAGGATTTTTTCCGACAGATGTTGGCTCAAACTTGTCTTGCATACACACGGTCACACAAAGTTGTCGGAAAATCCGATCGTTCTAAACGCGGTGACCTAAAACACGTACGTCGGGACTATAAACGGGGCAGTGGCCAATAGCTTTCATCTCTTTATTTATTCTGAGCATGCGTGGCACTTTGTCGGTCGGATTTGTGTACACACGATCGGAATTTCCGACAACGGATTTTGTTGTCGGAAAATTTTATATCCTGCTCTCAAACTTTGTGTGTCGGAAATTCAGATGGAAAATGTGTGATGGAGCCCACACACGGTCGGAATTTCCGACAACAAGGTCCTATCACACATTTTCCATCGGAAAATCCGACCGTGTGTACGGGGCATTAGGGTTTTGCATTTTTTGTTGTAAGCATTACTTAAATCATTGCTCTCCAAACAGAATTTATTAGCATTATTTTCTTTTTGCTTTAGCACATGTCCCCCATGGCAGTGCTTATTTCTCCATGCCATTTGTTTGACAATCCTCTGCCTATTAGCCCAGAAAATGGCCAGGTATTTTTACATATTGGCAGTTGTGTCTGTATTTGGATTCAACACTCGAACTTTAGTAATGCTATGTCCTGCTCGAATTGAACCCAAGTTCATCACTATCCAAGACCTCTGCTTTTGGAAACTATACAATGTTGGGGATTTTAACTAATCTTTATTCTTAAAAGGTACATTTTAATATGTGTGCAAAAAAATTTCAAACAACTCCAGCAGTGAAAAGAGCGTGATATCTAGGTGGAAAATTCTGTAGTGACCCCTACCCTTGGTGCCCTAAGCATGTGCTTATTTTGCCTAAAGTGGTTGCAAACCTCAGTCATGAAATCTGAGCAAGGCACATATACAGTAGCTGTAGTGTTTACTTATCTCTCTCCAAAGCTCTATGCTTCATTTCTCTCTGGTGCTTCATTCCTCTGTTATCAGAATTAGTAACTTCTAAGAAGTTTTCCTGACACATGAGATAAATTTGTGACAGGGAGGGAACTCAGCACGGAGCACCACTTTAATGTTTAATCTAGCCCTGTGCATTGAAGATGTGCATTAGACAATGCCATAATACATACTGTTTAATGCACATTACCACAAAAAGAAAATATGAGCGTGATCCAAAAGATAGCTTCTTTCAGAACACACACACATATACATACATACATACATACAAATACATACATACATACGCTTATGTTTCAACTCCATACCCTCCTCTTCAAAATAGTTGCGATGCCAGTTCTTGGAATGGTGAAACTCTGCCCAGCCAGGTGGGATATAGCAAGGAATATCTGCCTCTGAGGTCTGATAGTTTTATTACAGTTTTGCAGAAGAGGAAGAGACTGGAGCACACTCACTAAATAAAATGAAGATTGTTTATCCAACTTTCTCATTACTGACATTATTTATGGAGATCAATATCTCAAATACAAACAACGATGTCCTAGATCCAGTCTGCTTCAATAATAAAAAAGTAAATCTATGGAAAAAAAATGAATTTCATTTACACTGCAAAAAAAAGAAAGAAAAAGAAATGAGTGTTGGGTTCAATTTAAATAATTTTTAAAGAGTGGTTCTAAAGACATTTTTGTACCCTAATGCATTCCCTGCATTAAGGGAAAAAATGTCCCAGTAATTCTATCATGCCCCCCTAAATATTTACCTGTGCCCTGAGCCCATCTGTAGCAGCGCTCTCCTCTATTCCTTGCCACACAGGACACAGAGGCACCAGCAGGAGCCATGGCTCCTGCTGCTGTCAATCAAATCCTTTAAGGAGGGATCGGGGGCCGAGTTGCGCTGTGCATCTATGGACACACACAGGGTGGCTCGCAAGAGCTTGCAACAGTGCCCCCATAGCAGCTGGCTTGCTATGGTGGCACTTGCAGAGGAGGAAGCATGGAAATCACCAGCGGGGGACACCAGAAGAGGAGGTAAGAGACCACTCTGTGCAATACCATTACACAGAGCAGGTAAATATAACTTCTTTTTTATTTTAGAGGAAAAAAAATAGCCTTTCCTGACAGACACCATGGCAGCCTACGTATGGGTTAATCCCGCCTCTCATACCTCATAGGACCCCACTCCCATAAATCTTTGCAACTAGACAGAGACCATGTTCCTTTTTTGTCCTCCTCCTAGGACCAAGGTAGTCTTACCTTAGGATGTTGTCGGTCCAGTCCTGGTGGTTTGCACGCGAAGATGATGGTTCTGGCGGTTTATTTTCTGGAGTCCATTAACCTTAGCTATTAGCGGGGTGGACATGGGCAGTTAATGCGATGCCTTGAAGAGCTTACTAGCCAGCCATTGGCAGGCAAGCGGCAACATGGCCATTCGTCCCAGCTATTAGCGGGAGGCCCCTTCTTGAAATGCCCTGGTCATACAGTATGAGCAGCAATGGCTCCCAGTCCCAGGCCGGATCGAATCGGTGCCGTGGTGGTAATGTATATTGTTTTTATTCAGTTTACGTGGCAGCTGTGTTTGTTCTTTGTCGTTTGTCTCCCCTAGCTCTGTTTTCTTCCTGGTCATAGCGGCTGAGACGCATCTGCGTTCCAGTTCGCCGCTTCTTAGCCCTTCTGCGCATGCGCGAGCCTAGATTGAAGCCAAGGCTTGGTTGCACACGCGCGGTTCGGGCAAGATGGCGGCGGTCGCCCATGCGCGCGGTGTCTATGGGGTGGCGTCGAACACAGCGTAGGTTTACTGTGTGCGCGATGACATCATCATGGGCGGCAGATTCAAATAGCTGTCAGATTCAGCTATTCTTTGGGATGCTTTTCATGCTTCAGCAGCTGATTCCCCGAGCGTAGATCTTGGTTGTTCAAGGTAGGAGTTATGCTGCACTGCCTGCCTATGGTCTTATCCTACTGCTAAGTTATCAGTTTCTTATACGCTGTATTGATTGTTTTCAGTGTCTTTCTGATCTTTGTTTGCCATGGATGTGTCACCGCCTCCCAGTGGCCGATCCTTACTCTGCAGGTAGGATGGAATTAATTTCCCTCTGCCTGTGTTTGTTTTGGGTTTTTTATTATCAGGTGCATGTTAACTCTTTCTTTCCCTCAGCCCTTCTAGGTCTGAACACCGTTCTTCGGCACGTGAAGTTAGTGACAAATCTAGATCACAAAACCGTAAAGCTCTAGACGTCCTAGATCATCCTCCAGACGGTCCACGTCTAGTCGTCATTCTCACTGCCATTCCAGCCGCTCTGATAAGAAAGCATGCTGGGGATGTAAAGCTCAGGTCCCAAAGGGTAAAACTCTCTGTGAGTTATGCTATGCTCGAGCTGTTAAAGAACGAGGAGCTGGAGACCAACAGGTGGAGGCTCTGGTTAGAAGAGTGGTTCAAGAATCTCTGAACAGGACAGATCCCGTTCGTACAACCAGCCCTCCTGCTGCTCCACCACCAGTTCCTGACAGGGTCGACCCTGAGATTCCAGGTCCCTCTCGGGGAAGTCTCTCTTTAAGTGGTTCCTCGGACAGTGAAGCAGAAGTGGAAGACTCCAGTACAGGTTTTGATTTCTCCTTGGTTCCACAGATGGTTAAAGCGGTTAAAGACGCATTGAGATGGGAAGAGCCAGTAGAAGCACCCTCTAAGCAGAGGAAGTACTTCAAACAGCTCAAGAAAGAACTACCCACCTCTGTGATATAAGATGTGATATAAAATGTATGACTGTGAGTTATAGACCCTTAATTCATTATAATACACTATCACGTTAAATGACCGATTGATATCAGGGTTGTGGGGGTATCCCAGCTACACCTTAAGTGTTCTCATGAGTTTAAGGAGATGTGTAATTATATATGGTAACAGAAATATTATATCCAATATACCCTCGAAAACCTAATCAGATTTTCTGTCAGCTTGTGTTGAGCGAAATTTCTGAACGCAATACAAAAAATTTTTAAAAAACTTTTTGAAAAAGTTTTTTTAGAAAATTTTCTTTTTAAAAAAAAATTTTATTCTTGCCTTTATACATTTTATAACAAAAGGGAGGGTCCTAGTATTGAAGTACCTAATATACAGGGTGACTCTCTAGGTACTTAGGATTCACTTGTGCCAACGTCCCGGATACTGAATTGAAAATATCAAAAAACTATAGACCTTTATGGGACTTTAAAGGCACAACTGTAGTGAGCTACACAACGTATATAAAAAGGTCGAATTTTATTAGTAATATACAAAAAAACAAAAAGAATAGACAGAACATCATTAAAAACACATCAGATCTGGACATACAACGCATATCGTAACACCATATTGAGGATCCTATCCTGCAGTTTTGTATGTATCCCTATATATTTGTATACAATTCAAACATAATCCAAGTAAAGGAAAAAGATAAACTTCCCCTAAAAGAGTTGGAATTGGGGGAGCACTGCAGGTCTGGTATTCCCAAAATGGTGTATTCTCCAATTGCTCTACATGTTTCACGTTGACAAGGAACGCTTCTTCAGGAGCTAGAGGTTCTATTAAAATTACACATAAGTAAAGAAAAAAAACATATGTCAAAATTACGATATTTTAAGAGCTATTCTCAGTAAGTATGTTAAAAAGAAAAATTATTACATATGTAAGTAGTAACTTGGTAGAAAAAGAGGGAGAAAAGACGCCCCCAAATGGTAAAGCATAGCGCAGGTCCTATAAAAGATAGAGGTCTCAAGTGGGAGGACAGCACAAGGCAGTGGTCTAGGACAGCCCGTACAGAGGGACCCCCACAACACACTGAGAGACATAAAAATTGGTCGGATATGTGAAAAGTGATAATAATACAAATGTGAGAATCATCTCACTCAGATGTTCAGCTGGAATGGAAAAAGAAAAGGGAGAAAAGGGGGGGAAAGGGGGGGGGGGGAGAAGGGGAAACAAAGATGGGGAGGGGGGAAAAAAGAAAGGGAACAGAAAAAAGAACGTGGGGAGGGGGGGGCCCAAGGGGAAAAAAAAGGGAAGGAATGAAGGGGGGAGGGGAGAGAGAAAGGGGGGAAGGGGGGAAGGGGGGGGATAGGGGGAAGGGAGAACAGGGAGGGAGGGGGCAGGGCAAAGAGTGGACTGAGTTAGCAAAGTATATAAATCAAAATATTGCTTACCAAGTAAATGTATAAAGAGAAAAATTATTCACACAGATGAGTTTAGTCAGTAAGTTGCAAAAGGCGATCGAGGTAGGGATATTGGTAAAGATTAGGCAAGCAGCAAACGGACACCGGGGCCTCCCAGATATATCACATCAGGTAGTTGTAAGTAGGGAGAGCTTGTGTGTGCTATAGTTCTGGGGCATAAAACATAAGCAGAGGTGGGAATCAATTATAATTATGGATGCTAAGGTCACCGATGATAAATATATTTTTAAAGTGCTCTGCCTGGAAAGGCCACCAAAGATAACTTACCCCACAATAAAAGTAGAAGAGAAATCTGGGAGTGCACCGTCCTACTGAGTTGCTGCCTGTTGTATGTCTCAACAGTGAGCGGTGAGGAAGCCCCATATAAAGGGATATCCAGGGCGGAAGCAGCTGTTCTAATCAACACGGCGTCTTCCGGGCCCATAGCAGGCAGCTGCGCATGCGCCGAGCGACGTCACAGACCGGAACAACGGCACACGCACGAGAGATGACGTTACGCGCGTGCGTCGGAGCAGGGACCCGGGGGGACCGGGCCCAAGAGATACGCCGACTGCAGAGGCGGGGAAGAAGGGGACCCCAACGGGTCCCCCAAACCCCCGTCAATCGTCGCACATCCGGCCAGAAGGACGGACCGGATGTGCGGCGCTGTGCGATGGACACCACTGACTAGCGTTGTATGTCCAGATCTGATGTGTTTTTAATGATGTTCTGTCTATTCTTTTTGTTTTTTTGTATATTACTAATAAAATTCGACCTTTTTATATACGTTGTGTAGCTCACTACAGTTGTGCCTTTAAAGTCCCATAAAGGTCTATAGTTTTTTGATATTTATACATTTTATGGTGTCTATACGTTTATACATAATTTCTATAATAAATTGTAATACTATTGGGGACACCCTATATATATATATACTATATTTATATATATTTTTATATCTTTATTTTCTAATTTTAATCTCTTATGTCTTATCCTTTATTTTTATTTTTATTTTTAAATTTATCTCTAATTTTTGCAATTGGTATCTGTATTTTTACTCTCCATTTTAATTAACTAATCTCCTATCTTGAACTAGCCTATTGCATTCTATATAATACTAGTGTATACCACCTTTCCCATTATATATAAAAAAATATGGTAAAATTCACCTTTAATGTGGACATATAAATAGGAAATGGATAATAACAATCAGCCTGTATACAATAGATCTTAATCATGTGATGTATAGCATCGGTATATAGTATCAAGTAATGACTAATAGATTGTAATAGTTGAGGTATTGCTTAATAACGTTTAGGATGTATGCACACTATTGTTAAATACATGGTAAGTCTAGCGGCTCCATCACATCCCCATCCCCACCCCCCAAGCGACATTACCATAATTTGAGGAGGAGCGGTGTGAGCCGTACAACTATAATAATGTGTGAAGCGTGAGGCGTCGACACGTCTTTGAAAACGTCCTATGACGAAACGCGTAAGGCGGAGTCACGCTCACACGTCATACCCGCAAGTGCAGGCTGGAACGCAAGGTGGGACGCAGGCTTAGATCCTGTTCCCGGTCCCATCCTTGCTTACAGCGGTGCCTGCCAAATAGTTTTAACTTCTCTTGAACCTTTTAAATATGGAGTGTTGGAATCTTTGGAATGTTTATGTGTAATAAAATACTGGACATACTTCACGAAGGAAGCCCCCTGTTTTTCTTTCTTTGGGATCTTGGAGAGTCTAACAGATATAGGTGGTAAACGGTGAAGCAGTTTGGTCCATCTGGAAAGCACAGCCCATCCTGGAACCACTGAAAGGATCATACAGCACAAAGGCATAGCAGCAGTACCGGAACAACACTACCCCAAGACACCCACTCTGTCGCTCGGTACCCCTGTAGGGGTGTTTGTTTCTGGTGAGTGGGGGAGCACTGGGGGGCAAGCACTTCAAGTCACCGTTTTTAAAAGTATACACAGAAGTCACTGCCTTTTACTGCTGGTGCTGAGGTCAAATCACTGCATATATATTGAAGTTTACTTATACATCATCTTGCTATATGAACATTTTGGTCTTAAATGGATAATATGTTTCAAGAGACCCATCAATTTTAAAAACTATTGATTGTAATATATTCTCTTTATATATAACATTGTTTGCATGATTTTGATGGGATTTAATATTTATCATAGTTTGGAACGTCAACAGAGATCTTATTATTGATACACTGGCTAATAACTCAGAGAAGCCATAAATTGGAGTCTGCACTGACACTTTATTTTCACATATGGTTGTTCACTTTTTAAAAAAAATCTTTTTACTTACACAATATTTTTGAACCTTGGGGTTAATTTCACTGTTTACTTACTAGCTCTATAAAAATTGGTAGAGATAAATTAGCACATGCACTTGACACTTTATTCCATATATGGTTTTTACCTAATAGGTATTTATTAATTTTTTTCTTTAGTAGGCGCCATATTGTCTCAATACTTTTGAACTTTGAGGTTAGGTTAACCCAATCAATTAAATTTAAAGAACTATTTTTCCTCACTATTTTTCACATAAGTCACCCAAGTTTTAACCACTTGACAACTGGGCACTTAAACCCCCTTCCTAACCAGACCAATTTTCAGCTTTTGGTGCTCTCACATTTTGAATGACAATTACTCAGCCATGCAACACTGTATCTATATGAAATTTTTGTCCTTTTTTTCACACAAATGGAGCTTTCTTTTGGTGGTATTTAATCACCGCTGGGTTCTTTATTTTTTGCGCCGTAAAAGAAAAAAGACCGAAAAATCTGTAAAAAAATGCATTTTTCTTCATTTCTGTTATAATATTTTGCAAATTAGTAATTTTTCTTCATATATTTTGGCCAAAATTTATACCGCTACATATCTTTGGTAAAATTAACCCAAATCGGTGGATATTATTTGGTCTTTGTGAAAGTTATAGAGTCCAAAACCTATGGTGCGAATATTTGAAAATTGATCACACCTGAAGTACTGACGGCCTATCTAATTTCTTGAGACCCTAACATTCCAGAAAAGTACAAATACCCCCCAAATGATACCTTTTTGGAAAGAAGACATTCCAAGGTATTTAGAAAGATGCATGGTGAGTTTTTTGAAGTTGTCATTTTTTCCCACAATTCTTTGCAAAATCAAGGTTTTTTTTTTACTTTTTTTTTCCCCACAAAATTGTCATATTAGCAGGTTATTTCTCACACACCACATATGTATACCACAAATTACACCCAAAAACATATTCTGCTATTACTCTCGAGTACGGTGATACCACATGTGTGAGACTTTTACACAGAGTGGCCACATACGGAGGCCCAACATGCAGGGGAGCACCTTCAGGTGTTCTGGAGCACCCAGGCCAATTCTGACATTTCTCTCCTACATGTAAAAATCATCATTTATTTGCTAGAAAATTACATAGAACCCCAAAACATTATATATGTTTTTTTAGCAAAGACCCTAGAGAATACAATGGCGGTCATTGCAACTTTTTATCTCGCACGGTATTTACACAGCAATTTTTTTAATGCGTTTTTTTGGGGAAAAAGACTGTTTTGTGCTTTACAAAAACCAAAACAGTAAAGTTAGCCTAATGTTTTTGCATAATGTGAAAGATGAAGTTACGCAGAGTAAATAGATACCCAACATGTCACCTTTCAAAATTGCACGCGCTTGTGGAATGGCGCCAAACTGTGCTACTCAAAAATCCCCATAGGCGACGCTTTAAAATTTTTTACTGGTTACATGTTTTGAGTTACAGAGGAGGTCTAGGGCCAAAATTATTACTCTCGCTCTACCGATCGCAGCGATACCTCACATGTGTGGTTTGAACACAGTTTTCATATGTGGCATGACAGGTCCTCTTTACAGTGAGATATGGGGTCAATAAGACCCCACATCTCACCTCTAGGCTGGGAAGCCTGAAATAAAAAAAAAAAAAAAACGATCCTGGCTTCGATCGTAGCGGTGAGTCGGTAGAAGCGCGGGAGGGGGGGACATCCCCTCTCGCCTCCCGTAAGAACGATCAAGCAGTGGAACAGCTGCTATGATCATTCTCATGGTGTAGGGAATCGCCGGCTGAAAAAGCTGATATCTGAATGATGCCTGTAGCTGCACCCATCATTCAGATATCTCCGCACAAAGTCAAGGACGTTGTATGACGGCCGGTGGGCGGGAAGTGGTTAAAACGCATTTTTTTTTTAACACAAAGTTGTCCATTTATACAATATTTCTACCATATAACATGTACATACCAAAAATGACACCCCAAAATAGATTCCCCTGCTCTTCCTGAGTACGGCGATACCACATGTGTGAGACTTCCACAGCCTGGCCACATACAGAGGCCGAGTACAGCCGAGCGTGGCTCAGCATGGCAGGGTATGGCGGGGTATTGCGGAGTATGGCGGGGTATTGCAGAGTATGGCAGAGTATGGCGGAGTATGGCGGAGTATGGCGGGGTATGGCGGAGTATGGCGGAGTATGGCGGGGTATGGCGGAGTATGGCGGGGTATGGCGGAGTATGGCGGGGTATTGCGGAGTATGGCGGGGTATTGCAGGGTATTGCGGAGTATGGCAGAGTATGGCAGAGTATGGCAGAGTATGGCAGAGTATGGCGGGGTATGGCGGGGTATTGCGGAGTATGGCGGGGTATTGCGGAGTATGGCGGGGTATGGCGGGGCATGGCAGAGTATGGCGGGGGCATTGCAGAGTATGGCGGGGGCATTGCAGAGTATGGCGGGGGCATTGCAGAGTATTGCGGGGGAATTGCAGAGTATTGTGGGGGCATTGCAGAGTATTGTGGGGGCATTGCAGAGTATTGTGGGGGCATTGCAGAGTATTGTGGGGGCATTGCAGAGTATTGCACAGCATTGCAGAGTATTGTGGGGGCATTGCAGAGTACTGCACAGCATTGCAGAGTATTACACATAATTGCAGAGTATTCTGGTGGTATTGCAGAGTATTGCACAGCATTGCAGAGTATTGTGGTCGTATTGCAGAGTATTGCACAGCATTGCAGTGGGGATGACTAAGCATGGATGGATGGATGCCTGGATGTCTCTGTGCAGCGCTGTGGACACTACACATACAGCCCACAGTGCTGCAGACATCCATCCATCCCCCTCCCCGCTCACTGTGTACCGATCGGTACACAGGAGGGGAGGAGAGGAACCGGCGTCATCAGATGACGCCGGTCTGTTTACATGTGATCGCGCCGTCATTTGACGGCGCGATCACATGGTAAACGGCCGCGATCAGCGGCCATTTACCGGGATCCGTGATGCGCCGGGTCCTCAGGACCCGGCGGTCACGGATGTGTTCGGGTGCGCGCCCCAGGGGGCGCGCAAGAGGGGAATCTGGGAGGACGTCATAGTACGCCCTCCCAGAGTTATCCAACCGCCCTGCAGCCGTCATTCGGCTATGGGCCGGTTGGTAAGTGGTTAACATATGAGGCAACCTTTCTTTCACTGAGGTGATAGGAGACTAATTATTTTGTATTTTCTTTCACATACACAGTTATTTTTTGGTTTAGACTGTAGTACACTACACAGTGACGGAGCTCCTAAGTGATTGAGTGTGGTGCAAGCAGTTCTTAGCTCTTGATATTTCACCAAACACGGATAGTTTTACACAATAGGGCAGCGCCACTTGCACTCCCATATTACTCATTATATTTAAGCTCAAGAAAGAACGCCCAAATTTCCCCTTCCTGGGTGAACTTGGGGAAATTATTTCAGATGAATGGAGTAAAGTTGAGAGAAAAAACTCGCTGATCTCCAAGATAACGAAAATGTACCCATTCAAGGGAGAGGAGGTAAAGCATCTGGAAGCGGCACCCCTCATTGATGCGGCTTTAATGAGGTTAGTGAAACATGTCACGCTTCCTCTGGAGGACACCGTTTCTTTTAAAGATGGTTTGGAGAGGAGGATGGACACTGACCTCAAACGCATTTATATTACGGCAGGCATGGCTTGCAAACCAGCCCTGGCTCTTGCAGCTTTATCTAAAGCTATGGAAGCATGGACGGATGACATGGATGCAGTGTTGGGAAAGATCTCTGAAGAGTTGCTCAAGAACTCACCAGTACATGAGCTGAAGCTGGCATCAGCCTTTCTGGGGGAAGCATCCCTTGATATTATCCGCCTTGTGGCACGTGTCATGCTTTCTTCAGTCACGGCGAAGCGCACCTTGTGGTTGCGCCCGTGGGTTGCGGATCCTGCCTCTAAACAGGCAAGGTGTAAAATTCCCTTTGAGGGCTCCTCCCTCTTTGGGAATAAACTGGACTCCGCCATTACCCGTGCTACAGGGGGTAAATCAGGTTTCTTACCCCAGGACCGTTGTTCTTTTGGTCAGAGAAAAACTTATCCTAGACAAGATCAGGAGCGTGCGAGGGATGCACGCCGCTACAGACCTGGCCGTGATTTCAGAAAAAACTGGAGGAGAAATCAACCTTCAGGGCAGAAGTCCTCAAAGTCAGCCTCTTCGGGGGGACGTGAGGCTGCAAAGTCCTTTTGATATAGAGCCTGTCCAGACAGAGCGAGTCGGGGCTCGTTTACTCCGTTTCCAGCACGTCTGGGCAGCCTCGATTCGGAATTTCTGGACCATCAAAACGGTCTCTTCGGGTCATACTTGGGTGTTCAGCAGCCCACCCACACACCGGTTTGTTCCTACAACTCTTCCACACATAGAAGAGAAGAAACAGGTTCTTCTGTCATATACGGATTCACTAGTAGCCCAAGGGACCGCCATTCAAGTACCAACAGAACAGAGATTCCTAGGGGTGTACTTCCCCCTTTTCATGGTCCTCAAAAAGAATGGGTCCTGGAGGCCTGTAATCGACTTGACATATCTGAACTCCTTCATCAAGAAGGAAAAATTCAAAATGGAGACTCTGCTAACAATACGCCAGACGATACAACCGGGAGATTGGCTTGTCTCCATAGACCTGAAAGATGCCTACTTTCACGTGCCGATTGCAAGGAAATTCCAGGTGTATCTCCGATTCGCAGTAGATCAGAGGCATCTCCAATTCACATGTCTCCCATTCGGGCTTACAACATCGCCTCGAGTGTTTTCGAAGCTCTTATTGGCTGTGGTAGCATTAATCAGGGTCAAAGGTATCCGGTTACACCATTATTTGGACGACCTACTTCTGCTTTCACAAGACAGGGATCAGCTGTTGGTACATCGAGATCAGGTTATCTCTACCCTAACAGAGTTCGGTTGGCTGTTGAACAAGGAGAAGAGTCATCTAGATCCAACGCAGTCTCTAATATTCCTTGGAGCCCAATTCAACACGGTGGAGAGCACCATCTCTCTGCCTCTGGAGAAAATTCCGGTGATTCGGGAAAGAATTTGTCTAGCATTATCATCATCTCTTCTCAGAGCCTCGCAATGTCTAAGGATAATTGGCACCATGGTAGCCACAGCCCCCATGGTGAGCTGGGCGCAATGGAAGATGCGGCCCTTTCAGAAGGGGTTTCTCCAACAGTGGGATCCAGGGTCTCGAGACCATCTTGTACGGGTTACCACCTCCATGCGGGAGAGCCTCCCCTGGTGGCTGCAACGGAAGAATCTTCTCAATTGCCATTCCATAGCACCTGTCTCCTGGATCACGGTGACAATGGATGCAAGCAACTGAGGCTGGGGCGCTCTCTGTCTGACGGAGGTAGCCCAAGGCAGATGGGACTTCCCATCCCAAGGGATAGTCTGGAATATCCTGGAGCTTCGAGCTGCCTTCCATGCGCTTCAAGCCTTTTCCCACCTGACATCAGGGGCCTCTGTCCTTCTGAGACTGGACAATACGACTGCAGTGTCTTACATCAAGAGGCAGGGGGGCACCCGCAGTCTCTCTTTACTGAAAGAAGTAAGGCCGATCATGTCCTGGGACCAGGCGAATTTGACAAATTTATCGGCTGTTTATCTCCCCGGAATTCAGAATGTCCAGGCGGACTTCCTTTCAAGGGTCACCCTGGACAACAACGAATGGTCTCTCCACACCGAAGTGTTCAACTGGGTCTTGTCTCTGGGAACGATGCCGGAAGTAGATCTGTTTGCATTCCCTTGCAACTTCAAACTGCAGAAATATTACACAAGGTGTTGTTGTCCCCAAGCCTTCGGAGTGGATGCCCTGACGGACCAGTGGAGATTCCACAAGGCCTATGCCTTTCCCCGGGTACCAGTCATTCTCCGATTTCTATCGAGGCTCAGGTGGGAAGAAGTCGAAGTAGTGGCGGTTGTTCCTTTCTGGCCCAACAGGCCATGGTTTCCTCTCCTGGTTCAGCTCAGTTACCGGGATCCGGTCCCTCTCCCGTCCAGACCAGATCTGTCGCAAGGAATGTCTCTTCACCCATGCCCATCTCATCTCCATCTGATGGCTTGGTGGTTGAGAGGGGAAGGCTGGAAGCACTAGGATGTCCAAGTTCAGCAATTGCTACTTTGTTGAATGCCAGAAGAGCGGGCACCAAGAGTTTATCAAAGAATTTGGTCAAAATTTGCAGACTATGTGGCCTCCACTAATGGCTCCTGTATTGACAAAAAGATACAGGATATTCTGGGTTTTCTGCAGACAGGCCTGGACCTGTCTTTATCGGTTAGCTCCTTACGAGTCCAAGTTTCGGCAATCTCCGCCTTCACAGGTGTATCATGGGTCAGGCACCCCTTACTAGACAGTTCTTCAGGGGAGCAATAAGACTTATGCCCCGTACACGCGGTCGGATTTTCCGATGGAAAATGTGTGATAGGACCTTGTTGTCGGAAATTCCGACCGTGTGTGGGCTCCATCACACATTTTCCATCGGATTTTCCGACACACAAAGTTTGAGAGCAGGCTATAAAATTTTCCGACAACAAAATCCGTTGTCGGAAATTCCGATCGTGTGTACACAAATCCGAAGCACAAAGTGCATGCTCAGAATAAATAAAGAGATGAAAGCTATTGGCCACTGCCTCGCTTATAGTCCCGACGTACGTGTTTTACGTCACCGCGTTCAGAATGATCGGATTTTCCGACAACTTTGTGTGACCGTGTGTATGCAAGACAAGTTTGAGCCAACATCCGTTGGAAAAAATCCTAGGATTTTGTTGTCGGAATGTCCGATCAATGTCCGACCGTGTGTACGGGCATTAGACCTCAAAGGAAACCAAGATTTTCTAAATGGGATCTTCCTCTTGTCTTGGACTTCTTCGCAGGAAGAGAAATAAGTCATGTGGTCCAGTCATTTATTAAGGAACTTTCCCTCAAAGTGGTCTTTTTAGTAGCCATAACATCGGCTAAGAGGGTTTCCGAAATTGGTTCCTTAGGTTTCAAAGAACCATTCCTTACGTTCTTTCCTGAATCGAGTGGTCCTGATTCCTATGTTAGGTTCAAATCCCAAAGTAACAACTGTCTTCCATGAAAATCAGGAAATTGTTCTTCCTACGTTCAGGTCTTCTGAGGACTCTAATATTCATCCTCTAGATGTCGGAGAAGTTCTAAAGCAATACTTGGAAGCCACAGCTTCTTTTCGCCAAAGCATGCTTCCTCTAGAACCATTGCAGCATGAATTGTTCAGGCCATTCAGTGGGCTTATAAATCTAAGGGTTTGGCTCCTCCGGAGGCAGTGACCGCTCATTCTACCAGGAGCGTTTCTACATCTTGGGCAGCATCCCGGCATGTTTCTCCGGAAGTAATCTGTAAAGCGGCCTCATGGTCATCAATTAACACTTTTATGACGCACTATTGTGTCGAACCGGCTTCCTTGTCATCGGTTAATTTTGGTTTGCACGTATTATCTGTTGATGGTGCCAATTAAACCTTTTTTTTCTTTAACCAGCAATTGCCCACCCGGGTGTGTATGGCTAGTTATTTCCCATACGTAGGCTGCCATGGAGTCTGTCAGGAAAACGGAAAATTTATATCAAATACTTACCGTAATTTTCCTTTCCTGATGGACTCCATGGCAGCAAAAGTTCCCTCCCATTTGCTGGAGTAGGCTAAGTTACGGAACATGGTCTCTGTCTAGTTGCAAAGATTTATGGGAGTGGGGTCCTATGAGGTATGAGAGGCGGGATTAACCCATACGTAGGCTGCCATGGAGTCCATCAGGAAAGGAAAATTACGGTAACTATTTGATATAAATTTTCCGTTTTATAACCACTTTCAACCTATAACCATGAACCTGCTTTGGAATCTCTATTTTGTGTGTTTTTACAACAATCTATGAGCAACTTTAATTGTTATATGTCAGCAATGATGATGCAGAAATTATAATTATATATATGCTCCCGCCCAGAGATGTTATCATTTTGCCTTGTACTGTGACCTTCCCAAACCCCGTAGCTAATGCTCACTGGTGCTTCCTGTCTGACTGGCTCAGCCTGATCTTAAACATCATATGAGCACAAAAAAACTTTAATACCCTGAATAAACCCCACAGAAAGCTCATGCACTGTGCATGTTTGTTGTATGTGTTTCAATATAATTTGTGTATTATTCTCCTTCCCCTTCTAAAAACTTTAAACACATTTATTTTGTTGTGATTTACCAGGAATCATCTAGGAATTGCCTATCAAGTTAACCCCTTCCCGGCGGCCACCGGTAGCTCTTTAAAGGAGCTGTAATGTTGGGAAGCAGAGCAGCTTTCCGATCATGTGACCACTGTATTTGGCCTCCACAGCGGTCACATGATTGGAAGCTCATCTTGCTGGCTCTGGGACAGAAGCTGTGAACGAGAGCTGTCGGAGACAGCTCTGTCAGTCTGATAGGAGTGCACTCTCAGTACACAAAGTCCACATTTCCTACCATATATATGTGTAACGCCGAAGGGAGAGATTAAACATTTTATTTCTATTGCCATTCTGCAAAAATTAAAACATGCTGTATTTACCTACTGTATCTAACCTCTTTTCCATGCCTGATCTCTTCTTTTGGAAATATTTTCTGGGATGTCTTAAGCTTCAATCACACGGGTGTTTTGCCACAATGTGAATCCCAGCGTCAAAAATCTACTGATTCCAGATTTTAGGATTGACAAGTGTATGTGAATAGCATTGGCTGCTCCAACTGAAATTTTTTGTGCTTGCTTGCACAGCTAGAAATCAAATGCACTGATTGGTGGCTTTTTTCCAGCGTATTTTTTTTACTGTGCTGAGTAAGCAGCGGTGGAAAATAATGGTCATCATTCTTGCAGAATCAACTTTAGCAACTGGACACTTATCCACATCAAAAATAAATTTCAGTAGTGTAATAGGCATACAGTTATTAAATTCAGCATGTTGGAGGCAACAAGAGGGGTTCTGTTGTCCACCCCCCTTTAGCCCCTCCTCTTTTCCCGACAGTCTTCAGATCATCATAGGTCCCAGAAGACTGCAGGACCATTCACAAAGCATGCGCAGTTGGAAGCCGGCTGTGACTTGCGACTTCAAGGCTTCACTGCTGGTTTCCCTTAGTTAAAGCGGAGTTCCACACAAAAATGGAACTTCCGCTTTTCGGAACCCACCCCTCCTCCGGTGTCACATTTGGCACCTTTCAGGGGGGAGGGGGGTGCAGATACCTGTCTAAGACAGGTATTTGCACCCACTTCCGGCATAGACTCCCATGGGAGTCTATGCCTCTTCCCGTCCCGACCGCGCTGTCTGCTGGGAACACACAGCTCCCAGGAGAGAGCGGGGACCACTAGGGACGCGCAGCGCGACTCGCGCATGCGCAGTAGGGAACCGGGAAGTGAAGCCGCAACGCTTCACTTCCTGATTCCCTCACCTAGGATGGCAGCGGCAGCTGCCGAGAACCGAGCGCGTTCTCGGCGTCCCCTGCCGACATAGCTGGACCCTGGGACAGGTAAGTGGCAATGTATTAAAAGTCAGCAGCTGCAGTATTTGTAGCTGCTGGCTTTTAATATTTTTTTTTTTGGCGGTGTGGGTGAACCCCCGCTTTAAGATGCTGGTGCCTGGACCTGATGCCCATTGAAGAATCAGCTCAGGTGAGGACAGCACTAGATCCAGGGGTGGGGGGGCTTATATAAAAGGTCGGCAGCTACAGTATTTGCTTGTGACAATCACTGTGACCTGCTGAGAGTGATGCTCCACTGTCCCATCGGTGCACAAGCTTACACAAGACTGGTATGCTGATTACATCCAGAGTAATTCCTACTTCCTATCACCAGGTACAAACAGGAGTTTTCCCGACCCTAGGCTGAGCCTATCTCTCCTTCACAAGTGGGGTTCTGTACCTACATACTTTCCATACTTTGCAGGGCTCACAAAAATGGCACAGCAGGGTGCTATAAAACCTTTCTGTTTTAAAAATGGCCACCCATATTTTCAAAAGAACTCTGTGTCCAAACCAAAACAAGCTCCTCCAAGATGGCACCCAGGGGCCATGGCAGAACACATTCTGGTACCATGCCTGGGTTCCCCCTCGAAGAGAGAAGTACTTCTCTTAAAGTGGTTGTAAACCCTGCTTGGTAATTTTTACCTACAGGTAAGCCTATAATGAGTCTTACCTGTAGGTAAACTGAATATCTCCTAAACCTGCACCGTTTAGGAAATAGTCACCCTGCATGCAGCCAGTGACATCACTGGCGCATGCACTCTAGAGGGCTTTGTTATAAGGTGAGTATTTCATAATGTGCTAGTATGCGATGCAGGGTTTGTTTGTTTTTTTTAACATCCATGGTTTACAACCGCTTTGCACATAATTCCACTTAGGAAACTAAGGATAGTTGGAGACATCTAGTGGTGGATCTAGTCCTTACACAACTGAATAATATTTTTATGGAGAGGTGGCTAGCTACTTTTTGAGCGCGTCCTGGCCTCACACTTTGGGGTTACTAACCTAGGTGACAATAATGCCCCCTCCCCATGCAGCATGACAGAGATCGACTCGAAGGCAAATTAGATGCATGATGTCAGTATCCCAGGGGGCCTCGGGTCAATATCCACCACACTGCGCATGCACTGGGCAATCAAAACTGCACTGTATGTTATCAGGAGGCCACCTCAAAGAACGCAGAAAAGACATAAGGCTTGTAGGCAGGTGGCCTACTGTATGCTCAGTTAGCATTCAGCTACCCAGGTGAGGGGGAAAGGGGTAGGCCTCATGCACACTAGATGTTTTTACAGATGCTTCTAGGGGCATCTGGGCTTTTTTTTCTGCCTCTAAACCCCTGTCACTTTCCAGGTAGAAGAGCCTGATATGCAGAGGTAGGCCTCTCTTAAACCTCTGACTCGAGGCCCCTGATAGAGCAAACAGGTGGCGCGGGAGTGCAGAGTGGCACGAGTGCCTGGCAGGATCTCTAGCAGTAAAGCTGGACCGGAACTTCCAATGGAACTGTGAAGGATCACCAGCAAGGTTGGAAGGCCAAGGACCGCAGACAGACTGTGGACTGGAACAGGCCGGTACTTGGATGCCACAGACCAGGAGATGGGTATAGCAGCTAGTGGAGTAGAGGTTCCATGAGGATTGGAACACAGGCAGGAGCAGGCAGGTCAGGTCATACACAGACGGGCAGATCAGAAACAGTTGGGGAGGCTGGAGCAAGTTCAAGGTGCAGGCCAGGTCGGTAGCAGATGAGCAGCGAGGTACCCCCCACACAAAGATGCTATTTGGGTTTGGATGGATGCTTAACGTGGAACAACTTGACTAAGGATGAGCCGAACACCCCTCTGTTCGGTTCGCACCAGAACGTGCGAACAGGCAAAAAATGTATGCGAACACCGTTAAAGTCTATGGGACACGAACATGAATAATCAAAAGTGCTAATTTTAAAGGCTTATATGCAAGTTATTGTCTTATTGGCTTATATGCAAGTTATTATAAAAGTTTTAAAAACGGCCGTTTTTTGGGAGCAGTGATTTTAATAATGCTTAAAGTGAAAAAATAAAAGTGTAATATTCCTTTAAATTTCATACCTGGGGGGTGTCTTTAGTATGCCTGTAAAGGGGCGCATGTTTCCCGTGTTTAGAACAGTCTGACAACAAAATGACATTTCAAAGGAAAAAAAGTCATTTAAAACTACTCACAGCTATTAATGAATTGCCGGTCCGACAATACACATAAAAGTTCATTGATAAAAACGGCATGGGAATTCTCCACAGGGGAACCCCGAACCAAAATTAACGTGGGGGTCCCTCTAAATTCCATACCAGGCCCTTCAGGTCTGGTATGGCTTTTAACCACTTGCCGACCGCCTACCGCATATATACTGCGGCAGAATGGCACGGGCAGGCAGAATCACATACCCGTACGTGATCTGCCTCCTGCGGGCGGGGGGTCCGATCGGACCCCCCCCCGGTGCCATCGGCGGTCGGCATTTGACTGGGAGCGTCGGGAGGCGAGGGGGAGACCATCCGATCGTGGCCCCCCCCTCGCGATCGCTCCCAGCCAATGGGAATCCTCCTCTGCCTGTGTGTCGTTTCACACAGGCAGAGGATGTGATGTCATCTCTCCTCGGTCTGGCAGTTTCCGTTCCAGCGCCGAGGAGAGAAGACAAGTGAGTGCACAAAACACACACACACACAGTAGAACATGCCAGGCATACTTTTCACCCCCGATCCCCCCCCGATCGCCCCCCAATCACCCCCCCCCCCTGTAACAAACTGACATTAGCAGTATTTTTTTTTTTTTTTTTTCTGATTACTGCATAGTGTCAGTTTGTGACAGTTACAGTGTTCGGGCAGTTAGTATTACCCCCCTTTAGATCTAGGATACCCCCCTAACCCCCCCTAATAAAGTTTTAACCCCTTGATCACCCCCTGTCACCAGTGTCGCTAAGCGATCATTTTTCTGATCGCTGTATTAGTGTCGCTGGTGACGGTAGTTAGGGAGGTAAATATTTAGGTTCGCCGTCAGCGTTTTATAGCGTCGGGGACCCCCATATACTATCTAATAAATGTTTTAACCCCTTGATTGCCCCCTAGTTAACCCTTTCACCACTGATCACCGTATAACTGTTACGGGTGACGCTGGTTAGTTCGTTTATTTTTTATAGTGTCAGGGCACCCGCCGTTTATTACCGAATAAAGGTTTAGCCCCCCGATCGCCCGCGGTGATATGCGTCGCCCCAGGCAGCGTCAGATTAGCGCCAGTACCGCTAACACCCACGCACGCAGCATACGCCTCCCTTAGTGGTATAGTATCTGTACGGATCAATATCTGATTCAATCAGATCTATACTAGCGTCCCCAGCAGTTTAGGGTTCCCGAAAACGCAGTGTTAGCGGGATCAGCCCAGATACCCGCTAGCACTTGCGTTTTGCCCCTCCGCCCAGCCCAGCCCACCCAAGTGCAGTATCGATCGATCACTGTCACTTACAAAACACTAAACGCATAACTGCAGCGTTCGCAGAGTCAGGTCTGATCCCTGCGATCGCTAACAGTTTTTTTGGTAGCGTTTTGGTGAACTGGCAAGCACCAGCCCCAGGCAGCGTCAGATTAGCGCCAGTACCGCTAACACCCACGCACGCACCGTATACCTCCCTTAGTGGTATAGTATCTGATCGGATCAATATCTGATCCGATCAGATCTATACTAGCGTCCCCAGCAGTTTAGGGTTCCCAAAAACGCAGTGTTAGCGGGATCAGCCCAGATACCTGCTAGCACCTGCGTTTTGCCCCTCCGCCCGGCCCAGCCCAGCCCACCCAAGTGCAGTATCGATCGATCACTGTCACTTACAGAACACTAAACGCATAACTGCAGCGTTCGCAGAGTCAGGGCTGATCCCTGCGATCGCTAACAGTTTTTTTGGTAGCGTTTTGGTGAACTGGCAAGCACCAGCCCCAGGCAGCGTCAGATTAGCGCCAGTACCGCTAACACCCACGCACGCAGCATACGCCTCCCTTAGTGGTATAGTATCTGATCGGATCAATATCTGATCTGATCAGATCTATACTAGCGTCCCCAGCAGTTTAGGGTTCCCAAAAACGCAGTGTTAGCGGGATCAGCCCAGATACCTGCTAGCACCTGCGTTTTGTCCCTTCGCCCGGCCCAGCCCAGCCCACTCAAGTGCAGTATCGATCGATCACTGTCACTTACAAAACACTAAACGCATAACTGCAGCGTTCGCAGAGTCAGGCCTGATCCCTGCGATCGCTAACAGTTTTTTTTGTAGCGTTTTGGTGAACTGGCAAGCACCAGCGGCCTAGTACACCCCGGTCGTAGTCAAACCAGCACTGCAGTAACACTTGGTGACGTGGCGAGTCCCATAAGTGCAGTTCAAGCTGGTGAGGTGGCAAGCACAAGTAGTGTCCCGCTGCCACCAAAAAGACAAACACAGGCCCGTCGTGCCCATAATGCCCTTCCTGCTGCATTCGCCAATCCTAATTGGGAACCCACCGCTTCTGCAGCGCCCGTACTTCCCCCATTCACATCCCCAACCAAATGCAGTCGGCTGCATGAGAGGCATTTTTATGTCCTCCCGAGTACCCCTACCCAACGAACCCCCCCAAAAAAGATGTTGTGTTTGCAGCAAGCGCGGATATAGGCGTGACACCCACTATTATTGTCCCTCCTGTCCTGACAATCCTGGTCTTTGCATTGGTGAATGTTTTGAACGCTACCATTCACTAGTTGACTATTAGCGTAGGGTACAGCATTGCACAGACTAGGCACACTTTCACAGGGTCTCCCGAGATGCCATCGCATTTTGAGAGACCCGAACCTGGAACCGGTTACAGTTATAAAAGTTAGTTACAAAAAAAAGTGTAAAAAAAAAAAAAAAACACAAACAAAAATATTAAAAAAAAAAAAAATAGTTGTCGTTTTATTGTTCTCTCTCTCTCTATTCTCTCTCTATTGTTCTGCTCTTTTTTACTGTATTCTATTCTGCAATGTTTTATTGTTATTATGTTTTATCATGTTTGCTTTTCAGGTATGCAATTTTTTATACCTTACCGTTTACTGTGCTTTATTGTTAACCATTTTTTTGTCTTCAGGTACGCCATTCACGACTTTGAGTGGTTATACCAGAATAATGCCTGCAGGTTTAGGTATCATCTTGGTATCATTCTTTTCAGCCAGCGGTCGGCTTTCATGTAAAAGCAATCCTAGTGGCTAATTAGCCTCTAGACTGCTTTTACAAGCAGTGGGAGGGAATGCCCCCCCCCCAACGTCTTCTGTGTTTTTCTCTGGCTCTCCTGTCTCAACAGGGAACCTGAAAATGCAGCCGGTGATTCAGCCAGCTGACCATAGAGCTGATCAGAGACCAGAGTGGCTCCAAACATCTCTATGGCCTAAGAAACCGGAAGCTACGAGCATTTTATGACTTAGATTTCGCCGGATGTAAACAGCGCCATTGGGAAATTGGGAAAGCATTTTATCACACCGATCTTGGTGTGGTCAGATGCTTTGAGGGGAGAGGAGAAATCTAGGGTCTAATAGACCCCAATTTTTGCAAAAAAGAGTACCTGTCACTACCTATTGCTATCATAGGGGATATTTACATTCCCTGAGATAACAATAAAAATGATTTAAAAAAAAAAAATGAAAGGAACAGTTTAAAAATAAGATAAAAAAATAATAATAATAAAGAAAAAAAAAAAAAAAAAGCACCCCTGTCCCCCCTGCTCTCGCGCTAAGGTGAACGCAAGCGTTGGTCTGGCGTCAAATGTAAACAGCAATTGCACCATGCATGTGAGGTATCGCCGCGAAGGTCAGATCGAGGGCAGTAAGTTTAGCAGTAGACCTCCTCTGTAAATCTAAAGTGGTAACCTGTAAAGGCTTTTAAAGGCTTTTAAAAATGTATTTAGTTTGTCGCCACTGCACGTTTGTGCGCAATTTTAAAGCCTGTCATGTTTGGTATCCATGTACTCGGCCTAAGATCATCTTTTTTATTTCATCAAACATTTGGGCAATATAGTGTGTTTTAGTGCATTAAAATATAAAAAAGTGTGTTTTTTCCCCAAAAAATGCGTTTGAAAAATCGCTGCGCAAATACTGTGTGAAAAAAAAAAATGAAACACCCACCATTTTAATCTGTAGGGCATTTGCTTTAAAAAAATATATAATGTTTGGGGGTTCAAAGTAATTTTCTTGCAAAAAAAAATTATTTTTTTATGTAAACAATAAGTGTCAGAAAGGGCTTTGTCTTCAAGTGGTTAGAAGAGTGGGTGATGTGTGACATAAGCTTCTAGATGTTGTGCATAAAATGCCAGGACAGTTCAAAACCCCCCCAAATGACCCCATTTTGGAAAGTAGACACCCCAAGCTATTTGCTGAGAGTCATGTTGAGTCCATGGAATAATTTATATTGTGACACAAGTTGCGGGAAAGAGACAATTTTTTATTTTTTTTATTTTTTTTTGCGCAAAGTTGTCACTAAATGATATATTGCTCAAACATGCCATGGGAATATGTGAAATTACACCCCAAAATACATTCTGTTGCTTCTCCTGAGTACGGGGATACCACATGTGTGGGACTTTTTGGGAGCCTAGCCGCGTACGGGACCCCGAAAACCAAGCACCGCCTTCAGGCTTTCTAAGGCCGTAAATTTTTGATTTCACTCTTCACTGCCTATCACAGTTTCGGAGGCCATGGAATGCCCAGGTGGCACAAAACCCCCCCAAATGACCCCATTTTGGAAAGTAGACACCCCAAGCTATTTGATGAGAGGTATAGTGAGTATTTTGCAGACCTCACTTTTTGTCACAAAGTTTTGAAAATTGAAAAAAGAAAAAAAAAAAATTTTTTTCTCGTCTTTCTTTATTTTCAAAAACAAATGAGAGCTGCAAAATACTCACCATGCCTCTCAGCAAATAACTTGGGGTGTCTACTTTCCAAAATGGGGTCATTTGGGGGGGGTTTGTGCCACCTGGGCATTCCATTGCCTCCGAAATTGTGATAGGCAGTGAGGAGTAAAATCAAAAATGTACGCCCTTAGAAATCCTGAAGGCGGTGCTTGGTTTTCGGGGTCCCGTACGCGGCTAGGCTCCCAAAAAGTCCCACACATGTGGTATCCCCGTACTCAGGAGAAGCAGCTAAATGTATTTTGGGGTGCAATTCCACATATGCCCATGGCCTGTGTGAGCAATATATCATTTAGTGACAACTTTGTGCAAAAAAAAAAAAAAAATTTGTCACTTTCCCGCAACTTGTGTCAAAATATAAAACATTCCATGGACTCAACATGCCTCAAAGCAAATAGCTTGGGGTGTCTACTTTCCAAAATGGGGTCATTTGGGGGGGTTTTATGTCATCTGGGCATTTTATGGCCTTCAAAACTGTGATAGGTAGTGAGGAGTAAAATCAAAAATGTACTCCCTTAGAAATCCTGAAGGCGGTGCTTGGTTTTCGGGGCCCCGTACGCGGCTAGGCTCCCAAAAAGTCCCACACATGTGGTATCCCCGTACTCAGGAGAAGCAGCTAAATGTATTTTGGGGTGCAATTCCACATATGCCCATGGCCTGTGTGAGCAATATATCATTTAGTGACAACTTTTTGTAATTTTTTTTTTTTTGTCATTATTCAATCACTTGGGACAAAAAAAATAAATATTCAATGGGCTCAACATGCCTCTCAGCAAATTCCTTGGGGTGTCTACTTTCCAAAATGGGGTCATTTGTGGGGGTTTTGTACTGCCCTGCCATTTTAGCACCTCAAGAAACGACATAGGCAGTCATAAATTAAAGGCTGTGTAAATTCCAGAAAATGTACCCTAGTTTGTAGACGCTATAACTTTTGCGCAAACCAATAAATATACACTTATTGACATTTTTTTTACCAAAGACATGTGGCCGAATACATTTTGGCCTAAATGTATGACTAAAATTGAGTTTATTGGATTTTTTTTAGAACAAAAAGTAGAAAATATCATTTTTTTTCAAAATTTTCGGTCTTTTTCCGTGTATAGCGCAAAAAATAAAAACGGCAGAGGTGATCAAATACCATCAAAAGAAAGCTCTATTTGTGGGAAGAAAAGGACGCAAATTTCGTTTGGGTACAGCATTGCATGACCGCGCAATTAGCAGTTAAAGCGACGCAGTGCCGAATTGTAAAAAGTGCTCTGGTCAGGAAGGGGGTAAAACCTTCCGGGGCTGAAGTGGTTAAGGGGAATCCTGCACCAAAATGAAAAAAAAAATGGCATGGGGTCCCGCCAAAAATCCATACCAGACCCTTATGGAAGTCCCCGTCAAGTCTCCGTGCGTCAGAGGGGGCGGGGTCACCGGGTGGCCCTGCCCTCCGTTATTTAAGAACCGTCAGATGAGGAGGAGCATCACACATCCCATCATGGTGGATGCGGTGGATGCGGAGTGGCCCGAGAAGAGGAAGGGAAGAAGACGCTGCGGAGGAAGATGCCGGATGAGAAGAACCAGAAGAACCAGAAAAAGAAGAAGATGCAGGAAGAATTCAAAGGAGGATAGAAGAAAGAAGAAGCCTTTAAATAAAGGAATCGTGAAAACTGTCTCTTGTCATTTTTAACATTTTTTACACTTTTTTTGTGAAATGGTAGGGGTACTTTTGTACCCCCTTACCATTTCACACAGGGGGAGGGCCAGGATCTGGGGGTCCCCTTGTTAAAGGGGGCTTCCAAATTCCAATAAGCCCCCCACCCGCAGACCCCCACAACCACTGGGCAAGGGTTTTGGGGATGAGGCCCTTGTCCCCATCAACATGGGGACAAGGTGTTTTGGGGGGCTACCCCAAAGCACCCTCCCAATGTTGAGGGCATGTGGCCTGTTATGGTTCAGGAGGGGGGGCGCTCTCTCTCGTCCCCCCCTATTTTCCTGCGGCCTGCCATGTTGCGTGCTCGGATAAGGGTCTGATATGGATTTTTGGGGAACCCCACGCCATTTTTTTTTAAATTTTGGCACGGGGTTTCCCTTAAAATCCATACCAGACCTTAACGGTCTGGTATAGATTTTGAGGGGGACCCCACGCCATTTTTTTTTACATTATGGCTGGGGTTCCCCTTAACCCTTAATATCCATACCAGACCTGAAGGGCCTGGTATGGAATTTAGGGGGACCCCCACGTCATTTTTTTTTAAATTTTGGTTCGGGGTTCCCCTGTGGGGAATTCCCATGCCGTTTTTATCAATGAACTTTTATGTGTATTGTCAGACCGGCAATTCATTAATAGCCGCGAGTAGTTTTGAATGGCTTTTTTTCCTTTAAAATGTCATTTTGCTGTCAGACTGTTCTAAACACGGGAAACATGCGCCCCTTTACAGGCATACTATAGACACCCCCCAGGTACGAAAATTTAAAGGAATATTAGACTTTTAGTGTATCACTTTAAGCATTATTGAAAATCACTGCTCCCGAAAAAACGGCTGTTTTTAAAACTTTTTTTTGCATTGATCCATGTCCCCTGGGGCAGGACACAGGTCCCCAAACACTTTTTATGACAATACCATGCATATAAGCCTTTAAAATTACCACTTTTGATTTCTCCCATAGACTTTTAAAGGGTGTTCCGTGGCTTTCGAATGTGCCGCGAACATCCCAAATTGTTCGCTGTTCGGCGAACAGCCGATGTTCGAGTCGAACGTGAGTTCGACTCAAACTCGAAGCTCATCCCTAAACTTGACCAACTGTAGGACATAAACATCATGAGCTGGTACAAGTCCTTTCAGCAATAGAGTAGCCTTTCCAGTCCACCAGATTGTCACGTACCTGGTGGGTTTTGAGCCCGAACTGCAGAGAGAGGCCTCCCCTACGGCTCCCACTCACGGCCCTCTGGAATGGAGACAGAGGGCACAGGAGTGAGGAGAGGTGTGAGTGCCTGGCAGGATCAATAGTCCGTCCAGAAGTCCAGGAATGGTTAGGAACCAGGGGACTGGAACTAGAGAGAAGGCTGGAGCCTGGAATGCTGACTGGAACCAGGAACACAGCAGGCGAGTAGACTGGAGACTGGATGCAGGACTGGAACCAGGAACACAGCAGGCAAGTAGACTGGAGACTGGATGCTGGACTGGAACCAGGAACAACAGAAGACAAGTAGACTGGAGACTGGATGCTGAACTGGAACCAGGAACAACAGCAGGTAAGTAGGCAAAAGACTGGAGTGCTGGACTGGAACCAGGAACACAGCAGGCAAGTAGACTTGAGACTGGAACACTGACTGGAGCCAGGAACAAGAGCAGGCAAGTAAACAGGTATCAGGAATCAAGCAGAAGGATCGTCAGACAGGCCAGTGATCGGTATCAGACGGACAGCAGAGTTACCAGGGATCAAACAGAAGGATAGTCTGGGCAAGCCAGAGGTCAGATGCAGGCAGATAGTTGGGTTGGTCACAAACGGATAGCCGGGACTATAACAGGTAGTCTCAGATCAGATCAGGTAGAGCAAACAGCCGGGACTGAGTGTGAGAGGCAGGTTTAAATAGCCCCCCTGGCGCCAACAGGGATGCGCGTGCGCGTGCACAATGGCGCCCACAACCGCGCACCAGTGAGCCTGGGACGCCAATTACTGGCAGGATCTTCCTGACACAGATACTGTAATTGTCTACCCTTATGCCAAGAATCCAGAATTTTACTAATTTTATATTCTTGATGGTCATCAACCAAGACAGGAGAAGGACGTCTAGAGGGTACCCTATAGCGTATGTATCTGTACGCCCATACCCTATGTATCTGTGAACAGACTGAAGCAGAACTTTTCTTATGACTCTCCAGTGCTTAGTTCACCTGGTCACAATGTTGGCTGCCGCAGGTACCTCCACCAGAGAAGATTGGAATGGAAAAACTCTGGGTTGATACCCAAAGGCAGCTCGAAAAGCCATTGTAAAATTGTGCGCTAATTTAGCTGGAGGTAGCATCTCACTCCAGTTGTCATGTTCAACATAAACCCTTAGATAGGTCTCTAAATCTTGATTCACCCTGTTTGGCCATTAGATTGGGGGTGGTATCCAGAAGACAGGGAATTCTTAATACCTAGATGTTTGCAAACAGCATTCCAGAGCGAAGATATGAATTGAGGGCCTCTGTCGCTAACAATATCGACAGGCATACCTTGTAAACGGATGACATGTTCAATAAGGGATAGAGCCAAGCTTGGGGCAGAAGGTAGGGCAGGCATAGGAATGAAGTGTGCTAACTTCAAAAACCTGTCCACTACAACCCAGATGATGGTATTCCCTCTGGAGGCAGGCAAGTCCACAATAAAATCCATACTAATATGGGTCCAGGGAGCACGAGGAACAGGTAACGGTTGCAGAAGACCTTGGGGAACAGATCAAGGCATTTTGATGGCCTCACAAACAGTAAAAGCTTTAACATCCATCTTTAGGGTAGGCCACCAAACCAGGAATTTCAGGCGTAAGAAGATCTATTTGGTTCCAGGATGTCCGGATATCCTCTGTCCATGGACCCATTGCAAAACTTCTTTACGTAATTCTTGAGGAACATACAGCGTATTAGACAGAACCGAAAGATTAGAAGGTGCCCGAGATTGAGCAGCCAACAAGTTCCTTTGTAAGATAGTATTCAGTTGAGCAATAATTTGTTCCGGAGGAACAATATGATCCGGAGGAGCTTGAAGATTCTCGCAAGGGAATTGCAGAGAAAGGGCATCAGCCTTGGTGTTCTTTGTACCCGGAATGTATGTTACAACAAAGTTAAACCAAGTGAAAAATAATGCTAAGCGGGCTTGTCTGGAATTCAGTCTTTGGACTTTCTCCAAGTAGGTCAGATTCTTATGGTCAGTTTGAACCACAACAGGAAGTTCTGTACCTTCTAATAGATGTCTCCATTCGGAGAATGCTAGTTTTATAGCTAATCGATCTCTATTCCCTATGTCATAATTTTGTTCTGCTACAGAGAATTTCTTGGAGAAAAAGGGAACCGGATGTAGCTTGTTGGAAGTAGGTTCATGTTGGGACAACACTGCTCCGGCACCCACTTCGGAGGCATCAACCTCCAAGAAATATTGAGCTGATGGCTGAGGATGGCGGAGAATAGGAGTAGAGCAAAAGGCAGACTTTAGGTGATCAAAAGCTTCCAAAGCTTCAGGAGACCACTGAGAGCATTTGGTTTAGTGAGGGCAGTGATGGGAGCCAGAATCTTTGAAAAATTCTTGATACATTTTCGTATTTACAAAATCCAATGAAAACGCTGTATTTCCTTTAAACTGGGCAATTGTACGATGGCATTGAGTTTCTTGGAATGCATCTGGAATCCTTCTGACGAAATTATATAACCTAAGAAAGGTATTTCCGATTGTTACAAGGACCACTTGTAAATTTTGGCGTACAACCTATGATCTCTTAAACATTGGAGAACAGTGGCAACATGGCAACGATGATGCTTTAAATTTTTAGAGCGAACAAGTATATCATCTAAGTAGACGACAACAAAAGAGTCAAGTAGATCCCTGAAAATATCATTCACAAACTCCTGGAATATGGCAAGGGCATTGCAAAGTCCAAATGGCATCACACAACACTCATAATGCCCCCCCTTCTAGTAATAAAAGTTGTCTTCTATTCGTCTCCTGCTTTGATTCTAATGGGAGTATATGCAGAACGAAGGTCCAGTTTGGTATTGATCTTTGTTCCCTGGACACGGTCAAACAGCTCAGTAATTAAAGGGAGCGGATACTGAGTTTTTTTACAGTAATATGGTTGACAGCTCTGAAATCAACACAGGGTCTAAGGGTCTATGGGGTCTAAGGGTCCTCCATCTTTTTTCTCCACAAAAAAGAACCCTTCCCCCACAGGAGAGGAGAAAGGCCAAATGAAACCCTTCTTCAGACTGTCTTCAATGTATTCCTCCATTGCCTTTGTCTCCGCAAGGTTAAGAGTATAGGTTCTCCCCTTAGGAAGGGGGGGGGGGAGAAGATATTCAATAGCACATAAGGGCGGTATGGAGGGAGCCCCTCTGCTTCTTTTTAAGAAAATACATCAGAAAACTCAGCAAAGGCATCAGGTAATTCTGCGTCCAAAGACACCTCATGAATGGACACTTTATTACTAACTTTTGGAGAAAGTGGACATGACAGAAGGTGCTCCAAGCAAAAATTTGACCAGAGGACCAGTCAATAGATAGGTTATGTTTACATAGAGAATTACTGGGTGTTTAGGAGACGGGATGATGTTAAATTATTAAACTTCTAGATGGAGAGCACCCAACCGGACAAAGAGAGGCTTAGATTCATGAGTAATAAGTCCACCACCAAGAGGTTCTCCACCAAGAATAGTTACACGGAGTGGAAGGTTTTTAGAAACAGTAGGTATCTGAAGTCTTTTAACTAGCCCTGCATCTAGAAACACACCACCAGCACCAGAATCTATAAACGCTACTGTGGAACAGCACTGATCATTCCAGGACAAGGAAATTGGAACTATGAGTCTCTCCTGCGAAGGATTCAAAACAGCATGACCTAATTGGGCTCCTCAATCACACATTAAGCCCGGAAGTTTTTCCGGGCAAACGAGACAAAAACGCAGGACATGACCCGGCTTCCCACAGTAAAGACAGAGGCCTAGGGACGTTTGGTACGTTCACTATTAGACAAATGCACAGCCCCTACATCCATGGGTACTTCCTCAGACCCGACAGGAGAAGAGACAGTAGGGGTTAGTGATTGCCAAGGAGGAGATTTATAACCAAGTCTGTGAGGATTATAATGTCTTTGGCGCCCTCTCTCTAACTGATGTTCAGAGAAGCGAGTGTCCACCAGGATACTCAAGTTGATAAAATCCTCCAGTCCAACTGGGACCTTACGATAAGTTAATTCGTCCTTTATGCATTCCGCTAGCCTTCTGCGGAATGAAGCCTTAAAGTGGTTGTAAACTCACCACTTTCACTTTAGCTCAATGCAATCTACATAGTACTGACAGCTAATCACTGCCTGTGAAATTTTACTTAGTTCTGTTTCTTCATTACTATAGTGATGTCACCGGCGCATGCCCAGTCCATCTGTTCTTTCACGGCACGCTATGTGTGACGTTTCTGTATCCTCAGCATGCTGTGTCATTTCTTTCCCCTGTAAACGGCACAGCACAGAAGCATCGCGATATGTGCCCTTCTCTTCAGCTTCCTGTTTCTTCCCTTGTGACTGTATGAGACGTCACACAGGGGGAGTGAACCAGGGCATCAGAGCAAGCATCTGCAGCTATTCTAATTCTGAGATCCATTCAAAAGTTTTTTTCTTAATGGAAGTAAAGCAATGTTTTTTGTATTGAAATATTGCTCAATTTTAGAAGTGATCGCTATCACGCATGCGTGAGATTTAGGCAGGGGGACGAAGGAAGGGCGGAAATGACGTCCACACAAGAGACATAGATCAACAGTAAAGATGGAGCTGCCGGTTCCCGGAAAAAGAGATCTTTTATTAAAGTAAAAAAAGGTATTTGCAAAGCGGATTTTAGTCATATTTAAAGGTGCAAGGCATGTACACATATAGTAAACCTATAATATTAAAAAAGAGAGAAAAAAAAAACAGAGTTTACTTCCTCTTTATGGGCACAATTATCCCAGGTGGTCTCTGCCGCTAGTGTGCGAAATTCTATGGCATAGGATGCCACCGTGCGTTTACCCTCATGTAAATCAAGAATACTGGACTCAGCCACAGACACTCTGCCTGGAACATCAAATATTTTCTCAAAAGTCTTCATAAAAGTGGGGTAATCAGTAAGTACAGGAGACTCTTTCTGAAGAAGAGGTGACACACAGGACAATGCTCTGCCCTTCAGCAAGGAAATTATAAAAGTCACCTTGGCTTGAGCAGAGGCAAACACTTGAAGGTTGATTTCTGAAATGCAACCGGCAGTGGTTGAGAAATCCCCTGCAATCAGAAGGGTTATCATCATACTTCTCAGGGAGAGGTATTTTAGGAGCGGGAGAACAGGGGGGTTAGACACGACAATAGGTAGCCTAGCCCCAGCTCGTAGGTTACTAGGTGCAGCAGGACTGGACCCATGTGCTGTAGACAAAGAGGATAACATAACTGTGATAGTCCCTAGTTTCTCCTCCAATGACTGCACACAGTTCACCTGCTGTCAGGGGCATATCAGTGGCCGTTGGGCTAATATGCATGCACGCAGGTGCACAAAGGGCCTTTCCAGGGCAGTTCCGCTTAACTCTCCACCAGGGGGCGTCGGAGCGCTCCCGCGTGTGCCCGTACACGCGTTTGCGAGTGTGCGCGAGCGCCCATTCGCGCTAGCGCTGTTTTGGCGCCAAGGGCCCTTTAAAAGAATGTCAGATGCTTCTGTCAGGTGCTGTTCGTCTGCAGCTCTGCACCTGAGTTCCTGTATCCTGCTTGTGTTGTATTGCTAGTGACCCGGCTCCGTCTGACCATTCTCCAGACTCCTATCCGACCCGGCCTGCCTGACCTTGCTTATATCTTGTGACCTGTTGCCAAACTCCTGCCTGCCTGACTATTCTTGGATCATCCCTCTTGCTATTTACTTGCCTGATCTCCTGCCAAAACGGACTGTCTGACCTTGCTTTGCCTGTGTCCTGTGACGCTGCTTCCAGCCTGACCTGCCAAGCCTCAGATCCTGCTGCTGCCTTATCATCCACCTGCCTGCCTACCGGCCTGCACCAGCCTACCTGCATCCGCAGCTCAGCCATCCCTGAGGGGCGTCCTTCCAGTTCCAGTATCTGCTTCTGCTGGAACCTGCATCAAGCCCTCCTACCCACTGTGCTCAAGAGACCACTGTTCCCACTTCCAGTGGCTCCTGAACCAGCGTTTAAGAGAGGTCTCCTTCTACCAGTCGGGCTCAACTACCAGGTACATAACACCTGCTTTCCCAACCATTGTCCCTGAAGAGCGACTGCCTGCACGAACTTGCTGAGGTCCATCTTGGCCCTAGTATAATGTCAGGTCTGCCAGGAGATTCCAACCATTACTCCGGTTTCCTGTAGTCTTGTTATCCCAGTATCAGGTCGAGGGACGGTTGAGATCCTGCAGCCAGTTTCAAGGTACCACAATAGAAGGTGTAAACAGGCTATATCAAGGGACACCAAACAAGCAACTCAGTTAGTAGAGAGTAAAGTCAGCAAACCAAGGCAGCAATCACGATCAGCATGAATCCAAAGGTGCAGTCCAAGAGGGAAGGTCGGGAACAGGCAGAGTCGGCAACATCGATCAGCAAAATCCAACGAAGTAGTCCAAGAAGCTTAGTAAAATGGGCAGAAGTCAGCAACCAGAAATACAAAATGTTAAGCACCAACAACCAGGAAACAGGACCTATACTAGGGCAAAGACAGGAGGGGAAGTGATGTTTTATAGGACATATTTCAGGTGACTGCCTACAGCTGGTCACTGGGTGGAGCCAGGGTCCACAATCAAGCAGCAGGAAATAACAAGGGCTCTACACAGATGGAAGTTCCCTAGTGGTCCCCTAGTGGCTAAGGCAGTAGGGAACCGACCCAAGAACACCAGGTCCCAGGATTAATTCCCAGTCAAGGTGTGACACCCCCACTAAGACCACCGCCTGTGGAAGGGAATTCCACATCCTTGCCGCTCTTACAGTAAAGAACCCTCTATGTAGTTTAAGGTTAAACCTCCTTTCTTCTAATTTTAATGAGTGGCCACGTGTCTTGTTAAACGCCCTTCCGCAAAAAAGTTTTAACCCTATTGTGGGGTCACGAGTATGGTATTTGTAAATTGAAATCATATCCCATCTCAAGCGTGTCTTCTCCAGAGAGAATAAGTTCAGTGCTCGCTACCTTTCTTAATAACTGGACAGCATACTCCATGTGCGGCCAGACCAGAGTCTTGTAGAGTGGATGAATTATTGCTTTATCCCTGGAGTTAATCCCTTTTTTAATGCATGCCAATATTCTGTTTGCTTTGTTAGCATTGCATGCCATTTCTGAGCCTATCATCTACTAGGACCCCCAGGTCCTTTTCCATCCTAGATTCCCCCAGAGGTTCTCCCCCTGGGGTATAGATTGCATTCATATTTTTGCCACCCAAATGCATTATTTTACATTTTTTTACATTAAACCTCATTTGCCATGTAGTTGCCCACACCATTAATTTGTTCAGATCTTCTTGCAAGGTTTCCACATCCTGCAGAGAAGTTATTGCCCTGCTTAGCTTAGTATTATCCGCAAATACAGAGATTGAACTGTTTACCCCATCCTCCAGGTCGTTTATGAACAAATAAAATAGGATTGGTCCCAGCAGAGAACCCTGTGGGACCCCACTACCCACCCCTGACCATTCCGCGTATTCCCCATTTATCACCACCCTCTGAACTCAAACTTGTAGCCAGTTTACAATCCATTTACTCACCCTATGGTCCATGCCAATGGGCCCTATTTTGTACAGTAAACGTTTTGCAAAATCCAGATACACCACGCCTTCATTTATCCAGATGGCAACTCAGCTCCTCATAGAAGGGTAATAGATTGGTTTGGCTAGAACGATTCTTCATGAATCCATGCTGATTACAGCTAATGATACCGTTTTCATTACTAAAATCTTGTATATAGTCCCTTATCATCCCCTCCAAGAGCTTGCATACTATTGATGTTAGGCTAACTGGTCTGTAATTCCCAAGGATGTATTTTGGGCCCTTTTTAAATATTGGTGCTACATTGGCTTTTCTCCAATTCGCTGGTATCATTCCAGTCAGTAGACTGTCAGTAAAAATGAGGAACAATGGTCTGGCAATTACTTGACTGAGTTCCCTAAGTACCCTTGGTTGCAAGCCATCCAGTGATTTATTAATGTTAAGTTTCCCAAGTCTAATTCTAATTCTGTCCTCTGTTAGCCATGAGTGTGCTTCCCGTTATGCGTCACAAGGATAAACATTGCAGTTTTGGTTACTGAAGCCCCCAGATTCCCTTGTGAAGATAAATTCAATACCTTCGCCATCTCCCCATCCTTTGTAACCAGGTGTCCTTCCACATTCTTTATGGGGCCAATATGGTCTGTCCTCACTTTTTTACTGTTTACATACTTAAAGAATTTCTTGGGATTTTTTTTTGCTCTCCTACGTTATGTGTCTTTCGTGTTCTATCTTAGCTGCCCTAATTGCATGAACCCTCAACCTGGTATTTTTTTAAGGCCTTCTCTTTTGCTTTTATATGCATTTTTACATTGGCCTTAAGCCATCCAGGACTTTTGTTTGTTCTTTTAAATTTATTACCCAGTGGGATGCACTGGCTAATGCCCTTATTTAATATGCTCTTAAAGCGAACTGATCTCTCCTCTGTGTTCTTTGTTCCTAAGATTTTATCCCAATTTATATCTTCTAGCAAGGTTCGTAGTTCGTAGGAACTGGCAAGCCTTGGACGAATGCTTGGTTCCCTCTGCCCAGTCTATGTCTGGATAATTAAAATCCCCCATTATGATAACACCTCCCATCCTTGCTGCAAATCCAAATTGTGATAGGAGGTCCGCCTCCCCCTCCTCCATCAGGTTAGGGGGCCTATAGCATACTCACGGTATTATTTTCCCCTTAGCTTCATCCCTTTGGAGCTCTACTCGTGGGAATCAAGTAGGTTAGTGTAGTGATCAGTGTAGGAACCAGGCAGGTAGGTCAGTGTAGTGGTCAGTATAAGAATCAGATAGGTCAGTGTAGTGGTCAGGTAGGTCAGTGTAGCTACATAGGTCAGTACACTGGTTAGGTAGGTAAGTGTAGTGGTCAGGTAGGTCAGTGTAGGAATCAGGTAGGTCTGTGTAGTGGACAGTATAGGAATAAAGTAGGTTAGTGTAGTGATGAGTGCAGGAAACAGGTAGGTCACCGTAGTGGTTAGTATAAGAATCAGGTAGGTCAGTGTAGGAATTTGGTAGGTCAATGTAGTGGTCAGTATAAAAATCAGGTAGGTCAGTGTAAGAATCAGGTAGGTTAGTGCAGTGGTCAGGTAGGTCAGTGTAGGAAACAGGTAGGTCAGTGTAGTGGTCAGTATAAGAATTGGGTAGGCCAGTGTAGTTGTCAGGTAGGTCAGTGTAGGAATCAAGTAGGTCGGTGTAGTGGTCAGTGTAGGAATCAGGTAGGTTAGTGTAGTGGTCAGTGTAGGAATCAGGTAAGGTAAGTGTAGTGGTCAGTGTAGGAATCAGGTAGGTTAGTGTAGGAATTTGGTAGGTCAATGTAGTGGTCAGTATAAAAATCAGGTAGGTCAGTATAAGAATCAGGTAGGTTAGTGTAGTGGTCAGGTAGGTCAGTGTAGGAATCAAGAAGGTCAGTGTAGTGGTCAGTATAAGAATCAGGTAAGGTAAGTGTAGTGGTCAGTGTAGGAATCAGGTAGGTTAGTGTAGTGGTCAGGTAGGTCTGTGTAGGAATAAGGTAGGTTAGTGTAGGAGTCACTGTAGGATTCAGGTAGGTCAGTGTAGTGATCAGTATAAAAATCAGGTAGGTCAGTGTAGGAATCAGGTAGGTTAGTGCAGTGGTCAGGTAGGTCAGTGTAGGAATCAGGTAGGTTAGTGTAGTGCTCAGTATAAGAATCAGGTAGGTGAGTGTAGTGGCCAGTGTATGAATCAGGTAGGTGAGTGTAGTGGCCAGTGTAGGAATCAGGTAGGTTACTGTAGTGGTCAGTGTAGGAATCAGGTAGGTCAGTGTAGTGGTCTGTATAAGAATCAGGTAGGTCAGTATAGTGGTCAGTATAAGAATCAGGTAGGTCAGAGTGTAGGAATCAGGTAGGTTAGTGCAGTGGTTACGTACGTAAGTGTAGGAATCAGGTAGGTTAGTGTAGTGGTCAGTGTAAAAATCAGGTAGGTTAGTGTAGTGGTCAGGTAGGTCCGTGTAGGAATAAGGTAGGTTAGTGTAGTGGTTAGTGTAGGAATCAGGTAGGTCAGTGTAGTTGTCAGTATATAAATCAGGTAGGTCAGTGTAGTGGTCAGTGTAGAAATCAGGTAGGTTAATGCAGTGGTCAGGTAGGTCAGTGTAGGAATCAAGCAGGTCAGTGTAGTGGACAGGGGGCTGAACCAGGTGCCGATCCAGGCTTCTGGGTGCTTCTGGGTGGATCCCGACCATATGGTCACGATCTTTTCCCAGCCTGGACCGTCTCTGTGACGTCAGCCGACACCAGGCTTCAGTCTGCTGTCAGCTAAAAACGGGTCACAGGAGTGCACAACAAACTGTACTACTGTGATCCACAGGAGAAGTACAGCCAAACAAGCTTTGGCTGTACTTCTCCTTTAAGTGAGAGCACCCATGAAGTCTGCACTATGTGCTCCACAGACCCCATTCTGTTACTGGGAGTGAGGTAACAGAGGTTTGCTGACTGATGGAGTTGGCAGAGGCTCATCCTGTCCCACCAAGTGCAACCCATATATCGGTACAAGTAGCTTATGGAAGAATTCCGTATTTTGGTATTTCACACTCTGGCTCATCTCTGAGTAGGAGGGCCGCATTAATGTTCAATTCTTCACATGATCACGGTCCTGCCAGGTCCCAGGCATTGGTAAGATCTCCTTCGGGGGAAGTGTTACCCCATATGCAAGTGTTGGTGGTTCATCACCTGGCGTAGCCCAAAGGACCCCTGGGGGTATACAACTTTGAGTAGTCGGCATGGGTATACCGCTGGACTGCTACACGCCTGTTACTACCCCCCTTTTACAGGCTTCCTGATGATGTCAAAATAGAGGCGTTTGGTTGTGTATGAAGAATAAATCGAATGGAAGCGCTGACTGACACTTTTAAGCAAACTGCTAGCAGGCTTCAGGTGCTTGACGTATGCTGAAAGCTTTATAAATATTATGTAAGAGCATGCTGTACCCATTGCTCTTTTACATACAGAGCTGGTATGTGCAAGGCATTAGAGTCTGAAAGTTAATTGTTTTTTTGCTGTGTTCTCTCCTATATATGTTGTGTACAGTGTGTAAAGTTCTATCAAGCAAGAGCAATATTAATGTACAGTTAATCAATCAAGCACCATATAATAATGTTTTTGACGTTTTTTGCATTTTATTCATGTATAATAAAAATAAAAATGAGACATTTTATCTTAAGACCTTCTTGTCTGGCCTGTATAGTCTGATCCTCTCTTTTTTTTCAGGGTTACAACCACTGTAAGAAGTAAGGCCTCACACTGGCACAGATGGGGATCAAACCCATGATCTTTGGTTTAAGATACCAACACATTACCACTTGTCCACTGTACCCACTATGATCTAACCAGGACTGAGACCCTGACAACCCACTCAGAGAGCCTGCTAAGCAGTTGTAGGACAACGGCTGCATAATTATGCAACATAGAACCTCCTAGTGGTGTAAGAAATGGTCTTGCCTCAGAAAATGTAGTGAGTTCGCCATGATTCCCCCATCACTTCATGTAGTCTAGGCTATTTTTCACATTTACCTGCATATGCATAGCTACTTTGTTAGAAAGGTTTCCACACCCACACCCATTACTTAGCCAGGGAATATATAGTGAAAAAGATTAGTCTCTTGATACAAAGTTTAGTTAAATTTTGGTCTCTAGCTAAACAATGCAATAAATTCAATATTGGGTAAAAGTACAGCCCGAAGCAAAAATGTAAAAAAAAAAAAAGAAATAAGCTAGTATGACTGGGGACACAGGTTAAGCAGGGAGAGACAGGGTTAATTTGTTTACAGTTAGGCCACTTACCTAATTGGTGTGTTTAGCAGGGAGAATGGGCTGCAGGGGGGTCATCCTAGAAGTTTGGGATAGTTCCCGGCATCCAGTAAAGAACATTTCCCCCCCCCCGCCCTGTATTGGATCAGTTAATCTTTATGTGTTCTTTATGACCTGGCGGTTGTGGTCTTTGGAGGCATTTTAAAAATGTGCTGTGCTTATCATATTAGGGACCCACCTAAGGTATGGAGTCCCCTGTTGAAAGACAGTTAATGGTGGGTTAAGGCTACTTTTACACTATAGCGCCTGTAAAGCGCCTCGCCTGTCACTCCAGTGTGAAAGCCTGAGTGCTTTCACACTGGAGCGGTGCGCTGGCAGGATGCTAAAAAAAAGTCCTGCAAGCAGCATCTTTGAGGCGCTTTAGGAGTGGTGTATACACAGCTCCTAAAGCGCCCCTGCCCATGGAAATAAATGGAAACAATATAGAGAAAGGGGAGCTAGTTAGGAAGCTAGTCCTGAGGGTCTCTGCCACATCCCACAGCCTAATGTAAAGAGAGAGAGAACCCCTGAAGAAGGAAATATCATGAAAGGAAATGTATCTTTTTATGCTTTCCGAAACATGTTGGGTCCTCATGCAGCCATTTCTGGTCTCTGTTTCCCAGTTTTCAGAAGTGGTTTTTGCTGCAATACTGTGCAATACTCCTGTTCTTCATTTGCTATTCAATGCTTTTAGTAATGGTATTTGTCATTTTTGTACTATTTTTGTATATTGAATAAAATTTATATTTTTTTTATCTGTTTTTCTATTTACCATACTTTAATCCTGTGTTGGTTTTCTGCCCATAGTATCCCTTTTGGGGCATTTCTCTCTCTCTACATGGAAATCAATGGGCAGCGCCGCCGAAGCGCCGGCACCCTTAACCCTTTGTTGGCCGCTAGCTGGGGTTAAAAGCGCCCTGTTAGCATCCGAAAAGCGCAGTTAAAACGATGGTAAAACGTCTCTAAAAATAGCGGCGCTTTACCGCCCAAGCCCCAGTGCCTCAGTGCGAAAGTGCCCTAACAGGTAAATTAAATATAACTGGAAAAATTCTGTGAGCCACAATGATCTTATGCCTTGCTTGTGCTACCTCCAGCTGCATGCGCTAATCACGCTTCATATAACGTGCATAGGATAAATTTACAAGTTATGCGCTGCGCTTGGGTGACCCCAAAAACAAAATTAATAATAACCAACTTTGTGCTTACTAGTACGATAATATTAAATACAAATAATATGAATGTAGAATAAATAAACAAGGTGTGAAAAAACAAGTGCTTGTTACACCATAAATTAGTGCTTATTAGTGCTTTTTACACCATACATAGTGTCTTAATCAACATACAAAGTGTGCTTAGTGCTAAATACACAGTAACCTACTTTTCTTAAATGAAAAAAAAAAAAAAAAAAATCAAAAAAAGTTCTCTATGGCACTCTCAATAGTGTGTGCAAATAATGTCCAGCAGTAATAATAAAACAATGCGTGCAGGTGGTGTTCAGCTGTGACAACAATCCAACATCATGCCGAAGATATCCTGAGTGCTGCAAAACATGCTCCTGTGCTCCTTCGTGACCCCCTTAAGCTAATGTGCTCACCTCAGAGCGTGTGACTCAGCTTCTACCCTGAGTCCAAAATTGCTTTGGAGCCACCCCTGGGCTCAGTCTCAGTGTCTGCTCCACTCCTCCAGCTGGAAACAATGTGGCTCCATACATAGAATGAAAAGGAAACTATATAGTGTAATATAGTCAAAATGCTTTTATTAAAAGAAAACGCTCCCCACACCGGGGTACTCACATGGCACTGGTGCGTCAGTGCACCATACTATAACGGCTTTCTATGCAAAATCAGTGGAAGTTTGGTGCGGTATGCTGTGCTGAGACAGCGCTGGTGTAAAGTCTGTGTCAGTCTCTCCGTCCTGGCCCCTCCCCTTGTTTATTTATTCTACATTCATATTATTTGTATTTAATATTATCGTACTAGTAAGCACAAAGTTGGTTATTATTAATTTTGTTTTTGGGGTCACCCAAGCGCAGCGCATAACTTGTAAATTTAGGTAAATTAAATATGTTTGGTATCTCCTGAATGTGGAGGTCGTCCCTGAGCTGGTATGGTGCAGCTGGGGACCGTGTAACTAGTTAAACAGATACAAAGTGAATTATTGATCCTTGGTGCCTCCAAAGATCGGCAACCTTATTTTTCTGATTATTATAGTTATTATTTTGGTTCCCTGTTTTAAGGAATGTTTGTTATGTTTTTTTATTGGTTTAATAAATGGCCGCATTGGACAATTTTACTCCAATAATTGTGTCATGGTATTTTTTACAGTTTAATTTGGGTAAAAGGGTTAGGTTTGGTTAGCAGTAATTATTACAGGGGTGACGATTACATCTGAGGTGCCTTAGTCATGTTCTTTGCTGTCTGTTGATGTTAACCACTTCAGCCCCAGAAGAATTTACCCCCTTCCTGACCAGAGCACTTTTTGCGAATCGGCACTGCTTTAACTGACAATTGCGTGGTCATGCGACATTGTACCCAAACAAAATTGACGTCCAATTTTCCCACAAATAGAGCTTTCTTTTGGTGGTAATTGATCGCCTCTGCGGTTTTTATTTTTTGCGCTATAAACAAAAAGAGAGCGTCAATTTTGAAAAAAACGCATTATTTTTTGCTATAATAAATATACCCCAAAAATATATAAAAAAACTATAGAATGGGATAGGTTTATAGCATTTTTATTATTATTTTTTTTTTACTAGTAATTGCGGCTATCTGCGATTTTTATCGTCACTGCAACATTATGGTGGACACATCGGACAATTTTGACATATTGTTGGAACCATTGGCATTAATACAGCGATCAGTGCAATTAAATGCATTGATTACTGTAAAAATGCCACTGGCAGTGAAGGGGTTAACACTAGGGGTTAGTGAAGGTGTTAACTGTGTTCCCTGGGAGGTGATTCTAACTGAAAGGGGGAGGGACTAACTACAGGAAGTGACAGATCGTGGTTCCTAGCTAATAGGAACACACAATCTGTCACTCATGTCAGAACAGAACAGGGAAGTGTGTGTTTACACACACCCGTCCCTGTTCTGTGTCTCCTGGTAATGATCGCTCGTGGCTGGCAGCGACCATGCACCCCCGCGCGCGCCTGCTATCTGGACCCCGGAGTAAAACTGCGGCAGCCAGTCCGGAAGCAGTTAAAGTAGAGTGATAAGTAAAGACTTAGTTTGCTCATTGACAGTCTGGGAGACAGTGTAGTTAAAGAATGCTTTATTTACAAGTTCAGTGTACCAATATTTGCCAGGATTTAAAGCCGGTCATTGTCATCTTCACTAGGGATGAGCCCATGGTTTGACATCGGGTGTTCGTTTGTTCTAAAATGAACCGAACATACCCTGTTTCCCCGAAAATAAGACCTAGCGTGATTGTCAGTGATGGCTGCAATATAAGCCTTACCCCCCAAATAAGCCCTACCCTGTTTCCCCGAAAATAAGCCCTACCCTGAAAATAAGACCTACAAGGACTTTAACTAGGGCTAATTTGGAGGGTAGGGTTTATATTGCAGCCATCACCGACAATCATGCTAGGTCTTATTTTCGGGGAAACAGGGTATGGGGCGTTTGCTTAAAATCCGAGCCCGGTGGAACGCCCCATAATGCACTGCGAGATTGCAATGCATTGCTGTATGTTGATTGGCCAAACCATGCACCTGACCTGCATGCTTTGGCCAATCACAGAATGCTTTGCTGAGAGAGCCATAATTGGCCAAAGGCAGGGTGCCTTGGTCAATCATGGCTCAGAGGGACTAAGTCCACGCCCCACACTATATAAGGCTGCTTACACGGCAGCCGTGTGTAGTGTTGTTGGTGTGGACAGAGAGATAGCCTGAGTTAGATTAAGTAGGCAGGGAATTTAGTTAGTGGCAGTGTGATTTTGATAAATATGGCAGTTTGATAAATATATATATATATATATATATATATATATATATATATATATATATATATATATATATACAGTCAGTCTAGTATATACAGTGGGGACGGAAAGTATTCAGACCCCCTTAAATTTTTCACCCTTTGTTATATTGCAGCCATTTGCTAAAATCGTTTAAGTTCATCTTTTTTCCTCATTAATGTACACACAGCACCCCATATTGACAGAAAAACAGAGAATTGTTGACATTTTTGCAGATTTATTAAAAAAGAAAAACTGAAATATCACATGGTCCTAAGTATTCAGACCCTTTGCTGTAACACTGATATATTTAACTTAAGGTGCTGTCCATTTCTTCTGATCATCCTTGAGATGGTTCTACACCTTCATTTGAGTCCAGCTGTGTTTGATTATACTGATTGGACTTGATTAGGAAAGCCACACACCTGTCTATATAAGACCTTACAGCTCACAGTGCATGTCAGAGCAAATGAGAATCATAAGGTCAAAGGAACTGCCTGAAGAGCTCAGAGACAGAATTGTGGCAAAGCACAGATCTGGCCAAGGTTACAAAAAACTTCTGCTGCACTTAAGGTTCCTAAGAGCACAATGGCCTCCATAATCCTTAAATGGAAGACGTTTGGGATGACCAGAACCCTTCCTAGAGCTGGCCGTCCGGCCAAACTGAGCTATCGGGGGAGAAGAGCCTTGGTGAGAGAGGTAAAGAAGAACCCAAAGATCAGTGTGGCTGAGATCCAGAGATGCAGTCGGGAGATGGGAGAAAGTTGTAGTAAGTCAACCATCACTGCAGCCCGCCACCAGTTGGGGCTTTATGGCAGAGTGGACGGAAGCCTCTCCCCAGTGCAAGACACATGAAAGCCCGCATGGAGTTTGCTAAAAAACACCTAAATGACTCCAAGATGGTGAGAAATAAGATTCTTTGGTCTGATGAGACCAAGATAGAACTTTTTGGCCTTAATTCTAAGCAGTATGTGTGGAGAAAACCAGGCACTGCTCATCACCTGTCCAATACAGTCCCAACAGTGAAGCATGGTGGTGGCAGCATCATGCTGTGGGGGTGTTTTTCAGCTGCAGGGACAGGATGACTGGTTGCAATCGAGGGAAAGATGAATGTGTAGTACAGGGATATCTTGAATGAAAACCTTCTTCAGAGTGCTCAGGACCTCAGACTGTGCCGAAGCTTTACCTTCCAACAAGACAATGACCCTAAGCACACAGCTAAAATAACAAAGGAGTGGCTACACAACAACTCTGTGACTGTTTTTGAATGGCCCAGCCAGAGCCCTGACTTAAACCCAATTGAGCATCTCTGGAGAGACCTAAAAATGGCTGTCCACCAACGTTTACCATCCAACCTGACAGAACTGAAGAAGATCTGCAAGGAGGAATGGCAAAGGATTCCCAAATCCAGGTGTGACTTGTTGCATCTTTCCCAAAAAGACTCATGGCTGTATTAGATCAAAAGGGTGCTGAATACTTCCCGTCCCCACTGTATATATATATATATATATATATATATATATATATATATATACTCTGCATTCAGTGTGGCCTATATCTTCAGTGCATTCCATGGTGTACAGTTGCTAATACAGTGCAGGCGGTGTACACAGTATCTAATACAGTGTGTACAGTTTCTAATACACTTCTGGTGGTATATACAGCATATAATACAGTGGAGCTGTTGTACACTTTCTAATACACTTCAGGTCGTGCACACAGTATCTAATACAATGTAGTGTGGTGTTGCAAAACAAAAAATACATCATGTCGAGAAGGCCACCGAGGAGAGGCAGACTCTCACAGGCCACTTAAAGAGGGCAAGCAGGCTCTGTGTCTTCAGTCAACAGTGGTGGTTGTGGACATGGTGCATCCTCTGCAGGTGGCCATGGGGCATGCTTGTCCTTTTTTGCTTCTGCTGGCCGTGTTATTGAGCCACAACATGCAGAAGAGTTGGTGGAGTGGTTAACAAAGCCATCCTCATCCTCCTCATCCTCTGTCACCCAGGCTCAGAGTAGTTTGCCTTCCAACGCAGCTGCCAAATCGGCCTATTCCACCAGCTCCTTGTTCATAGTCATTCATTCCGTAGCCCCACCATCATGCACAGAGGAGTCCTCAGGATTATTCGACCACAGTGTCGGTTATATGCTGCTTGAGGATATGCAGCGATTTGAAGGCTCCGATGTTGGTTCCCAGGTTGAGGAAGGGAGTAACGGGAGCCTAGAGAGAGGGGGTGCCACAGAAGGACAAGAAACTGGCAGTCATGTTTCACAGCAGGGCCCGTTGCTGCACCCAACAAGATTATCTGTGAGGAGTTACAGTGTTGTGGCACCACCACCACCCAAAGCCCAATTGTTCTGCCCCTGTTTAAAAGGGGCATGTAATTACAACTTTTGATATAATATTTCACAGCAGGTCCTGTTCCAGTGCCCAACACGAGTATTTGTGAGGGGTTACAGTGTTGTGGCACTACCACCACCCGAGGCCCAGTTTTTCTGCCTTTTTCTAACAGGGGCATGTAATGACAATTCTTGATATAATATTTAACAGCAGGGCCTGTTCCTGAGCCCAACAAGAGTAACTGTGACGGCTTACAGTGTTTCGGTACCACCAACCCCTAAGGCCATATAGTATATATACTGCTGTTCAGAGTATATAGTGCCTGGGGGCCTGGGAGACCCCCATGCCATTTTTTTAAAAACTTGGGTGCAGGGTTCCGCTTAATATCCATACCAGACCTGAAGGGCCTGGTATGAATTTTGGGGGGGACAGCCACGCCATTTTTTTCTGGTAGTGTTGGTATTTCTATCTATATTGCCGGGATCCGACAATACATTACAGCCGCAAGCAGTTTTCAATGAAATTTTTTTCTTTCAGAAATGACATTATGCTGTGGCACTGTTATACACATGGGAAAGATGCGCTACTTTACAGGCAGACTAAGAATACCCCCCAGGCATGATATTTAAAGGAATACTTCATTGTTATTATTTCACTTTAAGCATTATTAAAATCACTGCTCCAGAAAAAACATCTGTTTTTAAAACTTTTTTTGCATTGATACATGTCCCCTGGGGCAGGACCGGGGCCCCCAAACACGTTTAATGACAATAACTTGCATATAAGCCTTTAAAATGAGCACTTTTGATTTTTCACATTCGTGTCCCATAGACTTTAACGGCGTTCGCGTGTTCGAACAAATTTTTTGCCTGTTCGCATGTTCTGCTGCGAACTGAACCGGAGGGTGTTCGGCTCATCCCTAATCGTCACATAGAAATGCTGTAATTCCAGTTTTCAGGCATTATACGGTGGTACAAACCATGCAATAACCCCCAAAAAAGGGGGAGGCCGTTCCCCCAAAACAAATTGTCTATACTTTCTTGTACAATCATTTTTTTGTAAATATAGCAAAGGTAATCAGTAATACAATTGCACCTAGTCCACCCATGCAGGGGCTATGACTGGCAACATAATAAAAAAACCATGAATGGACATAACAGTATAGATGAAGGAGGGAAGGTCTCCTCCTCAAACAGGCACATCTACTTAAAGGGGTTGTAAACATTTGAGGTTTTTCACCTCTATGCATTGAGGTGAAAAACCTCCTGTAATGCTACAGCCCCCGTTTTACTTATCTGTACCCCCTCTATCACTTCCCGTGGGTGAGCACACCAGCAAAAGCCGGTGTCTTGGGTCCTGATTGGATGGATTGAAAGCAGCGCATCCATTGGCTCATGCTGCTGTCAATCAAATCCAATGACGCGGGTGCCGGGGTCTATCGACGCAAATGCTGTACTCGGGAGTGCGCCCGCAAGGTAACCCCACCCGGTAGAGCGCTTCTCCTAAGGGGTTATCTGATGCGGGGAGGAGCACAGTGGAGGTAAGTATGACATGTTTGTTATTTCAAACAAATAAAAAACAAACCTTTACTATCATTTAGTCTGTACATACATGTAGTTTGGGGAAAACCTCATAATTGCCAAAGAAGCCAGGACATGTGTGGCAGTCCTGGACACCAAGTCCTGGCATCTAAAGAGGACTGAAAAACCTGCATTGTCTGTATTTTATTCAATACATTTTTTATATTAAAGGGGTTGTAAAGGTATACATTTTTTTACCTTAATGCATTCTATGCATTAAGGTGAAAAAACTTTTGAAAATACCGCCGCCCCCAGCCCCCCCGTTTTACTTACCTGACACCTCGAAACTCGGCCGCTCGCTCCCGACCTCCATTCAGCCGATCAGCCTGGTCGCTGATTAGCTATAGTGGATGGATTGAAAGCAGCGCAGCCATTGGCTCGCGCTGCTGTCAATCACATCCAATGACGCGGTGCGCCGGGGGCAGGGCCGAGTTATACAGAGAGCGGCTATAGCAGCCGGCTGTATCACGGGAGCGCGCCCGCAATAACTAACCACCATGCCAGAGAGCTCGCATTAAGGTGGTTATTTATTGCGGGGACGAGCTGAGACAGCTGCCGAGGGACCCCAGAAGAGCAGGTTCGGGGCCACTCTGTGCAGAGTGAAGGTAAGTATAACATGTTTGTTATTTAAAAAAAAAAAAAATTTTCCTTTACAACCCCTTTAATTCCAAGATACTGGACCCTTTATACCATGCACTCCTCACTTTATACCTAAAAGCAGTTTATCTGTTCAGCAGTTTGTTTACTGCAAAGTTGCACTTGGAGATGCAGCACCCAAATACCACAATTAACCACTTAAGAACCAGAAGGATTTGCCCCCTTAATGACCAGGCCATTTTTGCGATACGGCACTGCATCGCTTTAACTGACAACTGCACGGTCGTACCCAAACAAAATTTATGTCCTTTTTTCCCACAAATAGAGCTTTCTTTTGGTGGAATTTTATTACCTCAACGGTTCTTATTTTTTGCGCTATAAACAAAAAAAGAGCGACGATTTTAAATAAAAACCAATATTTTTTACATTTTGCTATAATAAATATCCAAAAAAAGAATGGAAATAAACAAAATTTCTTCATTAGTTTAGGCCAATATGTATTCTACATATTTTTGGTAAAAAAAAATCGCAATAAGTGTATTTTGATTGGTTTGCGCAAAAGTTATAGCGTCTACAAAATAGGGGATAGATTTATGGCATTTTTATTATTTTTTTTTTTTTCTAGTAATGGCGGTGATCAGCGATTTTTAGCGGGACTTCGACATGCAGCAAACGGATACTTTTGACACTTTTTAGGGACCAGTGACATTTATACAGTGATCAGAGCTAAAAATAGCCACTGATTACTGTATAAATGTCACTGGAATGGAAGGGGTTAATACAAGGGGTGATCAAGGGGTTAAGTGTTGCTTAGGGAGGTGTTTCTAACTGTGGGGGCAGTGTAGTGATTAGAGGAGGAGAGAGATCGCTGTTCCTGATCACTAGAAACAGCAGATCTCTCTCTACTCCCCTATCTCTGTGGAGCGATCATGGGTGGCCGGCAGACATCATGGCCTGCTGGCCATGCGCATCGGCTCCGGCATTGTGCCCCTTATCGCTCTGAAATCGGCCAACGTACACCTATGCCGATTCACGCAGGGGAGACAACCCGCCGCAGTATAAAAAAAAATAGGAAAAGGAAGAAAGAGGGAAAGGGGAAAGAAAGAGAAGGGAGGGTCTCCCATGGTGGTAGCGCGGCCCATGCCCAGGAAATGCTTATAGTAAATAAATGGAATGTAATGTAATGAATGTAAAAGAATGGAGGAATTATTGCGGCAACAACAATGAATAATCAAAGTCGTGGGATAAATGATGTTTAACCCAAGGTTTCCAGACTTTGTTGAATTTACGGATATTATCAACTTCTATGGGCATCATTTTGGCAAATAGAAGGGCCTTCAACATCCTGTGTTTGGCTTCAGCCACAATTAAGGTGGGAGATTTCCATGCCTTGGCTATAGTTTGTTTGGCTGCAGTTGTAAGATTAATGAGAAGTTGAAATTGAGTGTGGGTGAGAGCAGCCGGTTTAAGATTTAGGAGGGCCACAGATGGGTCTGGGCGTAAAGAGATTTCCAAGGCTTTAGAAGCCATATCAAATATCTTTCCCCAGAAGTATTGGGTTATTGTACATTGCCACCAAATATGGAAATGTGTACCTGGTGAGGAACATCCTCGAAAAAAAATTTCTGGGTATGTTGGGACAAATTTCGCTATCCTTACTGGTACCAAAAACCAACGTGCCATAACTTTGAAGTTGGTTTCTAATGCATAACAATTTTTAGAAGAAGTTTTGGTGGCCAACCAAATATTAGACCAATCATCTTCATCAAATGTGCGATTCAAATCATGCGACCATTTAGCAGCAGATGAGGGAAAGAGGTATGAGGTATAGCGGTAAGAAGTTAATACAGGAGTGAAATCAGACCTCTAACGTGGGTCACTCTTGCAAATACGTTCAAATTGCGACATTTGATTAAGAATTGAACCTGTACTAATAAAAGGTGTATAAAAATTCTTGATTTGCAAAAAACGAAAAAATTCAGTCCTAGGAAGCCCGAATGTTTCACAAAGTGTAGGGAATGTATGAAAATCGGTAGAAGATGTCAATTTATGCAAGTTTATAGCTGACCATGTTGCAAAAGACTTTCCAAGCAGGGTAGAAAGCTGGATTCTTGAGGAAAGAAAGGAGGGTGTTATGTGGAGATTGGAGATTATGAGATATTTTCAATTTATCCCATATAGCCAGGGAATGTTTAGTAATAGGATTGGAGAGATGGGCTCTATCTTTGGGTTGAAGCCACAGCAGATTAGCCATGGAAATGGGGTTACAATCAATGGTTTCAACAGCTACCCATAAAGGGATTTCCCTAGTAGCATGATACTTAGGAAGCTGTGATAATTGAGCCGCGTAATAGAAGGAAGAAAAGTTCGGCATACCCAGCCCCCATTTATTTTTGGAAAGATAGAGTTTTGCAAGAGGTATACGGGGTTTGGTAGGTCCCCATATAAAATGACATAACCCTTCTTTGTACTAGTCTTAAAAAATATGACGGTAACGAAATGGGAAGTACTTTAAAAAAGTACAGAAATTTCGGTAATATCGTCATCTTTATAGCATTAATTCGCCCTAACCATGACAAAGGGAGAGAAGACCACTGTTTCATTAGTCTGGTGGTTTGTATTAATAATGGAAGGTAGTTAGCTGCAAAAAGATCCGTCAAGGAAATTGTTAGTTGGACTCCTAAATATAAAAGTTGGTGAGATACCCAGTTAAAAGGTATTGATAATTTAGCTTGCATTAGTTCGGTGTGTGATAAAGAAATATTAAGTGCATTTGATTTTGTAGGATTATCAAACAATCCAGAAATATGAGCAAATCTATCTAATAAGTCTAGTAAATTTGGGGCAGACACGTGTGGATGAGTTAGGAAAATAAAAACATCATCTGCAAACAGACAGATCTTATGCTGAAATCCCCCCAACTCGATACCTTTAATATCAGGGTTGGCTCTGATTAATAATGCCAGAGGTTCTATAATAAGGGCAAAAATCAATGGGGAGAGGGGACAACCCTGCCTCGTACCTCTCCTAATGTCTATCATTGCTGATTTGTAGCCAGCATATATAACATATGCCCTGGATTATCATATAGAGAGGAGATCCAGGTCAAAAGATGATTCCCAGTGAGGGGTGCGCACGCCTGAGGGGAGGGGCCTGACGCGGCGCCTGTACGAGCTCATGGAGGAGCTGTGTCAGCCTCCGTTGACACAGCGGCACAGCGTCCCACATTGAGGGGTGAGGATTGGAGGCTGTCGGACGTGATGAGCGGCAGACGGGTGGAGTTTACGGTGAAGCCCTCCGGAACCGCTGCCTGCCGCTGATTTCTTGCCCCCTCTCCTGTCTCCCCCTCCCTCATTCCTCCTCGCCTCCCAGCCCTGGCCGTCTCCCCCTGCTTCTCTGTCCAAAAAGATGACAATCTGCATGGAAAAGAGCTGCCCAGCGAGCCACTTACACAGCGCCTGAAAGGGAAGGGACTGCAAGCTGGAAGAAGAACCTAAACGGAGGTCAGGTAATATTGGCTGATGAGAAGAAAGAATGCATCTTTCAGGTAATAGACGCCCGAATTGTATGGATTCTACAGGTGTGGTGCAGATTGAAAATGTATTGTATATAAAGCCGGTCTGAGATTGATCAATATTATATATGGGACTGACTTGTAAATGTTAAATCTTAAATAGTGCCTCTTGTTTTTTTGGCTGCATCTCAGCTGGGGGAAAGAAGTATTTAAGTCTGAATAATTAGACTGATAAGTGCAGACATTAACCCTCTCTGTTCTCAGTTTGTACCCCTTAGTGTTGATTAGACAAATAGTTACTTAAGAGACTATCTCTAGAGGTAAGGAGCCTATTAGTATTATAGAGTTTGAGGTAAAGATAAGATTAGGATCCCTTCTAAAGTCTTACCTGGAAAGTCTTACTTGAGGGATTTGAAACAAGAAGTATGAGAGGGAGGACACAGAGAACAACTGAACCTAAGACCCCCAGAGAAATTTTAAGCACAAGTTCAATTCAGAAGTATTTTAAAGAGAAGAGCCCCCAAAGCCCAGGAGAGGAGAAAAAACAGGATAATTTAAAAGGGAAAAAGAAAGAAGTGACAAAATCTAAAGGGGCTCAGGGAGACAAACCAAAGGAAGGTACTCGAATTGGAATGGCACATAACCCAATCACTTCTCAAGATCAAGGTAGTATGGCCCAAATGCCAACTAAATTAAAAATGATGGAAATGTTCGCCAAACTTGAAAATTCTATCAAAAGCGAGATCACTAACGTAAGAGGGGACATGGGCCATTTGTTGAAGAGAGTGAAAGAGGCTGAGGAAAAAACAGGACAACAAGCCCATGAGATTGGGGCGTTAAAGGCACAAGTAAAGAAACTACAATTGGAGCATAGAGATCTTCTTTACAAGTTAGAGGACCAAGAGTATCATAACAGACGTCAAAATCTCAGGATACGAGCTCTACCAGAGCAGCAGGGGGAAGACTTGGAATTTAAAATGAAAAAAATATTTAACCCGGTATTGTGTAGAAGAGAAGACGATGATTTAAAGATAGACCGAGTTGATAGGATAAGGAAACCCCCCGGGACTGAATGAAGAGATACCCCGAGATGTCATAATAAAATTCCATCAATATGAGGACAAAGCTAAAATATGGAGCAACCTAAGAAGAGTGCCTACATTACAGTATGATAGAACAAACCTCCAGGTGTTTACCGACTTATCAGCTGGAACTCCAGCTCGGAGGCGACAGCTTAAAGCGGGGTTCCACCCAAATTTTGAACAATATCTGTATGTATTCTCTTCCTTGCCTAGATGCTGACATGCCGTTTAAAAAAATTTAAATCGCCGTAATTGCCTTTTATTTTTCTATTCTTCTTTGCACTTCCTGGTTCTCCTCCCGTGGGAGTAGGCGTGTTTCTAGCCTCTCCCAGACTCCTGGGAGCTAGTCTCAGGCTTCCCAGGATGCCACTGAGCATGTGCGGGAACGAGCGGTGAATGCTGGGAGCACAGCATTCACCACATCCAGGAAATAAATGCTTGTGGGCTTCAAATGCCCACAATGAAGATGGAAACCGCCTGCAGTGAATAAAATAAGTTATTCTTTCCGACGAAATCTGACACAGGCGGACATATTACACACAATATGTGAGTATGTAATGCTGAGAAGAAAAGTTTGTGAATGAACTAAAAAAAAAAAAAAACGATAGATAGGTGGACCACCGCTTTAAGCCTTTACTAGAACAGCTAAAGGTTGCTAACATCAAGTACAACTGGGGGTTTCCAGCCTCTCTTGTAGTCCAGAAAGAGGGAAGGACAGTACGATTACAATTCTTAGAAGAGCTCCAGGACTTTTGCAAAAGACTCGAGATCCCAATTCCAAATATATCTGGTGGACAAGAACGGATGTAGCGATGGGGGAGGGCGGACACTGGCAGAGAGTTTAAATGAATACATAAAGGTGGGTGTGGGGGGGCGGGGGGGTTTGGAGCAGGGGAGGGGGGGACCCCAAAAGTGATATGGGGAGTCTGAGTGGCCTGAGGTTTACCGGGGTGCTGGGGTTTCCCCTGTGGACTCGGTCCTGTCCCTTTTCCCAATTGGAGAGGGGGTGGGGATGAGGGACATGGACAACAGGGGCTGCGGTCAGAGCTTCACCCTAAGATTGGGTTCACTAGATGAGATCTGAAGGGATCTCTGATTGTGATACCAAGGCCAGAGTGGGGCCGGGGGGAGGGGACAGAGGGGAGGGGGGCGGAAGGGAGGGGGGTTTTTGGATGGAAGGTGACATGGGAGGGTCCCTCTGGTATTCCGCAAATAAGTATGACTACCCCTGTGAAAGTCAAGTAAAGGGTTCCTAACACGAAAAAAAAAGAGAAGGAAAAAAAAAATAGAGATAGAAGAAGAGACAACATTACATTTTATGACCTATAACGTTAGGGGCCTAAATACTCCCACTAAGAGTTACAAGATCCTAGAAGAACTTAGACGATATGGGGCAGGAGTGGTCTTCTTACAAGAGACTCACCTGTCCCACGAATCTAATGTGAAATTGCACTCGGTTCATTTTCCAACATGTATAAATGGGTGGTGCTGCGCTAATCCTAAATATAAAACCCAGATGGTTCACCAAAAAATATATAAATAAATAAAAAGTATTAGAAAGACTGGTTGGATAACTAATACAAGTGGTATGTCTCACTGGACTGAATAAGAATATCATAAGTGTGACCAAATAAATATAATAAAACACACATATTAAAACTTAGATCACCATAGTGAATATCTGACTCAAAATCAGTGGCAAAAAAACAATAAAAACAATACTAAATAAAGTGCAAGGTGATTCAGGCTATGTACATAAACAGCTCAAAAAATGACAGTGTGTAGTGTGCAAGCAATGTGCACGATGTGGAGTGGTGTCTACACCTCTATTAGATAGGGTATTAATAAACTAAACTTCACATAAAGTGCAAAATGTGCAGCAAACTCCAAGAATAGATAAGGTATTAATGTCCCAAAAAAGTATATAAAAAATATATATAATGAGAAAAGTGAAAAAAGTGAAAGGAAAGGATTTCACACAAAAAAAGTCCTTTTTAATGAAATCTGTGACAGCAACGTGCTAGCATGCACACGTTGCAGTTAAAGTGCTTTGGGTGAATCACATCTCATGCTTCTTCGTGTGCAGACACTTCAGTGGGTAATGGCCCCTTACCTTAAAGTAATAGGGCAAAAGGATATGACCAGCAGAGCTTTTGTAACATCCACCTAGGGGCTCCTGCGCGTCCCTCACTGTCCTAGATCCTAGGATAAGGTTCCCTCAGATGTGGTGCGGGGGGTTTGTAAAGGATAATAGAGCAGGAAGAAACCCAATAGTGTAATTCCGTTTGATTAAAGTAACTTGTTTTTATTATAGAAATACAGGTACTCACATTAACAATTGAAAAAACGCTGGTTGTATCCGACGAGCGGCGAGCTCGTAAGCCTCTAACAGTGTATACAGCCTGTCCCGTCCCTACGCGTGACGTCACACCACACGTGACTTCTTCAGGGGATAAGTATAGGTTGAGAAAGTGTCCTTAAATAGTTTAGTATTGGCCGGCAATGGGCGGCCATTTTCCCGGAGTATAGTGAATTATACTATGGTGGCCATTTTCCTAGAGGTTCTAAGACACAGGTTCCGCTTATGGTGTGCATCAGCTGACTATTGGGGCCAATAGGCACTATTCAGCTAATTTTAAGCTGCTTGTACTGTCAGCAGAGAAAGACAAGCACTGCTTCTAATGTTAGAAGCCAAGCAGGGAAGAGCCAAATTGGGATTTCTGCTAAATATATAAAGCTGGCTATGAGATAGCTAGAGAGGATTGGCGCGATAGTTTTAATACGGGACAGGCTGTATACACTGTTAGAGGCTTACGAGCTCGCCGCTCGTCGGATACAACCAGCGTTTTTTCAATTGTTAATGTGAGTACCTGTATTTCTATAATAAAAACAAGTTACTTTAATCAAACGGAATTACACTATTGGGTTTCTTCCTGCTCTATTATCCTTTACAAACCCCCCGCACCACATCTGAGGGAACCTTATCCTAGGATCTAGGACAGTGAGGGACGCGCAGGAGCCCCTAGGTGGATGTTACAAAAGCTCTGCTGGTCATATCCTTTTGCCCTATTACTTTAAGGTAAGGGGCCATTACCCACTGAAGTGTCTGCACACGAAGAAGCATGAGATGTGATTCACCCAAAGCACTTTAACTGCAACGTGTGCATGCTAGCACGTTGCTGTCACAGATTTCATTAAAAAGGACTTTTTTTGTGTGAAATCCTTTCCTTTCACTTTTTTCACTTTTCTCATTATATATATTTTTTATATACTTTTTTGGGACATTAATACCTTATCTATTCTTGGAGTTTGCTGCACATTTTGCACTTTATGTGAAGTTTAGTTTATTAATACCCTATCTAATAGAGGTGTAGACACCACTCCACATCGTGCACATTGCTTGCACACTACACACTGTCATTTTTTGAGCTGTTTATGTACATAGCCTGAATCACCTTGCACTTTATTTAGTATTGTTTTTATTGTTTTTTTGCCACTGATTTTGAGTCAGATATTCACTATGGTGATCTAAGTTTTAATATGTGTGTTTTATTATATTTATTTGGTCACACTTATGATATTCTTATTCAGTCCAGTGAGACATACCACTTGTATTAGTTATCCAACCAGTCTTTCTAATACTTTTTATTTATTTATATATTTTTTGGTGATACAAACTATGATCAACACCTAAACCATCTGGGTTTTATATTTAGGATTAGCGCAGCACCACCCATTTATACATTTAATTAAAAGGTCAGGTGTTTACCCGAACCGGCGCATGCAGCTTTTCCACCTCCAGCCGCCTCCATATTTGATAGCGCAGGAATAATTCTCTTAAATATTGGTCATTTTCCAACATGGTATTATGGGGACACCATCACAAAGAAAGCTAGAGGTGTAGCAATAGGGTTTGCGAAAGGTATTAGATTTGAATTAGAGGATAGGTTGACAGACCCAGAAGGGAGATTCCTCTTCCTAAAAGATAAACTAGGCAGAATGGAGTGCACGTTGGCAAACATATACACCCTGAACAGGAGCCCGATTCTGTACCTAATAGATATCCTAGGAAAGTTGATGGAATTTAAGAGCGGGTATGTGATTCTGATGGGAGATACGAACTTCTGTATGGATCCAAGCCTAGATAGCACGTCCCGGGTGCAGGAGACAAACAGCGCACAATTAAAAAGGATAAAACAAACATTGCATGTGTGTCAATTTGTGGATATCTGAAGGATTTGTAATCCTAAAAAACAAGACTCTACTCAAGGATAGACTATATTTTGGTCAAACATAGACTAATTGAGTGGGTGAAAGATGCTGGGATAGAAATATCTACACTATTGGATCATTCCCCAGTAAAAATGAAGATGGTTCGGGCATCCCTGGACAGTCATATGCTTGGCACCTAAATGAACATCTTATTCAGGATGAGGAGACCTCAGAAGTTGTGAGAAAGGAATTAGAACAATACTTTGAAATCAACGATACAGGAGAGGTATCGGGGTCTACCCTGTGGGAGGCACATAAGGCCTAAATAAGTGGGATTCTGATAAAAGTAGGATCAAGGGGAAAAAAAAGAGAGATCAGAGAAAATAAAAAAATTAACGGAAGAGATTTTTAGAGTTGAGCAGGAGCACAAGAAATATCAGGGTAACCATACAGAAATACACCAAAAGTTGGGGGCGTGTCCGGCTGTTGAAGGAGCAAGACATGCTCCAGTGAAGCTCTGCAGAGCCTGAAGCAATCCACATCCATCCTGCGGCTATCAGCTGTGGGAGAGCCTCCAAACTCTCCCCAGCAAGAATTGTGGTGATTAGCTGCCCAAACGGGTTTCTTTAGGTCTGCGGCCGGGCCTACAAGACAACAACCCGCCACCATCTTGAGGCCTAGTGTGCCTCCTGCATCCCCAGGCCCCGACGCCGCGATCCGCGGGAGGAGAGACAGACGCACACAGGCGTCGGACATCCCTGGGAGGTGGCCACACTATAGGGGGACTCCACGGAGGCCGACTCCGGAGGCCCGCGGCCTGTTAACAGGATGGAGCCTCCAGGAACAGGTACAGTGCCCCAGAATAGCGGCGCTGTTCTCCCTGCGCCATAATCTCAGTCCAGGACTTATATTCTTGCCTTTTTATGCGATCATCTTGGCACCAGTGGTGATATACTTCCTTCCCAGTGCCTCTACCCTCAAAGTGGCTGTGTTTTGCTGAGGGCCCTAGCCTGGAATGGGCTGCCTATCATTTCAGCAGCTCCAATCCCCTCACTGGACTCTTGGGGTTTGCCTGCCACTTATTGCCACGCTGCAACTGTACGGAGCACACTGTCCCTCAGCAACCCAGGGCTGTCCTACCATTGCCAAAACCTGTACCCTACCAGCATATTACCACCTTTATTGAGCCATCAGCTGAGCCCCACCACTGCTGCTCTGCCAGCCCTGTTTCTCTGCAATACTGTTATATGAGGACAATGATCAGTGATGTCACCCAGTTTGTAGACCCCGATTCTACTCTTATGGAGGATGTTGCTTAATTGAATACGGGGCCCCTACCTGTTTACAGAGACCTCCGAGATGTTTTTTTTTAAACACATCTAGCTGTGGAGGTAAGCCTGATTGACCACCACATTCCACGAGCACCTCATGGGCAAAGTTGGCCAACAGCAACGTTACTACAAGCCACAATTTAGTCTACGCGAGGGTCTAAATATGGAACGCTTTGTTACTAGATCGCAACCTGCACCACTGAACCCCTCTGCGAATCCTTTCACCATAATGGATCCATCCTTGGATATGGAAGACTCAGTGAATCCTCCAATAGCTGATACTCAGACCCAAGTTCCTAATTCATCACCCTTGCACGAGACCCTCACTCCTGATATTCTGGACACTAAACTACAGTTTTTACTTCAACAAATCATGTTTAATGTCTCGGCAGAGGTGAGCAAATTGGCCGTGGAATTGAGGGGGGAAATAACCTAGATTGGGGAACCGACACTCTTGAAAATAAATTTGATGAGATGATAAGCTATGTTCAGGCCATAGGAGAGGAAAACCACAATCTTCGTCTCTCAGTTTCCCAGCTACAACTGCAACAGGAGGATTTGGAGAACAGAGAGAAATGGCAGAACTTGCGCTTTAGGGGTATCCCGGAGACAGTGGGAGACCCCGATCTGCGCTCATACTTTTTGGGCCTTTTTAACAACCTGGCCCCCACAATTGTGGACATAGATTGGCGCCTGGACAGAGCGCACCGGTCCCTGGGCCCAAAACCCCCATCAGGAGCCAGAACAAGGGATGTCGTGGTGAGGTTTCATTATTTTGAAAGCAAAGAGGCACTAATTCTGGCCACATGTAACAAATCCCAAATTATGTACAAGGGTGCGAAATTACAAATCTTTAGTGACCTTTCGCCCATCACCCTTGCTAAAAGAAGGAACCTACGTCCAATTACTTCTTACTTACAACATCACAAAATCCCATACTACTGGGGCTTCCCTTTTCGTCTTGCTGTGTCTGAAGACGGAACTCAGTTTACCCTGCGTGAACTGCAGGAAGTGGACGCTTTCCTTAAAAAAAAGCTTTCCTTCCGGAAGAAGATCTGATAGCACCTGCCGCCCGTGTTCGCATGCCTCCAAGCACTCCCAGTCGCATCTGGACCCCTGTACGGGGCAAATCCAAGAAGCACCTCTCTACACCTCAACGGCTACGTTCCTCTCAACCACCTCCTTGAACTTTTTATTGTTTTTTTTTTTTGTGTGTTTTCTTTTTTCCCATTTTTCCTTTTTTTGGATCCAGACCTCTATGCCTTTTGTGGTTTTGTTTCCTTATGGCTTAAATGCAACAAACTTGTTGTACTGGTTCACAAAGTATGGTGCCTACTCTGTTTCCTGTTCAGAGTAGTCCTTTTTTCTCATCCCATGAGAGTTTTTCATTAGAGGTATTAATGTTTTAGATGACAGAATGTTTTTGTTTATTTGCTGACATCTTCCTTCCATTGTAAACAGATTTTTCATAGTTGACCTTATATTGCATGTTACCAAGTTCATAAGGTGAGCAGCGGGTCCTCCATTCACTCCATTTAGAGTCTCCTGATGGAAGTCCGTGCACGCCCCTGCCAGGCCTTGGTTTCTATCCAAGGCTTCCTGAAAAGTATTGAACTCTCAGGTTTGCGACAACTTTTATTTTTTTTTCTTCTCTTTTGTTTGGTGTAATATCTGCTGTTTTTTTTACTCCTTTGTCCATGTTTATAGATTTACTCTATAAGTTGAAATTACATTATCCTGTCTTCTTTATTCTGGAGCTGTCCCACCACAGGTTATGTATGTCCACACCTAGATACCGAGGACAGACGAGTTTTGGTAAGACTCACACACAGCATTATATCTATTTTCATGTATTCGATATTATATACTTTATCCCTTTCATGATTCTCACACTAGCCTATCTGAATAGACCTCATCCATGGCCTTGAGGATCTTATCATACAATGTGAAGGGTTTAGGTTCAATTAGCAAGAGCTGGATGGCCCTGAAAGACTTCAGGGCTTCTGGCGCTGACGTGATATTGATACAGGAAACACATTTCCGAGCGGGAGGTTCATTTAAATTTGCCTCAAAGTTTTTTTCCCACCTCCTTCCTTGCCTCTGATTCCACAGGCAAGGCAGGAGTAGCCATATTAATAAGGAAGTCATGTCCTATTCAGGTCAAAAAGTCTCAGATTGACCCCCACGGAAGATTCCTTGTTTTGGACTGTGAATTTATGTCCACTTCTTTTACTCTGGTTAATCTATATGCCCCTAATACAGGCCAGAGCGACTTCCTTAACCACTTGACGACCGCCTCACGCCGATGTACGTCGGCAAGGTGGCACGGACAGGCAAAATCACGTACATGTACGTGATTTGCCTTCCGCGGGTGGGGGGTCCGATCGGTCCCCCCCCCGGTGCCCGAGGCAGTCGCCATTTCTTCCCGGGCGATGAGAGGTGAGGGGGTGGCCATCCATTGTTGGCCACCTCCTCCCGATCGCTCCCGGCGAATAAGAGTTCTTCCTTTCCCTCTGTAATGTAAACAGAGGGAAAGGAAGTGATGTCATCTCTCCTCGAGCCGGTCTTTTCGTCGCCGCGCCGAGGAGAGAAGACATCAAGTAAGTCTGCACAACACTACACATCCAGTAGAACACGCCAGGCACACTTGTCACCCCCCATCACCCCCCGATCACCCCCTGATCACCCCCCTGTACCCCCTGTCACTCTGACACCAATAGCATTTTTTTTTTTTTGCATTGGTGTCAGTTTGTGTCAGTTAAAAGTTTTAGGGCAGTTAGGTTAGCCCCCTTTAGGTCTAGGGTACCCCCCCTTAGGTCCAGGGTACCCCCCTAACCCCCCCCCAATAAAAGTTAACCCCTTGATTACCCCCCGTCACCAGTGTCGCTAAGCGATCGTTTTTCTGATCGCTGTATTAGTGACACAGGTGACGCTAGTTAGGGAGGTAAGTATATAGGTTCGCTGTCAGTGTTTTATAGCGACAGGGACCCCCATATACTACCTGCTAAAGGTTTTAACCCCCTGATTGCCCCCTAGTTAACCCTTTCACCAGCGATCACCGTATAAGTGTTACGGGTGACGCTGGTTAGCTAGTTTGTTTTTTGTAGTTTATTACAGTTTATTACAGTTTATTATAGTTTATTATAGTTTTAGGGCACCCGTCGTTTATTACCCTATAAAGGTTTAACCCCCTAATTGCCCGGCGGTGATAGAAGTTAAGTTTTTAGGATCAGATAAGGTCTGCGTCGCCCCAGGCAGCGTCAGGTTAGCGCCAGTACCGCTAAAACCCACGCTTGCAGCATACACCTCCCTTAGTGCTATAGTATCTGAGCGGATCGATATCTGATCCGATCAGATCTATACTCCCCAGCAGTTTAGGGTTCACTGAAACGCAGTGTTAGCGGGATCAGCCCAGATACCTGCTAGCACCTGCGTTTTGCTCCTCGGCCCAGCCCTGCCCAGCCCACCCAAGTGCAGTATCGATCAATAACTGTCACTTACAAAACACTAAGCACACATAACTGCAGCGTTCGCAGAGTCAGGCCTGATCCCTGCGATCGCTAACAGTTTTTTGGTAGCATTTTGATACAGTCGCTGACAGTCAGGAGCTTTTTTGCCTGTGAGTCTCACTAGTGTACCCCTAAATTTAGAGCCCAAAATGGCAAATAGAAGGTACACTAGTGAAGAGGCCTACACGTTTCTGAGTATGACAGATAGTGAAGAGGAAGTCACTCATCTGTCAAGTTCAGGCTCAGAATACGAACTTGTAGAGGACAGCGGCTCCATGACAGATAGCTCTGACGACAGAGTTGTGGTCCCTGCTAAGGTCAGGCGTACCAGACCCCAATCTTCTTCTGTCCTTGAAGTGCAAGAACCGCAGGGCTCTCGTATGGAGCAGAGCAGTACTAGCGCCGCTACTCCTTCTGGTGAACTGGCAAGCACCAGCGGCCTAGTACACCCTGGTCGTACATCCAGCACTGCAGTATCACGTGGTGACGTGGGGAGTCCCATAAGTGCAGTTCAAGCTGGCGAGGTGGCAAGCACTAGTAGTGTCCCGCTGCCACCAAGAAGACAAAGACAGGCCCGTCGTGCCCATAGTGCCCTTCCTGCTGCATTGGCCAATCCGAATTGGGAACCCACCACTGCTGCAGCACCCGTACTTCCCCCTTTCACTGGCCAACCCGGAATTCAGGTGGAAACAGTTGACTTTACGCCACTGGATTTTTATTCACTGTTTTTCACCGAAGATCTCTATAGATCTATTGTGGACCAAAGCAATTTATACGCTGGTCAACAAATCGTCGCTAATCCCCAGTCCTCCCTTGCCAGAGATTGGAGACCAATTACGGTCTCCGAATTTAAGACCTTTCTGGGCCTTTCCCTCCTCATGGGGTTGAATAAAAAGAGTAAGTTGCGGTCATATTGGTCCACTGACCCAATTTACCATTCACCCTTGTTCTCTGCTTCCATGGCCAGGGCACGATACGAGCAGATTTTGCGGTTCATGCACTTCAACGACAATGAACTCTGTCGTCCTTGTGGAGACCCTGCATACGATCGGCTCTACAAAATTCGGCCCCTCGTAAACCACTTCAACCAACGTTTTGCAGACTTGTTTACCCCCCATCAAGTTGTCTGCGTTGATGAGTCCCTGATTAAGTTTTCTGGCCGCTTGTCATTCAAACAGTACCTTCCCAGCAAGCGTGCCAGATACGGGGTCAAGATGTATAAGCTCTGTGACAGGGCCACAGGCTATACATGTAGATTTATGGTTTACGAGGGAAAAGATAGTCACGTAGAGCCGACAAACTGCCCTGACTACATAGGAAGCGCTGGCAAGATAGTGTGGGACTTGGTGTCACCCTTATTCGGAAAGGGGTACCACTTGTACGTGGACAATTATTATACGAGCGTGCCACTTTTTAGTCACTTGTTTGATCAGCAGATTGGAGCATGTGGCACCGTGCGACCTAATCGCCGGGGCTTTCCCCAGCGGCTTGTAGATTCCCATCTTAGGCTGGGGGAGAGAGCCTGCTTGAAGTATAATAATTTGCTCGCTATGAAGTGGAGGGATAAGAAGAATGTTTTCGTTCTCACCTCCCTTCATGCAGACACGACGACCCAAATTCCTACGGCGACTGGTGTTGTGGAGAAACCCCTCTGTGTCCACGAATACAACCTTAATATGGGAGGGGTGGACCTCAACGACCAGTTGTTGGCGCCGTACCTAGTTGCCCGTAAGGCCAGACGCTGATACAAAAAAGTGTCTGTATACTTATTTCAATTGGCTTTGCTGAATGCTCATGTGCTATACAGAGCTTCAGGACAGACTGGATCCTTCCTTAAATTCCAGGAAGAGATCGTCAGAGCCCTTCTGTTTCCAGACGGTGCTCTACCTCACCTTCCCCAACCAAATGCAGTAAGCCGGCTGCATGAGCGGCATTTTCTTTATGCCATCCCGAGTACCCCTACCCAACGAGCCCCCCAAAAAAGATGTCGTGTCTGCAGCAAGCGCGGATTTAGGCGTGACACCCGGTCTTATTGTCCCTCCTGTCCTGGCAATCCTGGTCTTTGCATGGGTGAATGCTTTGAACGCTACCATACATTAGTTGAGTATTAGCGTAGGGTTCAGCACTGCACAGACTAGGCACACTAACAGAGGGTCTCCCAAGATGCCATTGCATTTTGAGAGACCCAAACCTGGAACGAGTTACAAAAGTTAAAAGTTACTAAAAAAAAGTGTAAAAAAAAAAATTTAAAAAAAATTAAAAAAATAAAAACACAAAAATAAATATAAAATAAATAAACCAAAAATAGTTGTTGTTTTATTGTTCTCTCTCTCTCTATTCTCTCTCTATTGTTCTTCTCTTTTTTACTCTATTCTATTCTGCAATGTTTTATTGTTATTATGTTTTACCATGTTTCCTTTTCAGATTTTTTATACTTTACCGTTTACTGTGTTTTGTTGGTAACCATTTTATTGTTTTCAGGTACGCCATTCAGTTGCAGCGTGGATTTATTTATCTTGACAGCAACAGCGTTTGCTCCCACGATATATAAAGCCGTGACTCCAGCACTGTCGGAGGTGATTTCACCACCACAGTTACATACTTCAGCATATATGCCGAAGCGTGGGGGCAGCAGTGGGTGGAGGAGCAATTTGCTCCTGCCTTTTGCGGGAGGATGCCCCCATGCTTCGGCATATATATATTTTAGGCACAGGTTGCGTTAAATGTTTTATTTTTTACTATGTTTTTTTTTTGTATTTGCTTTGCAGGTATGGTATGTCTTACTGTTATACTGTAATGTTACTTTGTTTTATTGTTAACCATCATTTGCTTAGCAGATACGCCATTCAGTTGCAGCACGGATTTATTTATCTTGACAGCAACAGCGTTTGCTCCCACGATATATAAAGCCGTGACTCCAGCGCTGTCGGAGGTGATTTTACCACCACAGTTACATACTTCAGCATATATGCCGAAGCGTGGGGGCAGCAGTGGGTGGAGGAGCAATTTGCTCAAGCCTTTTGCGGGAGGATGCCCCCATGCTTCGGCATATATATATTTTAGGCACAGGTTGCGTTAAATGTTTTATTTTTTACTATGTTTTTTTTTTTTGTATTTGCTTTGCAGGTATGGTAAGTCTTACTGTTATACTGTAATGTTACTTTGTTTTATTGTTAACCATCATTTGCTTAGCAGGTACGCCATTCAGTTGCAGCGCGGATTTATTTATCTTGACAGCAACAGCGTTTGCTCCCACGATATATAAAGCCGTGACTCCAGCGCTGTCGGAGGTGATTTCACCACCACAGTTACATACTTCAGCATATATGCCGAAGCGTGGGGGCAGTAGTGGGTGGAGGAGCAATTTGCTCCTGCCTTTTGCGGGAGGATACCCCCATGCATCGGCATATATAAATGGTGCATGTATGCCCATCATTAGAAGTGGGTGGATGAAGGGAGGTATTCTAATGGTGGGCATACCCACCGATCAATATCTTTTTTTCGTTCAGCCCACAGGCTGCATGAAAAAAAAGTTTACAATATATGCCTAACAAGGACCAGCAACGTACTGGTATGTTGCTGGACTTTGAGTGGTTATACCAGAATGATGCCTGCAGGTTTAGGTATCATCCTGGTATCATTCTTTTCAGCCAGTGGTCGGCTTTCATGTAAAAGCAATCCTAGCGGCTAATTAGCCTCTAGACTGCTTTTGCAAGCAGTGGGAAGGAATGCCCCCCCTCCCCCACCGTCTTCCATGTTTTTCTCTGGCTTTCCTGTCCCAACAGGGAACCTGAAAATGCAGCCGGTGATTCAGCCAGCTGACCATAGAGCTGATCAGAGACCAGAATGGCTCCAAACATCTCTATGGCCTAAGAAACCGGAAGCTACGAGCATTTCATGACTTCGCCGAATGTAAACAGTGCCATTGGGAAATTGGGAAAGCATTTTATCACACCAATCTTGGTGTGGTCAGATGCTTTGAGGGCAGAGGAGAGATCTAGGGTCTAATAGAGCCCAATTTTTTTTAAAAAGAGTACCTGTCACTACCTATTGCTATCATAGGGGATATTTACATTCCCTGAGATTACATTAAAATTAATTTAAAAAAAATAAAAATGAAAGGAACAGTTTAAAAATAAGATAAAAACGCAAAAAAATAATAAAGAAAAAAAAAAAAAAAAGCACCCCTGTCCACCCCTGCTCTCGCGCAAAGGCGAACGCAAGCGTCGGTCTGGCGTCAAATGTAAACAGCAATTGCACCATGCATGTGAGGTATCACCGCGAAGGACAGAACGAGGGCAGTAATTTTAGCAGTAGACCTCCTCTGTAAATCTAAAGTGGTAACCTGTAAAGGCTTTTAAAGGCTTTTAAAAATGTATTCATTTTGTCGCCGCTGCGCGTTTGTGCGCAATTTTAAAGCATGTCATGTTTGGTATCCATGTACTCGGCCTAAGATCATCTTTTTTATTTCATCAAACATTTGGGCAATATAGTGTGTTTTAGTGCATTAAAATTTTAAAAAGTGTGTTTTTTCCCCAAAAAATGCGTTTGAAAAATCGCTGCGCAAATGCTGTGTGAAAAAAAAAAATGAAACACCCACCATTTTAATCTGTAGGGCATTTGCTTTAAAAAATCTATATAATGTTTGGGGGTTCAAAGTAATTTTCTTGCAAAAAAAAATTATTTTTTCATGTAATCAAAAAGTGTCAGAAAGGGCTTTGTCTTCAAGTGGTTAGAAGAGTGGTCGATGTGTGACATAAGCTTCTAAATGTTGTGCATAAAATGCCAGGACAGTTCAAACCCCCCCCAAATGACCCCATTTTGGAAAGTAGACACCCCAAGCTATTTGCTGAGAGGCATGTCGAGTCCATGGAATATTTTATATTGTGACACAAGTTGTGGGAAATAGACAAATCTTTTTTTTTGTTTTTTTTTGTTTGCACAAAGATGTCACTAAATTATATATTGCTCAAACATGCCGTGGGAATATGTGAAATTACACCCTAAAATACATTCTGTTGCTTCTCCTGAGTATGGGGATACCACATGTGTGGGACTTTTTGGGAGCCTAGCCGCGCACGGGACCCCGAAATCCAAGCCCCGCCTTCAGGCTTTCTAAGGGCGTAAATTTTTGATTTCACTCTTCACTGCCTAGCACAGTTTCGGAGGCCATGGAATGCCCAGATGGCACAACCCCCCCCCCCAAATGACCCCATTTTGGAAAATAGACACCCCAAGCTATTTGCTGAGAGGTATAGTGAGTATTTTGCAGACCTCACTTTTTGTCACAAACTTTCGAAAATTGAAAAAAGAAAAAAAAAAAACATTTTTCTTGTCTTTCTTCATTTTCAAAAACAAATGAGAGCTGCAAAATACTCACCATGCCTCTCAGCAAATAGCTTGGGGTGTCTACTTTCCAAAATGGGGTCATTTGGGGGGGTTTGTGCCATCTTGGCATTTTATGGCCTTCAAAACTGTGATAGGTAGTGAGGAGTGGAATCACAACTTAACGCCCTTAGAAATCCTGAAGCCGGTGCTTGGTTTTCGGGGCCCCGTATGCGGCTAGGCTCCCAAAAAGTCCCACATATGTGGTATCCCCGTACTCAGGAGAAGCAGCAGAATATATTTTGGGGTGTAATTCCACATATGCCCATGGCCTGTGTGAGAAATATATCATTTAGTGACAACTTTGTGCAAAAAAAAAAAAAATTGTCACTTTCCCGCAACTTGTGTCAAAAAAGAAAGTATTCCATGGACTCAACATGCCTCTCAGCAAATAGCTTGGGGTGTCTACTTTCCAAAATGGGGTCATTTGGGGGGGGGTTTGTGCCATCTGGGCATTTTATGGCCTTCAAAACTGTGATAGGTAGTGAGGAATGAAATCAAAAATTTATGCCCTTAGAAATCCTGAAGGCGGTGATTGGTTTTCGGGGCCCCGTACGCGGCTAGGCTCCCAAAAAGTCCCACACATGTGGTATCCCCATACTCAGGAGAAGCAGCTGAATGTATTTTGGGGTGCAATTCCACATAGGCCCATGGCCTGTGTGAGCAATATATCATTTAGTGACAACTTTTTGTAAATATTTTTTTTTTTTTTGTCATTATTCAATCACTTGGGACAAAAAAAATAAATATTCAATGGGTTCAACATGCCTCTCAGCAATTTCCTTGGGGTGTCTACTTTCCAAAATGGGGTCATTTGGGGGGGTTTTGTACTGCCCTGCCATTTTAGCACCTCATGAAATGACATAGGCAGTCATAAACTAAAAGCTGTGTAAATTCCAGAAAATGTACCCTAGTTTGTAGACGCTATAACTTTTGCGCAAACCAATAAATATACGCTTATTGACATTTTTTTTACCAAAGACATGTGGCCGAATAAATTTTGGCCTAAATGTATGACTAAAATTGAGTTTATTGGATTTTTTTTATAACAAAAAGTAGAAAATATCATTTTTTTTCAAAATTTTCGGTCTTTTTCCGTTTATAGCGCAAAAAATAAAAATGGCAGAGGTGATCAAATGCCATCAAAAGAAAGCTCTATTTGTGGGAAGAAAAGGACGCAAATTTCGTTTGGGTACAGCATTGCATGACCGCGCAATTAAAAGTTAAAGTGACGCAGTGCCAAATTGGAAAAAGACCTCTGGTCCTTAGGCAGCATAATGGTCCGGGGCTCAAGTGGTTAACAAACTTTTTGACTCTCCCCAACACTACTCACAACCTTTTATGGTTAATGGCTGGGATTTCAATCTGATTATGTCACCCATTAGAGATAGACAAACCCTCCTCGGTAATATACCTTCCAAAAAGATTATATCCCAAGCTGCTGCCTTTCGTAGATGTATTAGATCTCGTCGGCTATTCGATTCATGGAGGATAAGACATCCCGCTGCCAAACAGCTCACGTTTTATTCGCCGGCACATAAGATGTACTCACCTCTCCACCACTTTTTCATCTCAGCTCCACTTATCCCCTATGTGGTCGAGTCTAACATTCTCCCTATTACATGGTCGGACCATGCGCCCATAATCTTGGATCTAACGCTCTCCAAGACATACCCCAAATCCTATCATTGGTGTTTAAACGATCATCTCTTAAAGTCTGAGGTTTCCCGTTCCATCCTAGAGAAAAGTCTAAGAGATTATTTTCAACTTAACACAGGATCAGTACCTCAGTTCTCTACGCTGTGGGAAGCGCACAAAGCCGTGTTTTGTGGTAATTGCATTGCTGAAAGCTCTCGGTTGAAGAGAGATAGGGATGCACTTATACAGTCCCTGACATCTGCTCTGATAGCTGCCGAGCGTAGGCTGCTGTGTGCTCCCACAGTGGCGAAGCTGCGTAGAGTCAGCTCTCTCAGAGAACAAATTAAACTGATAAAGTTAGAAAAAACAGCTAGGTCCCTACTGTGGACAAAACAGAAATTTTACGAATACTCTAATAAACCTCATAGGATGTTAGTAAATAAACTGTGCCCACGACCATTTAGCTCGTTCCCTGACTTCCTCCAGCAAGCAGACGGATCTAGAACGCATTGCCCCCATGAGATGTCCAAGATTTTTGGTAAATTATATAGCAAATTGTATAACTGCTTGACCCCGTATAATAATTTTAATTTTTCCCAGGAAAAATTTGAATCCTTCTTTTCTAATATAAAGCTACCGACATTATCTGTGACAGATCTAGACAGTTTGAACATGCCCATAACGGCCCTGATGGTCTATCCTTTTTTTATTACAAAACTTTTTTTGATGTTCTCTCTCCACACATGTTAACTCTATATCACTCTCTGCTTAAAGGTACATCCCCACTCCCACATTTCTCCCACTCATTAATTTCAGTTATCTCGAAACCTGGTAAGGATCCCTCTATGCCAGATAACTACAGACCCATAACCCTTCTAAATTTGGACTTTAAAATATTTACCAAAATCCTCGCATCCAGATTATCCAAACTTATCCCCAAACTGATTTATAGGAACCAGGTGGGTTTTGTGCCGGGCAGACATGCGGGGGATAATACCCGCTGTACAATAGATCTAATAGATCTTCTTGACAGGTCTTCCTGCTCGGCACTGATCTTAAGTTTAGACGCACAGAAGGTCTTTGATGGGCTGAGTTGGCCTTATATGTTTACCACCTTAAAAACATATGGTTTTAATGGCCCTTTTTAAAAAGCTAGAGGCTCTTTATTCCACTGTCACGGCTCAAGTACAGATGTCGTCCCTCCTGTCGCCTGGTTTCCCCATGACTAATGGGACTCGGCAGGGTTGTCCTTTATCACCCTTACTTTATATCCTGTGTCTGGAACCACTGGCCGAGTCCATTCGTACTCATCCGGATATTCGTGGGGTGCTGATGCGACAGGGGGAATATAAACTGTCACTCTTTGCAGACGACATTCTGCTAACTATTACCAACCCACTGATATTAAGGAGGATTTGGATTTTGTGGGAATTTCAGAGACCTGGTTCAACAGCTCTCATGATTGGCTGGCAAACATTCAAGGGTATACCCTATACCGCAAGGATAGAAGGGGGAGGGGTATGCCTATATATCAAGAATAATGTACAAGTGAGTGTGAGAGATGACATCACTGAGGGGGCTAGGGAGGAGGTGGAATCTTTATGGGTAGAGCTCCAAAGGAATGAAGCTAAGGGGAAAATAATACTGGGAGTATGCTATAGGCCCCCAAACCAGAGGGAGGAAGTGGAGACGGATCTCCTATCACAAATTGGATTAGCAGCAAGGATGGGAAGTGTTATCATAATGGGGGATTTTAATTATCCAGACATAGACTGGGCGGAGGGAACCGCGCATTCATTTAAGGCTCGCCAGTTCCTTAGTGTTTTGCAGGACAATTTTATGGGTCAGATGGTAGACGCACCAACTAGAAATAAAACATTACTAGATCTACTGATTACCAATAATACAGACCTGATAACAGATGTGGTAATACGGGGCAATTTAGGTAACAGCGATCACAGGTCAATTAGTTTCAGTATAAATCACACAAATAGGAAACATGAAGGGAACACAAAGACACTGAATTTCAAAAGAGCCAACTTCCCTAAACTACAAACCTTGCTAAAAGGCATAAATTGGGATAAAATATTAGGAACAAAGAATAAGGAGGAGAGATGGGTTTGCTTTAAGAGCATATTAAATAAGGGCATTAGCCAATGTATCCCATTGGGTAATAAATTTAAAAGAGCGAACAAACATCCTGGATGGCTTAACTCCGATGTAAAAATGCATAAAAGCAAAGGAGAAGGCCTTCAAAAAATACAAGGTTGAGGGATCATCCTCAGCATTCAGAATTTATAAAGAATGCAATAAGAAATGTAAGGGTGCAATTAGGATGGCTAAGATAGAACATGAAAGACACATAGCGGAGGAGAGCAAAAGAAATCCCAAGAAATTCTTTAAGTATGTAAACAGTAAAAAAGGGAGGACAGATCATATTGGCCCCATAAAGAATGAGGAAGGACATCTGGTTACAAAGGATGGGGAGATGGCAAAGGTATTGAATTTATTCTTCTCCTCAGTCTTCACAAGTGAATCGGGGGGCTTCAGTAACCAAAACTGCAGTGTTTATCCTCATGACACATCACAGGAAGCACCTCCATGGTTAACAGAGGACGGGATTAAAATTAGACTTGAGAAACTTAACATTAATAAATCACCGGGACCAGATGGCTTGCATCCGAGGGTACTTAGGGAACTCAGTCAGGTGATTGCCAGACCGTTGTTCCTAATATTTACAGACAGTCTATTGACTGGAATGGTACCAGCTGATTGGAGAAAAGCCAATGTAGCACCAATATTTAAAAAGGGCCCAAAAAACATCCCTGGGAATTACAGACCAGTTAGCCTAACATCAATAGTATGTAAACTCTTGGAGGGGATGATAAGGGACTATATACAAGATTTTAGTAATAAGAATGATTTCATTAGCAGTAATCAGCATGGATTCATGAAGAATCGTTCTTGCCAAACCAATCTATTAACCTTCTATGAGGAGGTGAGTTGCCATCTAGATAAAGGAAGGCCCGTAGACGTGGTGTATCTGGATTTTGCAAAAGCATTTGACACAGTTCCCCATAAACGTTTACTATACAAAATAAGGTGCGTTGGCATGGACCATAGGGTGAGTACATGGATTGAAAACTGGCTACAAGGGCGTGTTCAGAGGGTGGTGATAAATGGGGAGTACTCAGAATGGTCAGGGGTGGGTAGTGGGGTTCCCCAGGGTTCTGTGCTGGGACCAATCCTATTTAATTTGTTCATAAACGACCTGGAGGATGGGATAAAGAGTTCAATCTCTGTATTTGCAGACGATACTAAGCTAAGCAGGGCAATAACTTCTCTGCAGGATGTGGAAATCTTGCAAAAAGACCTGAACAAATTAATGGGGTGGGCGACTACATGGCAAATGAGGTTCAATGTAGAAAAATGTAAAATAATGCATTTGGGTGGCAAAAATATGAATGCAATCTATACACTGGGGGGAGAACCTCTGGGGGAATCTAGGATGGAAAAGGACCTGGGGGTCCTAGTGGATGATAGGCTCAGCAATGGCATGCAATGCCAAGCTGCTGCTAATAAAGCAAACAGAATATTGGCATGCATTAAAAGGGGGATCAACTGCAGAGATAAAACGATAATTCTCCCACTCTACAAGACTCTGGTCCGGCCGCACCTGGAGTATGCTGTCCAGTTCTGGGCACCAGTCCTCAGGAGGGACGTACTGGAAATGGAGCGAGTACAAAGAAGGGCAACAAAGCTAATAAAGGGTCTGGAGGATCTTAGTTATGAGGAAAGGTTGCAAGCACTGAACTTATTCTCTCTGGAGAAGAGACGCTTGAGAGGGGATATGATTTCAATTTACAAATACTGTACTGGTGACCCCACAATAGGGATAAAACTTTTTCGCAGAAGAGAGTTTAATAAGACTCGTGGCCACTCATTACAATTAGAAGAAAAGAGGTTTAACCTTAAACTACGTAGAGGGTTCTTTACTGTAAGAACGGTAAGGATGTGGAATTCCCTTCCACAGGCGGTGGTCTCAGCGGGGAGCATTGATAGCTTCAAGAAACTATTAGATAATCACCTGAATGACCGCAATATACAGGGATATGTAATGTAATACTGACACATTATCACACACATAGGTTGGACTTGATGGACTTGTGTCTTTTTTCAACCTCACCTACTATGTAACTATGTAACTATGTAACTATGTATCTCTCCCTTCTTTTTACACAAACTACTGACCTCCTTTGGTGCCATCTCCGGGTACAGAGTCAATACTTCCAAAACTGGAGCCCTTCCCATACATATTCCCCCGTCACTGCTATCTCAGCTTAAAGACTTATACCCTTATAAATGGTGCACTGCCTCTCTTAAATATTTAGGTGTCATACTTACCCCATCTTACTCTTCCCTTTACTCTGCAAATTTTCCTCCTTTGATCTTAGACATTAATAAATCTTTATCGACTTGGACAAAATATCTTCTATCCCTATTAGGCAGGATTAATGTCCTCAAGATGTCTATTTTACCCAGGTTGCTTTATCACTTTGAGACACTACCAGTTGCCTTACCCTCCTCTCAAATGAAAGCACTCCAGAGGAATTTCTTAAAATTCATATGGAAAGCTCACCGCATTGCAGGCTCGGTAGTATTTTCTTTGAGATCCAGGGGAGGTTTGGGTGCTCCGGACATCACCGAATATTATCACGCCACACACTTGAGGGCTATCGCATCGTGGTCCTCTCTACATGCATCTAATCAATGGACTGCTATTGAAAAGGGAGTCCTATACCTGGTTCACCCGTGTTCTCTGGTTTGGGGGACCCCCCTTCCCTGGATCTCATATACAAACGTCAATGCACTGCTCCAATGGCTTTTACCCTAACCATTTGGCGTAAGTGTCTCAAAAACTATTCTCTCGCTTCGTCATGTTCTCCTCTTGTTAACGTGCTATTTAATCCGCTCATACCAGATAGCTTGTCCCTGGGTAGGGTCTTCCAATGGCTCACCGCATCCCTCTTCCAGCTCCAAAACCTAGTCCACCCCATTACACGAAAATTACATACTTTCAACACTTTATGTGAGAAATTTAATATCCCCCCCTATTTCTTCCATTTCTATATGCAGGTAAGACACTTCTTTCAATCTAAATCCTCAACTCTGGGGGCGTGGCTTGGCGCATGGAGCTGTAGGACGCACATCGCGGCAGCTCCCGGTCCTGACGATCTCCACGGGGCCCCATCTCCTTTAACATCACCCATCCAGCTCCCAAAACTGTCCAGATGGGTAAAGGAAAGCCCAGGGACCACGGGAAGCCCACCGGTGACCGGACACAGAGCGATTTAGGGAACTTTGTGACCCGTTCCTCCGCGGCCTACCAGAGTCAGAAAGCCTCCAAGATGGCGGCGGCACCTCCATCTCCGGCCCGCTCCTCACATGAGGACGCCGAACAGGTACGATCCAGGGGCCGCTCAGCCTCCCTCACGGACCTAGAGCCCCCACTATACCACCCACACAGTCCCCAAAGCCTCTCCCAGGCCTCCCTGTGCTCCGGGGATGGATGGGACATGGAGTCACAGATGCGATCCATGCACACCTACCTCCGCTCTTTACCTACTAAAACTGACTTTGAACACTATGTCTCCCGCATGGAGAAGTCATACAGGAAAGAGATTGCTGAGCTTAAGAAGGATCTAGGGACTAGAATAGAGGATGTAGAAAATACTACTGACGGCATGTGCAACACATTACAGTCCCATGAAGAAATCCTCAATACCCACACTAACATATTACAACAGCTCATGTACCACCAAGATGACATCGAAAACCGTAGCAGACGGAACAATATTAGAATCCGTGGCATACCAGAAGCTATAGATCACAATGATTTGCATGGAGCAGTCACTGCCATATTTAACCAAATTCTGCAGCAACCCAAAGATACCCTTATTGAGCTGGACAGAGTTCACAGAACCTCAGGCCCACGTAATACTGATTCCTCTTTTGTTCGAGACACACTATGCAGGGTGCACTTTTATAAAGTTAAAGAGGAGATCATGAAAGCAGCCAGCACACAGGACTCCATTCGGCTGAATGACACCCCAGTAATGCTGCTGCCTGACCTATCACGCCAAACTCTAGCCATGCGACGCGCACTTAAACCGATTACATCTGTCCTCCAGGAAAAGAAGATTAAATATCAATGGCGGTTCCCTTTTCAATTACGGGTTCATCACGAAGGTAAAACGGCCCTCTTCTGCACATTAGGAGATCTACCAAGGTTCCTGAGTACCCTGGAGCTACCCCAGATCTCCCTGCCGGACTGGCCCCTTCCCTCTGCCACTCCGGGACTTCCGTTCCACACGCAATGGCAGAAAGCGAACAAGAACAAGCGACCAAGAAGCTCCCCTCAGAAGTCACCAGACGGCTGACCGGTCCCTGGACCCTGCAGACACCACACCTTCACCCTGCCACCGTGACTATCATATTGTTCTTCCGTTTTATTTTTGATCTCTTTTGATCTCTTCTCCCCTTTTTGTTTTTCTTTTTTTTTCCTTCCCCCCAAAGAAGGAAAGAATGGGAAAGCGGTGCAGGCCATCTACCCTTGAACCACTTTTAAGTGGCAAAGAACTCCCTGGACTACCTTGCCTATCTACTACATTAGCAGTGTTACAGATCCAACACCCCCTCTCCCCCCCCTCCTCTTTTTCCTCTTTTATGGCGACAAGGCTGGGGCGGATGAGTCCTATAATTGTGACCTGTCCCCCCCACCCATACAGGAACCCGCTCTTAACTATGATTTAATATACGAAAGCCTTGTAGCACTGCTTATAAGTTCTTCTCCTGGAGAATTTTTTCTTTTATATGTTTGGAGGGGAATGGGGAAATACCTGTTATATATGACAGATCGTTATTTATATGTTCTTACTATATTACCTTATTACAACGAATTGATGGTTATCTAATGTTCACACCAATTTATACTTCCCCCGTGGACCCCGGGACCGGGAGGCGCTCCAGGTGCTCACCACATTCCCCCCCTTAGGACTTGTAGTGCCTGTTTGTGCACTTTATTGATGCTAGTTTATAAGCACTTTATAGAAATGTTTCTATATTCAAGAGATTACCTAATACTGCCACCTAGTGGCTCACTCTCTTACCTATTTCTCTTTTTCACCTTCTTCCTCCCTCTCCCTCTCCCCTTTTCCACTTCCTCATCTCCCCCTGCCTACCCACTTACCTCACTCCCCTACCCTTGGGCTGGATGGACCTCGGCACGGAGGCTACCAACATATACTGTTACCTCTCCTCATTCCCACTATGTCTTTACTTGAGCATCTAACTCTATCGTCCTATAACTGTAGAGGCTTCAATACCCCCGAAAAAAGAAGCCAGGTGTTGTACCACTTTCTTAAAACTAAAACTAAAATCCTTTTTTTACAAGAAACGCATTTCAGGGGTTCGGAGATTCCATCCCTCAAAAACCCTCACTTTCCCCAATGGTTCCACAGCACGAACCCTCATACAAAATCCAAAGGGGTATCTATAGCTTTTCATAAATCATTCCACCCAGAAGTCTTAGATTCCCTAATAGACCCACTAGGGCGTTATTTATTCCTCAAACTTAAATTTAATTCTTCTATCTTTACAGTGGCTAATGTCTATGGACCAAACCAAGATCAGGGGAACTTTCTGTCCAGGGTTCTAAACAAACTGCAATCATTTGGGGGTCCTTGTGTCATTCTAGGTGGCGACCTCAACACAACTCTATCTCCAGCCGTGGATACTTCTTCGGGTAAGTCAGCTATGTCCCACACGACTCTTACACACATAAAATCCCTTTTACACTCAGCACAGCTAGTAGACATATGGAGGATACAACATCCCCTAGAAAGAGACTACAGCTGTTACTCAGTAGCCCATAAATCCTATAGCCGTATCGATTACTTTTTAATCTCCCAATCACTACTAGACATACCACTTAAGGCCTCCATAGGAAATATCCTTTGGTCGGACCACGCACCCGTACACCTCAATCTAGCACACCCACCAAAATCCCGCACCCGGTCCTCATGGCGACTTAATGACAATCTTTTGACTGACTCGGTATGTGTTGCAGCAGTTGAAAAAACGTTTGGTGACTTCATTACAGATCACCGCCAAGATGATACTAATCCCCTCACTAAATGGGAAGCTCTGAAGTGTGTGATCAGAGGGACACTAATCCAACATGGCTCTCGTCTAAAAAAAGCCAGAACGGCCGATATCTCACGTCTCCTATCTCTGATTAAAACACTTGAAGTTACACATAAGCGAGACTTAGACCCTGCAACATATACCGACCTATCTAACGCACGCAGAGACCTGCTCCGTTTACTCGACGCTAATTCCCTTATAGCCAGAGATCAAGGACGTAACCGACATTACACTCTAGCCAACAAATGTGGACAACACCTCGCAAGAGTTCTCCACCCTCGCCCCCCACGCCGACCTATTCCACAAATCTGCACATCTGACCAACGAAAAATTAATAATCCCAGTGGTATCTCTGACGCATTTAAACAATACTACTCAAACTTATACAATCTCCACACTCCAAACGAAACGACCCCCACTAATGACACACACCTGTCCTCCATGCAAGCCTACATCTCTGACACAGCTCTACCACATCTAAACACTGAACAGACGGCTACCATGGACGAACCCCTTACAACAGAGGAATTCACTGCCGCTATTAAAAACCTGAAAAATGGTAAATGCCCTGGCCCCGATGGGTTCTCCCCGAGATTCTACAAATACTTTGCTCAACATCTGACCCCATTACTAACTAACGCGTTTAACTCCATAGACGATACCCATCTCCGCTCTAGAGACCTCCTAGCAGCTAATATTTCAGTAATACCCAAACCTGGTAAAGACCCCTCTCAATGCAGCAGTTATCGCCCCATTTCACTCCTTAATCTGGATATTAAACTTTACGCCAAGGTCCTAGCTAACCGCCTATCCCCTATTCTACCATCACTAATACATAGAGACCAGGTGGGATTTGTCCCTGGCCGAGAAGCCAGGGACAATACCACGAAAACTATTCACCTCATCTCCTATATCCGAAAACACAACCTAAAAGCGTGCCTGCTCTCGTTTGACGCCGAGAAGGCCTTTGACCGGGTCAACTGGGACTTTTTACGCCTCTCTTTGCAACAGATAGGACTGGGCTCCACCTTCATCTCTAAGGTCATGGCCCTATACTCACGTCCCTCAGCGTCAGTTCTGGTCAATGGTTCCTCCTCCGCTTCATTCCAGATCTCAAATGGCACACGACAGGGCTGCCCCCTGTCCCCCCTTCTTTTTGTTTTAGTGATCGAACACCTAGCCCAAGCTATTAGACAAAACACATCTATAGTAGGAATCCAGACACCCACATTTCAACATAAACTCTCGCTTTACGCAGATGATTTATTAGTCTACATACAACAACCTCATACTACTTTGCCCTCCTTGATGTACGAATTTCGTAGATTTGGACAGTTTAGCAACTTCAAACTGAACATGTCTAAGACCGAGGCCTTAAATATATCATTACCCAGTACCACCCTTACCCAAATTCAGACCAATTTTCCCTACCAATGGGGTTCCAGAGGCATCTCTTATTTAGGGATCATGATCCCTGCCAATCTTTCTGATCTCTATACTTTAAATTATATACCCCTTCTAACCAGGATTAGAAAGGAATTAGATTCCTGGAACTCCTCCACATTACCTTGGTTTGGACGCATTAATACATTGAAAATGGATACCCTACCAAAATTACTATATTTATTTCAAACCGTTCCTATTCTGGTCCCTAAACAATTTTTCACGTCTCTTCGCTCTTTGTCCATAAGATTCATATGGCACAATGGCATGTCCCGCATTCGCCACAACTTGCTCACATATCCCAAAATTCAAGGCGGAGTGGGCCTACCTGACTACGAGCAATACCATAGAGCTGCATTGTTATCCCGGGTCCTAGAATGGTTCCCTCGCCCTTTCCCCAAGGCATCCACCATGGTGGAACAGGATCTAACCACTTTAGATCTCAGGGCCTTGCTTTGGGGATACGGTCGACATTTACATTTACTCTCCTCTACTTCCCCACTGACGATCGCAGCTTTACATTATTGGTACAAGAAAGGCATACAGACCCTCCTATCCTCAGAACCCTCTCCACTCACCTCCCTATTTGACCACCCCGCACTCCCCCAGGAGGAAGGCTCTACCACCATCGGCCCATATTTACGCTCTATGTGGCCTGTAGCGAGATCATTTGTAAACCCTACTTCTGGTACACCCATCCTCCCAAACACACAAGGTAATTGGCTCACAACTCTCCGTATATCCTCCTTTTGCTCCGACTTGTTCTCCTCATCTAAAACCCACAGACCCTTAACGGAATTTGAACAACTGTGTTCCCTCTCAGAAACCCCCAGACATTTACTCTCCACCCTATACATGGTACAAATTACACTACTACATAACAGACCCCCCTCATACACCAAGAGATGGGCCACGGAACTGAGAAAAGAACTTCATCCAGAGGATTGGCAAAAAGCATATCACTTTACGCATAAATCCTCAATCTCCTGTTATACACAGGAAAAAAATTTTAAGCTTCTTTCCCGATGGTACAAGGACCCCCAATCCCTCAACAAAATTTTCCCCTCAGTCCCATCCTCCTGTTGGAGGTGTGGCTCAGAAAATGGAAGCTACCTACATATATGGTGGGACTGCCCATCTATTCAACCACTTTGGTCCCAGGTTTTTTCCATTTATAGTAGTCTCTATGATCAACCCTTGCCACCCTCCCCAGAAATAGCATTACTGTCCATGCTCCCTGGTTCCATCACTTCACAGAAACGCTCCCTTTTACGCTTCTTTTTATCGGCTGCCAGGCAGATCATACCCTTATTTTGGAAAACCCCCACCAGACCCCTACTTACCTTGTGGGTGACGACGATGAATGACATTATGCGAATGGAGGAAAGGTTGGCCTTGGATAACGATACTTTTGATAAATTTCAAACTCTATGGCTTATCTGGATTGAATACTCAACTTCAGACGCCTTGAAAACTTTATTGACTACTTGAGATTGGACATGATTGTTCATTCTTAATACTTCTTGCATATGACACCGTGCCGAGGTCTACTCCAGGTCCACTCCACGCCCTCTTCCCTTACCCTATATTCTACGCCTCTTTCTCCTTTTCCTACCGCTTTTCTTTTCCCTCTCCTCGCCTTTCTGAACTCCGATATGACCTTATAGTCAGTGATCACAGTCTCTCCTGGACTAATTTATAAGTCTTTATGAACAGTTTATTATTATTTTATATTACCGGTTGATGATAGTCCTCTTACGCAAGATTTAACCAAACACTATACACTGAACTGAGAAATATTCAATGATGTCTCTGTCATTAATAACTGACTACTAATGTTTGTGTATAAATATGCTTTGATATTGTTAATAAAAATATATTTGACACTAAATCCTCAACTCTGACCCTTGACATACCCACTGCTTTTGAACACTTATGTGCACAGGGTCCGCACCAATTACACTTAATTTTGTGCATCTACCATATCCTCCATGAATCGACTCCCCTTGCGGAGACCTCTAACCATTACATGAGAAAGTGGTCCCATATACTAAGCCGATCTATCACGGTACAAGTGTGGGACAAAATTTGGTCCTCTATTTTTAAGTCTTCAAAATGTGTAACCCAGAGAGAGACATCCATTAAGATCCTTATGTTCTGGTACAGGTCTCCAGATGTAATTCATAAATTTAACCCCTCGGTCTCGCCGCACTGTTGGCATTGCGGAACCGACGCGGGTACTTTATTTCACATTTTTTGGCAGTGTTCCCTGATACAACCCTTTTGGCGTGATGTGAGTGCACTCATTCAGAAGGTAGTAGATGTGCCCCTCCCGTTGGATCCCTTGAACTGTTTGTTGGGTCTTCCCCTTTTTTTTTTTTTTTTTAATTATTTTTTTTATTTAAGTAAAAAGGGAAAAAAAAACAAAATTACAGGCAAGCAAGAAATGGTACCATGAGTGACGTATATCACAGAACAAAGATACATATGATATATGTGATATATGAGATACAAAGGTAGGCGTACATAATATGCCGTATACCATCCGGCAAAAAAGGGGCCACCTCTTGCTTAACATATGTAAACAGATTTCTGTGTCCAACATCGTTACACGAGGCATTCTGGTTTTTCACTATTCTTCAGTGATAGAGTCGTCCTCCTTACTATGGGATAGCATGGGCAATGGTGTCTTAGTTATCCCTTTACCATGCAACGATGTTGTACCAATAAAAATCATAAACCTAACCATGAATAGATAATAGAGAAAACATATAGGGAGAGTAGAAGAAAGAGTAGTGAGGGTGGAGGGGGGAGTGGGAGGAAAAGGGAAGGGGAGGGGGGGTGGGGTTACCTCAGGTCCGCACTCCTGTGTACAATATTCAACATCTAAAACATTTTACTTAGGCTTTGACATAATTTCCGCATAGGCTGTTGTGTATTTAAAGGCAAACCAGCAGGACCATACTTTGTTTACGTAGTCAGATTTGTTCCTGAGCGAGAAGGTAAGGTCTTCCATATAATATGTGCGGTCAACTGCCGTTAGCCATTGGCGTAACGTAGGTATATTTTTTTGTTTCCACAGTCTGGGAATCAGTGCTTTGGCAGCATTAAGAAGGTGAGGGGTTATGGATTTCTTATATGCTCCTACTGGTCTGCCTGTACAGTGTAACAATACCACAAACGGGTCATTGGGGACCTCAGCTCCTTGAATCACTTCAATCCAGTGAAGGATAGACAACCAAAACGGTCGTATCGATGGGCAAGACCACCAGATGTGGGCGTGGGTTGCACATTCCCCACAGCCCCGCCAGCACAAAGGAGAGACGTGTGGGAAATATTTATGAAGAAGGGCTGGCGTGTAATGCCATCTGGTTATCAGCTTATAGTTCATTTCGGCAGTTTTAGTGGCTGAGGAGGAGATATGAGACATTATGAGGATATCAGATTTTTGTGTTGGGGACAGCTCTTTTTGAAGTTCCGTTTCCCAGTTGTGTAGGAAAGCCGGGTCTCCTGCGGGGTTTACCGTTTGCATTATTTGGTAGAAGTGGGAAACAGGTCTTTCTACTGGTTGTGGCTCGGCTAAAGTTTTCTCAACGGGTGTCAGGTCATTGATAGACCTAATGGGTTTAGGAAGGGATTGAATAAAGGCCGCTAGTTGTCTATATCTCCAGTGCTCCATAGGTGTAGCCGACGAACTTTGTAGGATTGTGTTCAGGGGTATAACTCCCTTTGGAGTAGTGACCTGGTGTAATTGGGTCAACGTCCCCAGAGACCACGGGAGTCTTAAAGGCAATGTGCCCAGCAGGGAAGATGGAGGAGTATCCAGGCAGTTGAAAGCTTCCGAAGTGGATTCCAAACGACCTCCAAGGATACTCAAGGTGCATCGTCACCACTGGAACTCAAGATGAAAATCCTGGAGGTAAGTATACCCCGTATGGCAAAGGCTGGACATTCTCTCCCATCAAAGTAATATGTGGATAAAAAAGAGATGCTTCCACATAGTGCAGATAAAAGGTGATTTTATTTCTAAAAAAAACAGGCATATAAAAAACGTGATCACAATAAAATGTAGGGCAACATGAAGAAGGTATGTGTGAGAGTCCTGGATGTGAGGCCGGATTGTAAAGGGGGCTCCCCTTGCGGCTAAGTGCAGCGTAACCCTGGGAGTGAGACAGGGAGTACGGTGCCCAAAGGTGCACGGGTTGCCAGAGCGCTGTTGCTGAGTAGCAGAAAGCAGGGAGTTGCTGGGGTGCGCTGGTAAGGTTGAAGGGCAACCGTGCAAGGAGGGATTCCAGGTATGGAGCCGTGGAGCAACCAGGAGCGGAGTCAGAGCCAGGCCAATGGTCATTCAACACAGGAATCAGTCCAAGGTGAGGTACAACAGGATAATCAGGAACAGAGAAGGTAGCCGAGCCAGGGGTCAAACACAGGAAGACAATCAAGGTACAGATGCAGAGCTGAAGAATAGTCAGGTCCAAGCCGGGGTCAATGCAGGCGGAATACTGGAGCAGTCAGGCAAGCCGAGTAGTAACAGGAAGCAGGTGTCACAACAGGCACAAGGAACACAGAAAGCTGATGATAATCCAGCAATCAGCATGTACCAGCAGCAGGCTTAAATAGGCAGAAATAGGGCGCCAATGATTACCGAGATGCGCGCGCGTTCGCGCTCCCGCAATTGCACGACTCTGTGCACCCGTCGTTGCGTGCCTACGTGTGCGCATGCGCACAGAGATTCGTCTAGCGCCACCATGAGGAATACTGGCAGAATTACCCATCCTATGGTTATCACCCTGACAGTATGACAGCCCGACGCATTGCGACCTAATGGTCTTCTACTGGGGCATAAACAACCTGCTCCACGTTGCCTATATTTATAAATAAAAGATACAAGACCAATAACAAAGGAAGAGATCAAACCGAAACCTCATTGGGCTAGGGAGGTCATCTGACTATCAAATGGAACACGTGATAGAACTAACAAATGACTTTAAAAAAGACAGGCGGGTCTAAGAGCCAATCAACTGACCGACCGGAATGTCACGTCAGTAAGGCCGTCAGCCAGCGTGTCAAACAAAAGCATATGATGTAGCGCCGAAAAGGCCGCCAAACGTCAATCCTCAATCACGTGACATGTGAAGAGGAAGCGTCACGTTACCGTGACGGGCGGAAATCTCGCGATTACCGCGAAAAGCAATCATTACGCCGATCCCAGGTCACATGACACATGAGAGGGGAGCGCCACGCAACCCCAGTGTGGAAAGAGTCTCACGAGATCGGCGAGAAACAACCAAAGTGGCAAACACAGCGCCTCCCAATTTACAGATGGGTCAACCAACGTGACACCTGTCGCAGGTCACTAAAGGAAAACCCATATAGTGAAAGAAAAAACTCGGAAATGTGTAATAACAATTAATATCTGCCAAATATAAATTTGGGAACAGAATAATGCAAATTATAAATCTACACAGTAGAATTAAAAAGTGTGATGGCACTGAAAAATATGGGAAATAATAAAAATATACAAATCTCATATACAGACTGAGACCAATATGAGTAATGAATGGGAGTCATGGAGAGGAAAAAATATCTAAGATTGATTAATAAATGAGTTGAGGTCCCACTCAACGTTCAACCCAAACGGAAAGTAGGACCTAAACTCATGTATCCAAAACGTTTTGAGGTGTGAAACGCCTCGAAGATGAGATTCACCCCTCCAATGGGGGACAAACCTGTCGATTGCCTGGAACAAAGTACCCGAGGGATTTTTATTATGGTACTGTAAATAGTGATGTGGTACAGTGTGTTTGCTTTTGCCACCTTTAATTCCAGCCACATGCTCGTTGACCCTGATGGAAAAGGTCCTGATCGTACAACCAACGTATTGCTTGTGGCAGGGACAGGTAAGCAAATAAACAATATATTGGGAGGAGCAAGTAGCAAACTGCTTCATGTGATAAATCCGGAAAGTAACTGTAGGTTTAAACGTAACAGACTTACGCCTCCCTCCAACATTGTGCAAACACACATTACATTTGCGACATAGGTAATAACCCTTACAGTCTTGAAAGAAAGACACTTTTTTAGGGGAGTCAATAATATTTGGGGAGATTTGACCCTGATTAGACTGTGCACCCCTGAAAATGACTGCAGCCTGTTCAGGGAGCGCAGGACCGAGCAATCTATTATTTAAAAGCACCCTCCAGTGTCTTCTAAAGATTTCCCTGATTTGTTTGGATTGGGTAGAATGAGTGGTGGTAAAAGACCATTTAAATCTAGAGTCAGAAGTGTTTTTAGGACGCTCTATTAAAGTGGAACTTCTTTCAGTTAGCAGAACCCTATTACTTTCAGTGTCTAAGAGATCTGAGTCATAGCCCTTTTCCAGGAATCTGCTCCTGAGTAGCTGACGTGACCTTCCGAAATGCGTCGGGCTGTCATACCTTCTTCATGTTGCCCTTCATTTTATTGTGATCACGTTTTTTATACGCCTGTTTTTAAAAAAAATAAAATCACCTTTTATCTGCACTATGTGGAAGCATCTCTTTTTTCTCCACATATTACTTTGATGGGAGAGAATGTCCAGCCTTTGCCATACGGGTTATACTTACCTTCAGGATTTCCATCTTGAGTCCCAGTGGTGACGATCCACGTTGAGTATCCTTGGAGGTCGTGTGGAATCCACTTCGGAAGCTTTCAACTGCCTGGATACTCCTCCATCTGCCCTGCTGGGCACATTGCCTTTAAGACTCCATGTCGCTGACAAGGGAGTCCACCGGATACGCTAAGAGTATGCATTTATCATTCATCTATTGATGCAGACCTTTATGACGGTGTTCTTACCCAGTGATCCACTTCACCCTTACCAGCCTTTGGATACCCACCATCCCTGAGTGATCGTGCTTGTATTTTTTTCACAGTGAACACTCCATCACTTTGTTAATTGTGTTTATATATGGTTTTGGTGGTTTTCATCTTGATTATATTTTATTAGGTTCCAAGGACTTATTCACATTGACTTATTTTGTTGTCATAACAGAATTTTTAATATGTTTAGTATGCGCTACATTTCTTTTCTCTTTTGCATAGGTTGCTTGTCACACTGTATGTAGCTGCTCCTCTCTTTTAGTGGTTAGTGCAGTGTTTTGCATTTTTGTTTTACCATTACAGTAATTTTGAAGGAAAGGAAAGACGGGACGATGTGCTCCAGCTATAGGCCAATATCGCTGTTGAATGCAGATACAAAACTGTATGCCAAAGTACTAGCAGGTCGGATTAAAGGAGTGATGACTCTCCTGGTACATCCAGACTAGGTGGGCTTTGCGCCTGGAAGGGAGGGAAGAGATAATGGGGTAAGAACACTCCTCCTCCTCCAGAGGATAAAAGAAAGTGGGCCCCCGGGTCTACTTCTGTCAATAGATGCCGAAAAGGCTTTTGACAGGGTAGACTGGGGGCTCATGATACAGACTCTGGAAATCATGGGAATTGGCCCAAGAATGATCCAGTGGATCAAAACCCTATACCATCACCCAACAGTAGCTATAAGAATAAATGGTGCACTGTCCACACCCTTTGAGATGAAAAATGGGACAAGGCAGGGATGCCCGCTGTCTCCGCTCTTGTTCGTACTATGTCTGGAACCACTACTGGCCACGGTACAAATGAACCCGACATAAGCGGATTTAGGATTGGAGAGGAGAAGCACAAACTTGCAGCCTTTGTGGATGACGTATTGTTTTATGTCTCCAACCCGTGCATCACATTGCCTAACTTATTAAATACTTTGAAACACTACGGGGAGATATCCAACTTTAAATTAAATCTAGCAAAGCTAGAAATTCCCAATATAAGTATAAGCAAGATAGAAGAACTAACATTGAAAACGGAATTTAAGTTTGCCTGGAGGAGGGAACTGAATTATTTGGGAATCAAGCTAGCGAACACTATGAGCAAGATTTATAAAATACATTTTATACCATTATTGGATGAAATTAGAACCGAGTGCAATAGAATAGTTCGGAGGCCTATATCGTGGATAGGCCGTATAAATATTATAAAGATGGTTCTTCAACCAAAGATTTCTTATAAGTTTCTGATGTTGCCAATAGCTCTGCCCCTATCTTACTTTAGAAAATTAAAAACAATAACCATGAACGCAATATGGAAATATAGAAAACCGAGAGTCTCTTTTGTAATCCTAAGACAGGAAAAGGAAAGAGGAGGTTTAGTGGTTCCAGACATCCACAGCTATTACAAGGCGATTGTGTTGTTGAGAGTGGTGAAATGGGCCAAGGAAAAGAACGAAAAAAGATGGGTCAAGATAGAAAAAACACTCAGTAGGGCACAACTAGGAAATATAATCTGGAATCCATCACACTATAGAACGATTGATGTAAATACACCCTCACTTACACGGAACGTCTTTAAATTATGGGATAAAATGTATAAACAATTAAATGGGAACTATAATTCTCCACTAATTGGGTTAAAAGATAACGAATTTTTCCCACCTTGGGAAAAGGTAATAGGGGGAAATTGGATAAAAAAGACACGATACAGTTAAGAGACATTACTAAAAAAAGAAAAATTCTCTCACTTTTAGAGTTAAAACACAATAATAACTTTTGGTTGATAGATGAGTGGCAGTATCTCCAGCTGTATCACTTAATTCAGAGTCTTCCTCACCCTATTAGATCAGGGGAAGAGTTGACTCCATTGGAAAGGGTGTGTAGTGCTGACAACGCAAGAAATACGATCTCCAAGTTCTATAAACTGGTGTTGAGGGTGAACGAGGTGGAGATTCTGCCATACATTAGGAAATGGGAACAGGAGTTGGGGTCACATAGGGATAATATTAGCATTGGAAAAATGCTGACCTTGACACATGGCTCAGCGGCTGATACCAAAACCGCAGAAATTAATTATAAATGCTTAACGAGATGGTATGCTACCCCCGACAAAATTAGCAAATGCCAAAAGGATAAATCAGCAGATTGTTGGCGAGGTTGCAGGGAGGCAGGGACTATGGCACACATATGGTGGTTCTGTCCGGTAGACCGGGCTCTAGACTGGGTATTACGGATGGTGACCCCTGGGGAATGTTGGTTTGTAATTTTTCTATCAGTACATATATTAGGCTACAATGATGTGACAATGAATTGGAATAGCAATGAGCCGGAATTGTGATTTAAGCTTCCTTATCAGAGTCTGCTTAAGTGGCAACAAAAAAAAAAGAATAAAGATGATTCCCAAAACCCCATATACGTAAGATATATTGCATGTATGGCCAAGTGACAGAGTCAAATGGCTTTCTGATATCAAAAGAAAGGAGGCAGGTTGGGGTACGTCTATTTTAAACAGCATGAATGAGTAAGAGGGTCCGTTGAATATTATCACCCGCTTGTCATGTGGGCATGATTCCTATTTGATCACGATGGATTAAGTGGCCTATAATGGGATTAAGATGATTCGCTATTATTTTAGCTAAAGGTTTAATGTCCAGGTTCAGTAGAGATATAGGACGGAAACTGTTCCAAGAGATGGAATCTGATTTGGGTTTAGGGAGCATAGTTATTATGGTATTTATTATAAGATGCTGAGAACCCGTCCGGGCCTGGTCGTTTGTGAGGTTTCAAAGCTTTTATGGAATTTTGAACTTCTAATTCTGTAATGGAATTCTAAAGATGGGCTAGCTGTTGACTGTCTATAGAGGGAAGATAGATAGTATCAAATAGGGTATCTGCTTTTGTCTCATCAAAGCCTGAGGTGGGAGAATAAAGTTTAGCCAAATTAGAACAGAACACCTCAAGTATTGCAACAGGGTTACTAGTATATACATCTTGTGATGTCTTTAACCTAATTGGTGTCTAAGTATACTTTATCGCATTTAAACTCCGTGCCATAAAGGTATCAGGTTTATTCCTTTTAAAATATTGGGTATGTTGACGTTTACGTATTAGTCTCTCTGCTGAGTCTGTTAAAAAAAAAGATCTAGGTCAAGGAGAGCTTTATCTAGTTTCACATTATTGGTGGCTGTCGGGGATGATTGAAAAGCTAAATGACATGCGTTAAAGTTAGCGTCTAGTTTAGCAAATAAGACCTTATGTGTTCTTTTAAGAGATGCAGTCTGTTGTATTAATTTGCCCCTAATTACAGTTTTGTGAGCTTCCCATAAAGATCAGAAACATCTGCTGTGTCATTAACCAAAAAATATTCTGTGAGTGCTTTTTCGATCTCCAAATGATGAGAAGGATGGGTCAACGTAGTATCATTGATATACCAAGTTGTGTCCTGTGACCTGGGTATTAGAGAGGCTATAGTGGTAAAGACTGCACAATGATCCGTCCAAGGGGAGGGAATGATTTTAGAGGAGAGTATCTCCGGGATCATACTAGATAGGACAAAAATGTGGTCTATGCGCGAAAAGGAATTATGTGGATAAGAGTAATGTGTGAAGCGTCTACTAGTTGGGCGAAGTTCACGCCATGTATCAAATAATTTATGTGTGGTAAGTAAATATTGGAATGTGAATATATTGGAGTTAGTGAGTGAGACTGAAGGGGACTTGTCAAGAAAAGGGAAAATAGTCGCATTTGAATCTCCACATAAGATTACTGTACCAAACTTATGTGCTTCAACAACCTGGAAAAGATGTGATAAAAAGGCCACTGGGTGTTTATTAGGGGGCATAGTAAGATACAATTGTGATTGCTGTGACGGATTCTATTCCACACTCTGCTGAGTGCTTCCGTCAGTAATACCGCTTCCTCCAGTCTGACCATCAGAGAGATTTATTATTATAGCTGCAATGAATACAAGTCTAGCAGAAAATAGCTTGTAGAAACTTGAATGATTTATTGGGCAGAATACAGCCTTTTTATACACTTTTAACTTTTAACACAAGGGGTTAGATAATGAGGTAGGGCTGGCTCATGGATATGTCCCCCTCCCCTCTAGCAACAACTTAGCAGACAATTATATAATTAACATTCTCATTAACACAGCAATTAATGCAGCCTAGGTGACCAGACAGTCCGTCTGTGCAGGTCAATGTGATCAGCTCTTTCAAGGATCGTGTATTGTTCAGAATTAACAACATAGAATAGTCTTTGGGCAAGTCCAAGAAAACAGTCTCTCAAAAATGTAACAAAAAAAAGACTAATATAGCAATACAGGGTGAATGTGGAGAGAAAATGTCCCTGCAGCCAGTGTCCGCGACAATTGCCATATCCAAAATATAATCTATGAGTAGAAGATATCTGCCCTCAGCATCTTTCATTTGCGAGGTAAGAGTCAGCGGGTCAGCTTGGGGCTGTTCGGGAAAGTATTATAGTTCAGTTTGCCGGGAAAGTCCATCAGCGTTCCCATTCTTCTTTCCTGGCCGATAATGGATGGTAAAATTGTAATGCCCAGTACACATGGTCGGACATTGATCGGACAACAAAAATCCATGGATTTTTTCCGACGGATGTTGGCTCAAACTTGTCTTGCATACACACGGTCACACAAAGTTATCGGAAAATCCGATCGTTCTGAAAGCGGTTACGTAAAACATGTACGTTGGGACTATAAACGGGGCAGTAGCCAATAGCTTTCATCTCTTAATTTATTCTGAGCATGCGTGGCACTTTGTGCGTCGGATTTGTGTACACACGATCGGAATTTCCGACAACGGATTTTGTTGTCGGAAAGTTTTATAGCAAGCTCTCAAACTTTGTGTGTCGGAAATTCTGATGGAAAATGTGTGATGGAGCCCACACATGGTCGGAATTTCCGACAACAAGATCTTATCACACATTTTCCGCTGGAAAATCCGGCCGTGTGTACGGGGAATAAGGCTGCAGGGCCAAGCTCCATTGCAACAAACCTCCATTATCCGTGGAGACCCGATTAAGCCAGATTAATGGATTGTGGTCGGTGAGCACCGTAAAAGATTGTCCGTAGAGATAAGGTTGCCCACCTTATCTCTACGCCCACACCAGCGCCCACACCAGCGCCAAACACTCCTTCTCCACGGCTGCATAACTGACTTCCCTTGGTAGCAGCTTCCGACTGATGTAGGCCACTGGGTGCTCACTGCCATCAGTTCCTACTTGGCTCAGTACTACCCCCAGCCCGAATGTAGAGGCATCTGCGTGGACACAAAAACTTTTGGTTGGGTCAGGGGCAGCTAGAACAGGAGCTGACGTTAGTGCATTCTCTAATCGTTGGAAGGCAGCTTTACACTCTGGGGACCACAGTAACTGTCAGAGAAGGTGCTTTTTAGTCAGGTCTGTCAGGGGCTTAGCGATAGAACTATATTGCGGGACAAACTTCCTATAGTACCCAGCTGTGCCGAGGAATGCCAGGACCTGGGTTTAGTGTGGGGGGTCAGCCACTTGGCAACTGCCTCGATCTTAGCAGGCTTGGGTCATTGTTGTCCACTGCCTACTCGATGTCCAAGGTACTGTACCTCGGACATGCCTATGCTGCATTTTTCTGGCTTAAGGGTTAGTCCTGCAGCCTTGATGCGGTCTAACACGACACCCAGGTGAATCAGATGTTCCTCCCAGGTATCACTCTAGATCGCAATGTCGTCCAGATATGCACTAGCATAGTCCTGGAAGCCATCGAGGAGTTGGCCTACCATCCTCTGGAAAGTTGCCAGTGCATTCTTCATCCCAAATGGCATTACTTAAAACTGGTATAGGCCAAATGGGGTAATGAATGCCGATTTCGGAATAGATTCCGCATCCAGAGAAATTTGCCAGTAACCTTTGCATAGGTCGAGGGTTGTCAGGAATTTTCCCCGAGCAATGCGATCTAACAGATCATCCACCCGGGGCATAGGGTAAGCATCAGTGGTGGTGCACTCATTTAATCTGCGGTAGTCTACGCAGAAGCGAGTCGTGCCATCCCGCTTCGGTACAAGGACCACCGGGGAAGCCCAGGGGCTGCTGGATGGCTCAATGACTCCCAGGTATCCGTTAAGCCTCCTGTCTTAGTGGCAGTTGTCCTGGGGTCTCCACTCGGTGCACTGCCATAGTAGGGTACCCAGGGACTGTGGAGAACATTTCCCTTCTCTGACTAAGTACCTGTCTAGCTTGTTCTCTCTGTGTCAGCCCTAGCTAGTCGTCAAGCTTTATCGTCTCTATCCTTGCAGTAATTCTATTTAGCTCCGGGAGCACCAGCAGGGGTAGGTTCTCAGAAGCTTTCACAGCTGGAGAACATATAGCGGCTACCTCTCCTGATCTTTCCCAGTATGCTTTCAACATGTTCACATGAAAGGTCTGTCGGACTCTTTCATCTGAACATTTAGCCACTAGGTAGGTTGTGTCACAGAGCTTTGCCACAACCCAGTAAGGTCCCTGCCAAGTAACTTGTCCTGTTGGTTGGCCCGAGGGCAAGAACTTTCTGCCCAACCTCCAGAGTGTGGTTGCGAGCAGTACGATCGTACCATCGTTTCTGCCGCCTTTGGGCAGCCTGAAGGTTCTCTTGGACAGTGTCTGTGAGCTCCTTCAGTCTGTCCCTAAACTCAAGAATGTATAGAACTAGATGTGTACCTCAAAATGGGATTTTAAGGGCAATGCAGAAATTGGCAGTGTTGAATTATAGTTAAAAAGAAGTTTATTGATACAAAAACGAATAGGATATACATGAACATACACATTGATCTATAGTTAAGAATAATTATGAAAACATCAGATATATGGAAACATATGATGCATCCTACTGCTAGTTACAAGTACCACCCCGGATAGGTGTGATGGCGTCCTGATAGCAGATTTCCTGGAAATTCCTCGCCTAGGACTCTTCCCCAGATGGAGAACCAGGCCGAAGATCCTGACAAGGTCCCTGCCACAGCGGCTGATTTTAAGGCGGTTCTACAGGCCATAACTACCCTGACCTGTAAGGTGGATCACATACAAGCTAATGTAGAGAATATCAGGAAGGATTTTGACGCCTTTAGGGGATGAGTATCTGAGGTGGAGCAAAGGGTCTCCCAGGCGGAAGATACGGTGCGTGATCATGGGGCTGACATTCATGCACTTAAAGCCGCTTGAGTCCCGCGCAGAAGATGCGGAGAACCGCAGGGCACGAAGGGCACGAATCCTACGGCCTTCGCTGAACGCCTACTGCAACAACTGCTCCCTTCAGCCCGCTTCTCCCCATTTTGCACACGTTCTCCCCTTACAGGCGCGTTCGCCTTGGTTCGAAATTGGGATCCTGAGCCTCCCCCAAGTTGGGGCTGGGGTTGGCGGGGTGGGGGTGGGGGGGGTTTGTTGGGTTTATTTGGTTATTTGGTTATGTTTGGTTCTTATGTTGTTCATCCACAAGTGATGCAGATATAATTGTCACTCAGTGTTTGGGGTGCCACGCCCTGACCTACATGGTGGTCCGAGCGTTGCATCTAAATTTGGGTAGAGGTCCACAGCTGGGAAATGTACCTATAGATGACTATGGCTGATTGTACTATTGTCTCATGGAACACTAGGGGCTTAAATTCTTCTGTGAAAAGTCATTGGTATTTCAATTTCTCAAAACCTATCATCCCCAAATATGTATATTACAAGAAACTCACTTGACAGGCAGTAAGATCCTGAGCCTCAGACGGCCATGGGTGGGACATCAATATCACTCTACTTACACCAACTTCTCTAGGGGAGTCAGCATTCTAATTCATAAATCTCTACCGTTTAAACTGTTGGCGCTGGAACTAGATCCGGAGGGTCGTTTTGTTATACTACATGCTATGGTAGATAGATTAGAACTAGTGGTGGTGGGTTTGTACCTCCCCCCCGGCCTCCCTGAGATTACTTAATCAGCTTATCTCTAAAATTGCCACTTATGCTACGGATAATGTGGTGGTGCTGGGGGATTTTAACATGGCCCCGGATCCTGGGATGGACAGGCTCTCACCCGGAGCCGGCTCCTCTTCAGACCTAATCTCATGGGCCGAAGCCTCTAACCTGACCGATGTATGGAGATGGAGGAACCCTTCCTGAAGGGCCTACACGTGTCACTCGGCTTCGCATAAGACCTTTTCACGCATAGACCTGGCCTATGTGGGGGGGTCTGTGCTGCCCAGGGTTAGGGACATCACCATTCTCCCCCGTGGCGTATCCGATCATGCTCCGCTTGCCCTGAGGCTGTGTGTGTCCTATTCGCCGGGTGAGAATCTCTGGAGATTGTCCAGATTTTGGCTGGATGATTCCAGAATATCGGAACCATTTAGATCTGAGGCAATACAATATTGGCGAGATTTGGACCAATCGATGTCTCTGACCACGTCCTGGGACGCATTCAAGGCCTTCACTAGAGGTAACCTGCAGTCTCATATCCGTAAGGTCCGTAAGGACCTGAGAGAGGAGACCCGAAAAGCTGAGGAGAAGGTAGCGGTACTAGAGGAGGAGTACTCGGAGTCTCGGACTTCGAGGGCGTACTCTGACTTTCAGGCAGCACTGCGGGATGTTCTCCTGCTATGAACATCAGCCACTAAGACTAATATCCTACATGAGTCCCAAAGAATTTTTGAGCACGGGGAAAAGACTGGTAGTATGCTGGCATGGCTGGCGAGGGAAAGCTCCTCCCCAGTCACTATTTCCACCATTTATGACTTAGACGGGACGACCCTAACAGATCCTTCATCCATTAATGATAGATTTGCGTCATTTCATCGAGACCTCTATAGTTCTAGAATGAATTGTACAGACGCAGAACTGGCATCTGTACAACATTCACATTCATTCACATTCAACATTCACATTCAGAGAAGCTTTGGACGGTCCTATCCTATTAGAGGAGATACAGAAGGCAGTGGCCTCCTTACAAAACGGCAAAACGCCAGGCCCGGATGGGATACCTGCCGAATTCTTTAAGACGTATGCAGAAGAAATACTGCCATTGTTCAAAAGAATGCTGCAAAACGCCATGGAAGGGAATTCATTGCCCCCGACAATGGCTTATTCATCATTCAGATCTGCATTATTCCAACTTCCACTTCTTTGGCCCCCGAACCCCAATCAAGGTGAACCCTGGCAGTGGGGACCCATATAACATTTCCCCCGGCCACCCGCACAGCCACAAACCGTCCCGTCTGCTCTGCCAGGGTTATCATCCGGGACTGTATCAGGGTAATAGAAGCTCCCGTGTCCCACAGTCCCTGGGCAGCCCAACCATTAATCCACACGGCTTGCAGATGGTGCAAATGATTATCCGTAGCGGCAGCTTACACAGGGTCTGCCTCATGTAGAATTCCAATATTCTCCTCACTTGGGTAAGTCACATCATCTCTCTCCAGACAGTGTGCAGTAGCAGTCCCGAGGGGCCTGTTGTTCTGCGTGTCCTGGGAAACATTCTGCGGACAATACCTGCTAACATGCCCTGCTGGTTGCATCTGTAGCAGAGGTCACCTTTTCCTCGTGAAGATGGTAGCTGAGTGGGACCGTAGATTGACGGCTGGTGTGGAGGGGCAACGCTCCGTGGAATGTTGGGGACAGGCCGGGCTGGGGTCTTAAGCTCTGGTTGTACAGTCCGCCTTGAATCCATGTATTGGTCAGCTAGGGTGGCAGCTTCATCTACTGTGACTGGCCGCCGATCCTTTACCCAGTCTCTAACTTCAAGTGGGGTACGATCGTAGAATTGTTCCAGGAGGATTAGCTGGAGCGCATCTGCCATTGTAACAGCTTGGCGCCCGGTCATCCAACTCTCTGCTGCTCGGGTCATTTGATAAGCCCATTCTGTGTAAGGCTCTCTCTCCTTTCGGCATCCCACAGCTTGCCACAAATTGTGATGGATCCTATCCCACACTCCGCAGAGTGCTTAGATCAGTAATACCGCTTCCTCCAGTCTGACCATCAGAGAGATATATTATTATAGCTGCATTGAATACAAGTCTATCCGAAAATAGCTTGTAGAATCTTGAATGATTTATTGGGCAGAATACAGCCTTTTTATACACTTTTAACACAAGGGGTTAGATAATGAGGTAGGGCTGGCTCATGGATACATCCCCCCCCCCTCTAGCAACAACTTAGCAGACATTTATATAATTAACATGTTAATTAACACAGCACTTAAGGCAGCCTAGGTGACCAGACAGTCCATCTCTGCAGGTCAATTTGATCAGCTATTTCAAGGATCATGTATTGTTCAGAATTAACAACCAAGAATAGTCTTTGGGCAAGTCCAAGAAAACAGTCTCTCAAAAATGTAACAAAAAAAGATTAATATAGCAATACCAAATAACAGGGTGAATGTGGACAGAAAAGGTCCCTGCAGCCAGTGTCCGCGACAATTGCCATATCCAAAATATAACCTAGAAGATATCTGGCCTCAGGATCTTTCATTTGTGAGGTAAGAGTAAATGGAATGTTACAATGGAAACCAATCAGTGTACCTCATTGCTTGACTGTGGCTGAAGCTGTGTAAACATGAGAATAAGAAGCAGATGAGAATTTAGGGGTAGTTTTGTCATTGAAATGGGTTTCCTGTAAACAAATATTTGCTCTTTTGGCTGAGAAAAAGCGCATTGTTTTAGTACGTTTGTGTGGAATGTTGAAACCTTGCATGTTTAAGGATATAATATTTAGGGGTGCCATAACACGTCTAGGACAAGTATCATGACAAGAAAAGCAAATCTTGAGACCAGAGCCGCAACCACCACCAGGGGAAAGGGAGGAGAAGGGGAGGAAGCTAGGAAGAAAAAAACAAAATAATATTTATCAACCCTAGTAGGAATAAAAAATATATATAAATAGTAGCTTAACAATAGGGTGTGGGAACATCTCAGGGGAGCAACAAATGGACCCTGAGAGGTTCCAGGGCCTCCATCAGAATCCCGTATAACTGTATCAGGAGACCGAGGGTGGTAAAGGGGGCAGCAAGACGCTCCCAAAGGCAGGACAATACCGGGGAACTACAAACCATGTAAGGAAATATGAGTTTAAACACAAGCTCAATTACAGATAAATTATAACAAATTCGATTTAGCCTAAAATGTATAATACCTATTGAGTAAAAGAAAAATAAGGGTAATAAGGAGGAAAGGCACAAGAAAAAGTATCTTAAGCTAGGGATTACTAGATTATTAAATTAACAAGGTTAACAAGGTCTAATGGGTAATAGGTGTATAAAAATAAAATTTACTTGTATTAATGTATTAATGAACCCAATGGCATATTGATTTGTATTAATGCAGAGACTCTGCGTACAGAGACCAGGCTTGAAACAGCAATATATCTCGCCAACCTAAGAAGACCTAACAAATGATTTTAGATGAATTACAAGATTTATAAAAAATCAAACAAACACAGACATATAAAAAAGTAAGAAAAAAAAGGGGGGGGGTTCATGGAAAAAAATCTAAATATTAGGTCAAGTCAGGACAAGTATCTAGGCCGGATAAAGTTGCAATGTAGTTAACGGTGTATATAATCGATGTAAATTGCTGGAGTATGAAGGCAAAAAAAGAAAAAAGAGTTAAGCAAACAAACAATTTTCAATCCATCGTATCCTCATTGATTGGGGATGAATTATCATAGCGTCCACGTTTATGAAGATTTTGCCGTGTGGAGATGGAAGAACCTGAGTCTGTCATCTTTTGCTGTGAAGGGGATTGAGAGGCCGATTGTCTGCAAGTGTGATTACTGGGTGAAACTCGATCCACAAGGCCCATTTCTATTAAGGCCGACTGTAGTTCATCAGAGGTTCGACAAGTATATTTAGTTTGAAGATGAGTGAAGCGGAGAGAAAATGGAAAGCCTGTTATATGCAATTTGATTGCATTGAAATATTAGTAGCTGGGGTTTGAGTGCACGTCTCTTAGTTATTGTCAGAGGGTAAAGATCTGCGAAGAGTTTATAAGTGTGACCCTGGAAATTAAGTGGGTCCTTTCCTCTGGCTGCTGCAAGTAATTGTTCCTTGCTGCGATAATAATGTAGCTTAACTTTTATGTCCCTGGGAGGACCATTAGGCTTACGTGGAGCTAAGGCTCGGTGAGCTCTATCCATTTCTAACTTCTCAACAGGTATGCCAGGCTGTAATTCCTGAAAGAGAGCTAACATGGATGCCTGGATATCCACAATAGTTTCAGGAATCCCTCTGATTCTCAAGTTGGAACGACGGTCCCTATTTTCTTGGTCTTCAATGCTGGATTGTAACATTAAATTTTCTTCTTTAAGAAGTTCAATTTCAGTGACATAATGTTGTGAATGGCTCTCTATTTCATCCACTCTCACTTCCAATTCTGCTGTTCTCTGCCACAATTCTCTAATTTCTCTTGTTAATTTGTCAGTAATATGGTCAGACATTTGTTTCAGGGAACTTCCTGTCCGATCGGGCAAAGGTAGCCTATAATGTATCCCTCCTGTCCGGCGAGGCGTTAGCCTGAGCTGCCCCTCTGTGGCAACTGAATATCCAGTGGTATCTAGCCTTTGGTGATCTTGGCGATTGATGGCACTGTTCTCCCAGGGGGCCCTATCCACTTCCAGACCCTCCCTGTTAAGATGTCGGTAGGGACACTCGACCAGGAGTGGATATCCTTCCTTATCTTACCTAAGGCCTCATCTCCTATCGTTTTAGGTCTTCCTTGGTTATGGCTCCATTCTCCACAAATTGACTGGACTGCTGGACAGATCTTGGCTTGGAGTCTCTCCTGTTCCCCATCCTGCCTACTGAAGGTTGCCCCAAAAGAGAAATTTCCTGTTGCCACCATCCCAGTATCTTCTGCTCTTCCCCCTGCATATAGCGATTTTTGGGATGTGTCCTGCAATAGTCAGGCTGATGGACTCTCTAGGTCATGTGGCACTCTGGATGAGGAGCCCACCTGTGAACCTGACCCGATCATTTACTCCAGTTTGCATAACCATTTACCCTTGCCTGTCCCTAAACTCCCTTGGAAACACAGCCAGGTTAACTTGTCAGCAAGTTCCACAGTCGCTACGCCCTGCGATGCGATTGAGGTAGTCGCTACACCTGGCAATGCTATTTAGTCGGCCTTTGCACCAGTTATGCCAGCCAAGTCCATGCCCAGTGAGCTTCCTGCTTTTCCTATTCAAGACCTTCTGTAACCTGGCCTCACCCTACTACTATGTCCATTCAAACTTGTCTAAGAGGCTCAATCCATCCTCATTCGGCCAGGTGGGGTTTTCAAACTTTCTTTCTGGACTCTCTGCATTCTGCTTGTGTTTCAGCTATCCAGCTTGACTCTTGGGACACATCACCTTCTAACCAACCTGGTCTCAGGGATCCACTGACCTCTGCCCAGTCTGATGGTCTTTTCATGCCCTTACCCGTTCCCAGAAAGTACGAGGTTAGTCAAGTTCTGGATTCCCGGCGCCGTAGAGGGATTCTTCAGTCCCTCGTACATCTGAAAGGGTTTGGTCCTGAGGAGAGGTCTTGGATCACTGCATCTGAGATCTTTGCGCCTCGTCTGTTGAGAAGGTTTCATCTGCAGTTTCCCTTCAAGCCTGGGCCCAGGCGGGGGAGGGAGAGGCCTCGTAAGAGGGGGGGTACTGTCATGGTTATGCAGTAATCTTTCTCTGTCAGCTTACCTCTCCTCCATGTGTTCACCTTTAGAGGCCAGTCACCCTCACCTGACTGCTTATATAATCTTCCCTCAGCATAGCTCCACCTCAGCCTCTAATTTGGAACACTATATTAACCTGTGCATTGCAAGCCAACCTTGCTGATCAACCATTGTGTGTTTAGCTTTCGTGTGCTACTTGCTGTGTCTCCTACGTCTGATTCCATTTACCGATCTTGGCCTGTTCTTGACTATCCCTGTCTGCTTGTGACCCTGACCTTTGGCGTGTTCTATGTTTATCCAAGTCTGCTAGTCACCCCGACCTTGGTTTATCCCTTTACTATCCTTGTTGTTCCAGCCTGCTGCTTCCTTCCTCTTTCTCCTGTAGTCTACTGTGAGCGAGAGCTGTGAGACCCTGGGGGCCGCGACCTGGAGCCAGACTGCAGCGCAGTCCATCCTGACCACTAGAGGCTCTGATGAACACCTGCTGGCTCTTAGACTCCGCGCTTTGGGGAATCTATGCTCTGGCTCCCAGTGGGATCTGTGTTGATGCACCAGTAGACCTGATTCCTGAGCCTCCCAGAGTTCAATCCTCAGCAGTCAGTCCTAGGGTCCACTACCTTAGTGGTGCACTCCTGACTCCTACGAAGTGCATCTGTCACCTGGACTCAGGTGACATGACAGGTAGTCACTCTCGGTTTAATACCCATAGTGATACCGCAGACATACCTATCCCAGTTAGTAGCTCTGGATCTTCCTTGCATGCATCTACCACTTTAATAACCACATGATCACAGTCTTCACTTCCAGGTACTTTTTTAGACCAAATGAGGGGCTACACACAGACCCACCAAAAGAAACTTCAATCACATCCATCCAAAATTCACAAAACCAACAAGTAAAAACCACATTAAATGTGGTTAATTTATCTTCACTTTCACTTAGTTCACACGAGATGGATGTCCTTGCGCGTGGCCTCACTTTCTACCTAGACTCTAGTCTGGACAGATTTGGGTCCATCAAGGACATCCACCTCTTTATTCGTAAGATTCTACTAAAAAGTTTATATGCAAAAAAACAAAGTCCAGAATCCGGACAAACCAGTCAGAATATGCAAGCACTGAACAACCTAATTTATCTACTAGAAGAGAATGAACCTGAAGACCTCATAGATTCAGTTGACATAGAGGCCCTTCTTGCAGCAGTAGACGACATTCCCACCATGCAAACAAAAGCACATGTTTCTGACCCTTCATTAAAAAAGAAATCCACTTTGTATCCCTCACCAAGCTCAAACCACAATGCATCTGTCTTTTTAAAACTTGTGACAGCAGATAATAGGAAAATGAGAAACTTCCCTAAACCGCATGGCAATCTCGATCGTAATGAACGAGCTGCATTTGATGCATTGGCCCGCAACCACGACATTGTGATCAACCCATTGAGAAAGGTGGTAATTTCGTAGTTATGGACAGCGCTCAGTACATCGAAATGTGCATGAACATACTCTGTAACTATGAGTGGTATCGACCGATTCAATGGTCTTCACTGACCAAATTTACCAGGGATTTCTATCTATTGGTGGACACGGCATTCCACCAAAATGTTATAACTAAACATGTATGGGAATTTATTAGAACCATTCACCCCAGAGAAGCCACGTTCTACGCATTGCCCAAACTACACAAGCAGAAAAGAAAACCACCTGGCAGACCTATCATTTCCGGATGTGGCAATCTTACTGAAAATCTCAGCCGCGTGGTAGACAGCCATCTAAAACCACTTGCCTGTCATCATATGTGCGTGACACCATCCATTTTTTGCAAACCATACAGGTTTTGCACATTATGGATGGTGTCTTACTAGTTTCCATAGATGTCGAATCACTGTATTGCACCATTCCCCCCATGAAAGGTCTAGCAGCAATGCGTCATGTATTGTCGCCTTTCAGTGAATGCAAACTCGAATATACAGAATTCATACTGTATCACAATGTTTTCTGCTTTGATGGTTCCCACTACCTACAGGTAGAGAGCGTTGAGATTGGTACATGCTGTGCCCCATCGTACGCAAACCTGTACCTGGGGGAGTGGGAATATTCACTGCTTACCAACGATTCGTTATCTGTCTATATGTGCCATGTACTTACATGGCGACGATATGTAGATGATGTGTTCCTTACATTGGATGGCTCAGTTGAGCCGCTACAAGAGTTTTTAGCCTCCATCAACAATAACGAGTTTAATCTCAGCTTTACAATGTCACATAGTACAACTGAAATTACATTTCTCGATGTACTTGTTAAAAAACAATAGAGCTGGCCTTTCAAGCCAGCTCTATCACAAACCTACAGCAGGGAACTCGTTATTACATGCGACTAGTTTCCATCCCAAACCTCTGCTAGCATCTATACCCTACAGTCAGTACCTTAGAGTACATAGAAACTGTTCAGATGATACCACATTTAAAAATGAGGCTGCAAAGTTAAGAGAAAGACTCCTCGAAAGAGGATACTCTAGTACTTGCCTCAAAAAGGCATACAAATAAAAACCACAATGGTGTCCCACCATGATTTACTTGATTTATTTACAAAAACAACCTTCCACTGATGATACAACTAGAATCATCACCACATACTCAACACAACACAAACAACTGAAATACATTTTGAATAAATACTGGCACTTACTAACTATGGATTCCTCACTGTCTCCATTTGTATCTGATACACCTGTTCTTACATATAGGAGAGCTCCCTCTGTGGGTGATAAGGTGGTTAGAAGTGAATACAAATCTTACAGAGGCGATTCATGTAATACGTTAGGTACATTCTCATGCGGAGGATGTCCATATTGCCAGTATATGGATAGGCGTAAGGACATAAACTTACCAAATGAACATCATTTCTGTCCTAAGCACTATGTCAACTGCAAGACTCCCAGCATAGTATACTTACTCACATGTCAATGTGGGTGTTACTATGTCGAGAAGACAATCAATGAGTTCTGGAAAAGAATATACCAACACATCTCTACAATCCGTAAACGTGATCCTGATGTACCTATTGGCCGTCACATGGCTTCAGTACATCCAGACTCAATTCCCAAGATTTATTTCTTGGGACTTGACCGTATCCACTTCCATTCGAGAGGAGGCGACTTTAACAAACGCCTCCTCCAATGTGAACTAAGGTGGATATTTAATCTACAGGCCACCTCGCCACCAGGATTAAACAAGACTTTCAACTTTAGATTGTTCCTTCCAGGATTCACCTCTGGGGTTTGTGAACTAAATCTTTAAGGTTTCAGCTATAAAATAGATATTCAAAACAAATATCTTAAAATCCCACTCCTCCTTCAATGCTTTTCTCCTCCTCTCCTTGCACCATCAATTTTTGACGTATTTCAACATGGCCTTGTCCTCTTTGATCGAGTACTGGTTTGCCAACATAATTAGATATACAGTGACAAATCTGAGTGCCAGGGATGTCCCTTCTTTACATCTGCTTCCTCGGTTATATTAATATACTGCTATTACTATGTCCCCTCTTTATATAATTTTCTATTTCCATTCTTGTACGCCCTCTCTAGGACCATGACCATGTTTGTTTGCAACCTAGTATTTGCCTCCATGGGTTCTCCCTGTTCTTAAGATCTGATGCTTTAATATGTCATATGTATGTACTATAATAATTTTTCATATATATATACTTTTTACCATTTCTCTTTTGTCCTTCCCCTTTATAAACATGCTGGCTGCTATAATCTTCTTTGTCCACTAGGTGGCTTTAAGCCCCCTTCCCATGCCGCTCTGCTTGCACGCAGACACCCGGCGGGTAAGCTCCACTGGCGCTGGATGGGCAGATGACAAGCTGTTTTTCGCCTCCGCCCTAGGGTCCTACTGCACTAGGAGGAGCTTGTCTACGTCCCTGCCGTTGTTTCCATGATGAGCAGGAAGCGTTCCCCCGCCGGTGACACGGCAACATGTCACATCATTGCGCCCTACGAGGCGTGGCTATGCCGCGTGCCCCCCCATCAGAGAGACACTCTGATTTCCGCAATCAGCTGCATGTTATGCAGCTGAGCATGCGGAATGGACAATCTGATTGTCTGACGCCAATCAGACTTGATATGTAAATGCTGACACTCGGCTGGTCTGTATCAGTTCACTGGCCGCCGCCTTGATGTCAGCAGTGCATTCAGCTCTAATCTGAGGTAATTGCTCCCACTATAACAGACACTGTTTGGACATGCCTTTTGTCCATGTGTATACCAATACCTTTTTTACTCCTTTTACTATACTCTGACAAAAGGAGGCTTGTTTCAAACATCTCCTTGTCATAATTGTCCCCACAGTGCTAACTCCGATCGCTGTTGGTATAATCAGGCGTCCCTTGTGAATGCATCCCAGCGATCGGCCTGTGGGTACACGAATTACCATCTATGTTGTGTGTATGTTGACTCATACAGCCAGCATGTATCCTTCCTTGCTGTTTTTATCTCTTTAAATCTTCAGTGAATCAAATATATGTAAGTACTTTTTGGCCTTGTTACTCCACAATATGGCTTGAATAAGTTCAAGATAAGATTCTGATGTCTTTGCCATATTACTATGTAAATATTATTATACACGTATATATTTGTGTTACAGACAAGAAAATATTATACCCAACTGTAAACCATCCCCTGATGAAGGAAAAAAAATGTTCCAATGCGATTTTCCGAAACATGTTGGGATGTATGCTACAAATCTTAAATTGAACTCAATTTAATTTGAGCAGTATTTTGGATTACTAGCTTTGGGTGGTATATATTTGTATGTCCTACTGACCTTGATTCATTGGTGTATTGTTTATACTTTATAAGCAAATTGTGTCTATACTTTATAATTTTTCTATTTTTGTATACTAATAAAGTTGGTACCCTTGTGCCTTTTTTTACTAATTTACCTTCTATTACTTCTTTCTGCCATTTTAAAGTCCAAGGGGCGTCCTCCCAATGCACTTTGCTGCATGTTCTTTTTACAGCTTCTTTAGCAAGGCAATGGTCGTCTTGGAGGTGTGTTTGGGGTCTTTGTCATGTTGGAATACTGCCCTGCGACCCAGTCTCCGAAGGTAGGGGATCATGCTCATATTCAGTATGTCACAGTACATGTTGGCATTCATGGTTCCTTCAATTAACTGTAGCTCCATAGTGTCGTCAGCACTCATGCAGCCCCAGTCCATGACACTCCCACCACCATGCTTGACTGTAGGCAAGACTCACTTTTCTTTGCACTCCTCACCTGGTTGTCACCACACATGCTTGATACCTTCTGAACCAAATAAGTTTATCTTGGTCTCATCAGACCACAGGACATGGTTCCAGTAATCCTTGTCATAAGTCTGCTTGTCTTCAGCAAACTGTTTGCGGACTTTCTTGTGCATCATCTTTAGAAGAGGCTTCCTTCTGGGACAAGAGGTGTGCAGACCAATTCGATGCAGTGTGCGGCGTATGGTCTGAGCACTGACAGGCTGACCCCCAACCCCTTCAACCTCTGCAGCAATTCTGGCAGCACTCATCTGTCTATCTCCCAAAGACAACCTCTGGATATGACGCTGAGCACGTGCACTCAACTTCTTTGGTCTACCATGGCGAGGCCTGTTCTGAGTGGAACCTGTGACTGTTAAACCGCTGTATGGTCTTGGCCACCGTACTGCAGCTCAGTTTCAGGGTCTTGGTGATCTTTTTATAGGCTAGGCCACCTTTATTTAGAGCAACAATTTTTTTTTTCAGATCCTCAGAGAATACTTTGCTATGACGAACTTCCAGTGACCAGTATGAGAGAGTGAGAGCGATAACACCAAATTTAACACACCTGCTCCCCATTCTCACCTGAGACACTAATGAGTCACATGACACCGGGGAGGGAAAATGGCTAATTGGGACCAATTTGGACATTTTCACTAATGCCGCGTACGCATGATCAGAATTTTCATCGGAAAAACCTTGGATGGTTTTTCCGACGGAATTCCGCTCAAGCTTGGCTTGCATACACACGGTCATAAAAAGTTCTCTGAACTTTCGATCGTCAAGAACACGGTGATGTACAACACGTACAACAGCACTAGAAAAGGGAAGTTCCATACAAAGCGCGCCACCCTTTGGGCTCCTTGTGCTAATCTCGTGTTTATCTCGTGTTAGTAGAAGTTTGGTGAGAGACGATTCGCGCTTTTCAGCCTCGTGCTTTTCAGATCGTTACTGCTCTTCAGTTTGTGCTTGTGGGTTCATAATGACATGGACATTCACTGTACTGTTCATTTAAGAACAAGAGACTCCATTTTGTTCTCACTGTTGAAATGTGTTCTGTAACCTTCACCCAACACACAGACACTTCTCCTACTAAATCCTCTCTACTCCCCCCTCTCTTCTCAAGGTTTTACTTTTGCAATTGTTCTTTTCGCTAGTTTTTAATAATATATTTCTATTTGTTAGCTTTTAATAACATATTTCTATTTATTAGTTTTTAATAACATCTCACACCACCCCTTTCTTATCTATGTATAAAATAACATGCAATAATAAATTTTGACGGAACAGACATTTTAAACACAGTGATTGAGTCCTGTGAATCTGTTCCTGCAGCTGCAGTAATAACTTTGTTTTAGAGTCCCAATCAGAAATCATTCATATCACCTTGGCGAGCCTGCCAGGAGTTTGGCAGAGTCTCCAGAAGCAACCGCGCTTCGATCGGGATCATCGGGAAACACAGACCTCAAATGCCGGCTAGGTAAGCTGCCCTTAAGCTTGCTATATTTCTGCCTTTTCCTATGTATCCTATCTGTCAGTTCCCAAGGAAACCAGACCACTCTCCGACCTTTCTGGTTGGGTAACGTGTGTGTGTGTGAATGTGTATGTGCCCCCCTTCACGGGTTGGACTGTGTGTGGATAGGGAAAATCCTCTGCAGTTCCCTGCGTTGACTCCTTGTGGGCGACCTGGGTCAGAGGCACATGGTAGGGTCAGATAAAACTCACAGAGAAGAGAAGAGACGAGGAGGGTCTCTTAATGAGTGTTTTGTCTATTGTCATAAACCCCTTCTATCCACGTAGATAAGTGGAGGCTATTCTTGTAAATCTGCAGATTTGCTGTACTATTTGTTTTAGAGGCAAGAGGGTATAGGCACAAGTAGAGAAGACTGGCCAGTCATTATGGGCATAAAATTAATTAAGGGAATGAAGGGAGAGAGGCCTTCAGAAAATGCCCAGCGCAAGATGAGCGCTAGAGAATATATGAACCGAAGGTACGGTTCCGCCTATACTGAGCCCCTATATAAATGGGTAGAATGGACAAAGGGAACAGCTAAACCTTTAAAATCCGAAGGGACTTTTGATTTACAAGTATGGCAAACTTTTCTGCATGATTATGGCCCACTACTGTGCAGTGAAGGAACGTGGAGAATAGCTTGCACATGGGAGACAGAAGCTAAAGTAGCAAATCAAACTGGCTTGACAAAGATGTTTAATAAAAGTACTGCCCAAATTTACTACGTTTGGCCAGAAGACTCTTTAGAGGAGGACCCACCACCTTACGTGGCTGCCAGTTTGGCTTTAAGGGGTCCACGCACAAAAGCAAAAGAATTAGATTACATGGAACACACAAAAGATGAGCTATGCAATATAGTAGAGAGCAGAGGTTTAACAGCCCTATATCAACCTACAAAGAGGATTTTGGCTCGTATCCTAGAAACAGATGATTGGCATAAATCAAAAGGCACATATGCAAAACTAGATCTCTCTGAACTTAAGGCTTTGATCAGAGAAAGAGAGATAGAGTCTGAACTTCTGGAGCAAACCATAATTTCCAAATTGTGGCAGCAAGATGAAGAGAGAAGGAAGGAAGATGCCAGCCCTTCTGCCCCTGACACAGAGCAATCTGTTGCAGTTTATCCTGTCAGAACCCAATTCGTTTTTGAAGGTAATGTTGTTGACAGTAAGTCTCAAATTAAATGGCATGTACCTTTTAGTCCCCAAGATATGAGAGCCATATTAGAGGGATTGGGAGATCCTAGAAAGAATCCAATTGGGTTTGCAAACAAACGTAGCGCTGCACAGGAAGCATATGAGGCTTCTGCTACTGACATTCATCAGCTTCTTATTAAAGCAGAGGGAAGCAACATTTCTGGCTATATACTTAAAGAATGTGGTGTAGACGTCAAAAATCTATGTAAGATGGTTAGTGGATGGGAGGTTTGTGAGAAATTGAAGGAAAAATTGCCCCAAATATATGGACAAACCAGACATGCTGAATTTATGAATGCTAAGCAAGGGAAAGAGGAAGCCGCAGGGGCTTATTGGATGTGGTTAAGTGATATGACTGAGGAAGCAGGCATTAAAATAGAGGAATAGAAGGCGGGAGAAACTGCAAGTCCATCTACACAACTGGTGAAACAAAGGTTTCTTGATGGTTTAATACCCCAGTTGAAAGAAAAGTTGTTCACAGCAAGGCCAGAGGCAGGCAATATGTCTATTCAAGACGTCCTGCCTATCCTGTTATCCATTGAAAACAGGATTAACCAAAAAGACAGCAAACCCAAGGTTATGTACATGGGGAAGCAGAGAGGAAGATGAAGAGGAAGAGGAAGAGGCAAAGGCAATTTCAGAAATCATGGCAATCGGGGACCAATTATATGCTACAATTGTGATGGGGAAGGACACATAGCCAAATCCTGCCATCTTCCTGACCGTAGACTGGAAAAGAGCTTAGAGGCACCTCATGCTGATCCCAGTTCTCTGCCAAAAGCAGTGGATCAGGCATAGAAAAATGGCATGCCAGTAATAATCATGTTAAATAGGGGAGACAATGGTCCCGAGGCCAGAGTAAAAGTATTTTTACAAGAACTCCCCTATCCTGGAGGAGAAACAGAATTAACCTGTTTAATCGATACTGGTGCAAGCCAAAGTGTTTTTAATATAGAGGACTTACCTCCAGGTTTATTATCTACAAATGTTATCTCTGGGGTTGGCCTAACCGGGACCTCTACTGATTTGGTTGAGTCCAAGCCACTTAAACTCAGGCTAGGACAGCAAACAGAAATTGTCACTAAAGTGTTAGTTTCAGACACAGTTCCTACAAATCTTTTGGAAGCTCACATTTTGAACCAAATTTTAGCAAATATAGACTACACTTCTACAGGAGTCCAAGTTGTTAGTAGTCTGTCAGGAGAAGTTTTAATATCTGCCTGTGGAGTATTTTTAATCCAGGACTCCACTCCGCCATTTCCACCAGAATTGAAAGTGATTCCCGCTGAATTATGGGCCACCAGCAAATATAATGTAGGTCTGCTGGATTGCACCCCAGTCATGATAAAAATTAAACCAGGAGCCCATCTCCCACAGATTAAACAGTACCCACTGAGTATTGCTCAGACTGAGGGGATAAAGGATCAAATCACTCAACTGAAAGCAGCACGGGCTGTTGTACCAATTAAGTCCCAAGTCAATACACCCCTGTTCCCAATTGCAAAGAAGCCAGACAAGAAGGGTGGGCAGGTGACATACCGCATGGTGCATGATTTTAGAGCCATTAACAATATAATAGAGGCAGATACCCCGATCGTGCCCAACCCCCGCACTTTACTAAGTGGAATACCTGCCTCCAGCACCTGCTTTACAGTGATTGATCTTGCAAATGCTTTCTTTTCGGTGCCCCTGCACCCAGATTGCACCTTTTTTCATTTACCCATGATGTCCAAAAGTTAGCATGGACAAGATTGCCCCAAGGCTGTGTGAGTAGCCCCTCTGAATATAATACTGTGTTAAAGCAAGTATTGGACCAATGGTCCCCCTCACACCCAAACAAAGTTTTTCTTCAGTACATAGACGATTTGCCTATTTGTTCTGATACAAAGGACATTTGTAGCAGAGAAACAGTAATGCCCCGTACACACGGTCGGATTTTCCAATGGATAGTGTCCGATCGGAGCGTATCGTCGGAAATTCCGACCGTGTGTGGGCTCCATCGGACATTTTCCATCGGATTTTCCGACACAAAAGTTGGAGAGCAGGAGATAAAATTTTCCGACAACAAAATCCGATCGCGTCAATTCCGACCGTGTGTGGCCTGTTCCGACGCACAAAGTGCCACGCATGCTCAGAAGAAATTCCAAGACGGAACAGCTCGTTCTGGTAAACTTAGCATCCGCAATGGATACAGCACTTTCGTCACGCTGCAATGTTAAAAATGGTTTAAAACAGCGCATTCTCTTCTTCTTTATAATGTGACAAGAATTAAGTAGATTTGCTGCTCATATTCACACACACTTCTCACAAAGTTTTATTTTTGTTTCTTTATTCGGATTCCCTGAATATATTATTAGTTGTCACATCTGACAGAATTTTTTTTATTACATTTTTTGGGGGATTTTAAGCCTTTTTTTTTTTAATGTTTGAATTTTTTCAAAGGCTGATCTTTGTTCAATGTTATTTTTATTTTTACTCCAGAATATTTTTGTGTGTGTTTTGTGTGTCAAGTTACCCCAACACCATTGATATCTTTTATTATTTAATCTCAAGGAGATTGTTTGGTGTTGGTGTCCCTTGTTCATTTCACATTGTATATTTGAAATGTACCTGAATCCTCACAAACAAACTGTCCTTTTTGAAGTAAAACACATAGGAGAGTATAATTCAAAACAAAAATCCTTTATTAAGGGCTCAGAACCAAACAAAGCGGAAGGCAACACTGGATCAACAGGAGAAATTAGCGAAGTATGGGACCCCCTCGGCAGACATCAATTCTTGAACATCAAAAATGGTGGCCTGAGGAGTCCATATGTAAGGGAGGGCAGTCTGGTCCAGATTTCGCAGAGATCCGGATAGCAGCAGATGACATGTGTGTCCCCAGGCTGTGGTACCACAAGAGGCTGCATTTTTTGGCCGACCAGACTGGATCCAGGGTCCTCACTTTCTGGTCTTCCTTTCACGCTTCCTTCCGGGCTGTGGCTGTGCAGTTGGAGATGTGACAGGAGGAGGAGTAAGACCTGGAGGAGGACTGGGAGAACCTGGAGGAGAGGGAGGACGAGGAGGAGGACCTGCAGGAGGAGGAGGAGGACCATTGCAAAGGTGTGTCTGAGCTGTCATTTGGCCCCTCATACCTTTGTTAAGAGCCTCCAATATGAGCGCCTCACACAAGACTTGTTGGCCCTCCTCCATCCTCTGCATTTTATATGCAATGACGGCAGCAATGTCCTCCTCCACGGTCTGTCGTGCTCCCAGGACCTCTGTAGCCCTCCAAAAGAGTCCTCCGGTAGCCTCCTCTAGGGCACTCCTCCTACTGCCACTTTCTCTTTTCAGGGGGGGTGGAGGGACCTGCAGATCAGCCAGCCGGCTCGGCCCGGCCACCTCCTGGCTGAGACTTCCCTGTGTATGAAAAAGGGACATGGTTGTAATGTTTTGCTTCATCAATCACAATCCTAAATTAGTACTCCCAAGTAACATCTAGTTAACATCATTGGTTGGACAAGCAGAAATATTTAGAGGAATGCTATACCTGGCTCAATCTGGGCTCCTCCATGTGTTGTTGCCTGGAAGTCCCAGGTTGGGCGTCAGAAGCCTCAGCCGGGGGGGAAGGAAGCGTGGAAGGAAGACTGGAGAGGGATGGCCTGGGTTCAGTCTGGCCTGCCAGAAAATGCAGCCTGTCGTAATACAACATCCGGGGGACATAGATGTCATCTGCTGCTCCGGATCTCTGTGAATCCAGGACTTTCTTGCGCTCCCTTAGATATGTGCTCCTCAGGCCACCAATGAAGATCTTTAAATAGGTGATGTCTGCCGTGGGGATCACCTGCTTCACAATTTCACACAATTGCACCAGTGCTGCCTTCCTCTTTGCTTGGTTCTTGTAATGGGGGTGTTTAATCTCCCACAGACAGGGCAGCTCCCTTAAGATATCTATGAATACTGACATGAAGTCATTGTCTTTCACTAAGATATCCATGTTCACTGCAAGACACAACACAAGACAAAGCCTAATGTCAGATAAAACTCTCCTAATCTTGTTACAATATAGTCTTCAATGTAGAAGCAGTATAGGCACAAGTTTGTCTCTTACCTTCGTTCTTACGATCGGCGCGTCCAATGCTCCTTCCTCCGCTCACAGATCGTACATAATACGCACGCGTGTTACGCTTTATACACACTGCGCATGCATGTAACTCCGCCCGCCCCTGACGTTCTTTCTAGTCTATTCCCCGCCCCTTTTCGTTCAGCGCAGTGGGGGAAGAACACATGGCGGATTTACAGCAGGTGCGTGCTAATTGCAGGAACGAGGAGGAGGAGGAGGAAAGCCCGGATCCGGACACGTCCCGATCCAGAAGGAGACATTTTAAGGCCACAAATATGTCCTTTGGGGAGATGTTGGAAATGGTCGACATCATGAAGAAGACCGACTATGATGGAAAGTATGGGCCTTACCCCATATACCCCAATAGCCGAAAGGCCAAGATCATGGCTCGAGTGATCAAAAGTCTGCACAAGAATTTCGGGGTACGACGATCGAAAGATCAGCTCAGGAAGCGGTGGTCGGACCTGAAATTGAGAGAGCCAGAGCAGTACCGAAAGATCCGGAGAGTGCTGCAAAAAAGTAAGTAGTTGTGCTGTGTTCCTATTCTTTCTGTCTTTATTGCGTTCGTGCTGCTCCATATGCTTTTCTTAATTGTACAGTTTAAAACGGCAACTTTAATGTTCATGGGCCCATTATTCGTTCGTATCAAACATTTTTCTTTCGGCCTCTAAAACACCATTGTTTAGGCCATATGCATTTTCCCACATTTTTTTGGGCCTACTTGGATGCCAAATAGTTGTTTGTGTAGATGGGTTTGTTACTAGAATGAAATGCCAACTAGATTGTGTGTAAGGAGGGGACACTGAGCAGCTATTTTCAAATCTGGACACTGGAGCACTAGTGTGGGACTGTCACGAAGGACAAGTCGCCTCCGTTCGCCGGGCTGCGGGGCGCATGCGCGGTGGGCTGGTATTGAGACGTGCACCCGTTCGCGGCCTGATGGTGCGGCGCGTGGGTGCACGGCGGTCCACGTGTGCACGCCGTCGCCCGTGCGGGTGCCCGGTAGCGCGTCACGCTGACGCGCTCACCGGGAGGCTACTTGAGACGACACCAGCACCCAGTCGGGTTGCTGGTTTGTCGTCAGCTGTACCCTGTATTGTGCGTGATTCCTGTTTCCTGATTCTCAGTTCAACCGATCCCTGCTTGTTCAAACGACCACTCTTTTCCTGCTGGATACCCTGAGCTTTTGCCTGCCTAACGACCACTCTATTGTCTGCTGGATACCCTGACCTTTTGGCTGCCTAACGACCACTCTATTGTCTGCTGGATACCCAGACCCTCTGCCTATTTGAAGGATCACTCCCTGTCTGCCGGATACTCTGACTTCTGCCTGTGTATACTACCATACTCTCCGCTGAGCTGACACCCCCTGATCTCCTCAGTCATAAGGACTTCCTACTTGTCTGTTGAACATCTCTTAACCTGTGCTCCTTGCACCAATAGGCACACACCGGTCCTGCACGGCTCCGCCAGGAGGCTTCCCACCATCCAAGCGATCCTGAGCCTTCTCACAGCTACTACCGGAAACCCGTGCCTCCGCGTGCTTCCGATCCCCTTTCTCATCCTCGGGGGTTCGGGTGCGCGTGGTCGTAAGGGCGAGCCACTCTCGGCATCTCGGCCTCGGTGAGTATTGACGTGACAGGGACACAAGAACACCATTTTTATTAGGGGGCCACACAGGTGCTCCAGTGTATACTATAGGGGGGTCTCCATCTGTGAAGCTTGTACTAAACAGGTAAAGTATTGCAGCTTGACAAAGGCCAATAAAAAAAATACATCTTGGAACTCGGCTAAAATAGACAATTGTACCCCACTTCCAAGCAATGTTTCCTATTTCTAGTTCTGCCATCAAATATCTGTGTGCTAATTATACCATTTTTGTTTTAAATAGGGGAGAAAAGACTCGGAGGACACCCCTCATCCGAGGAGACCACAGACCCCCCACCTATGGAAGAAGGTGAAATACCCCCAACCCAAGCTGAGCAGGAGGAAGAAGATGTGGTGGAGATTGGCACCACAACAGGTGAGTGTCTGCGACCACAGGCTCAGGTAAAAGAGATGGATGGTGGCAGATTTTTGATACCTGTTTTTGTTTTCTTTCTCTCTTTTTAGGTGATCGTGATGTGAGGGATCCAAAACGTTTCACATCAGAAAGTGCCCAGATCCTGATTGGGGAGATCATGGGGTGTAATTAGAAACTACAAAACATACAGCAAAAAATCAATGATGTTATTAAAAAAAAATAATAACATCATTGATGTTTTGGGGCAAATATAAAACCCCACAAAATCACTTTTTGGATTGTGGTCCAATCTTTTAAATATTTTTGCAATGTTTTGAAAAGCCAAATTTGGAGGATGCACACAGTGTGCCAACATGTGCTATCTGCCATCACGGGTGATCAATGGACGCGTTTTGGGGGTGCAACCCCTTCCTCAATTATAAAGTAGCGTTGAGGAAGGGCTTGCTCCCCCAAAACACGTCCCTTGATCCCCCCTGATGGCAGATAGCACATGTTGACATTCGTAAATTGGTGTGCATCTTCCAAATTTGGCTTTTCCAGGGGTGATTTCCCCCATCTGAATGCTATATCAAACCCAGTTCCTAAATACTGATGTCTGATATAGCCTTCAGGTTTTACCTAATGTGAACTTTGTAAGTTCAAGTTTTTTGGCTTTCTTGTTGGTTTTACACAGGCCTGTTTTATCTGAAATGGACATTTCGATTTTTGATAATGCTACTGCAAAAATTGTTATACAACAAACATGTTGGTTTCTTTTAAAAACCTTTGGTAAATGCACATGTGATTGTGCAGGTATAAAAAAGTTGCTTACTCAAGAATGTGTGGATTATTGTCTCAACACTACAATACAACACTTTTGGGGTGATGTAATTGCTGTTTTCTGCAAAAATGGGTGTTATTTCCTAAGGGCAAATCCTCTTTGCACTACAAGTGCAGTTTCAGTGCATTTGCAAGTGCACTTGTAGTGAAATGTGTTTTTGCATTTAGGAAATAACAGCCAACAGTGCTTTGTATAAGGTTACACAATCACAACATTTTCTGGACTCAACACATTTCTGTCAGGATCAGCTAAAACAAACACAAGCAGTAAATGTCCACCAAGAATTTCTTTTTTTTTATTATAAAAAGGCTTCACAGATTGTCTGGCATATTGATAGCCCCCCTACCCGCAAAGAACTCCAGGTAGCGTAACCGGACATCACGGGCACTCAGGGAGGGCAAGCCAGGACGGCCTCTTTCAAGCGCCATCAGTGTGGTTTGATGTAGGATTCCGGCCTCAGGCCCAACTGAGCCAGCATAGTTGGCCGAATGTTTCCGTGAAAAGTTATGGAGAACACAGCACGCCAGTATAATATGGTTCAGTTTATACTCCGCCATATGGATGGGTGTCAGAAATAGTCGGAACTGGCTGGCCAGGATTCCAAATGTGTTCTCCACCACTCTTCGGGCTCTGGCCAGCCGGTAATTAAAAACCCTCTGTTCCGGGGTGAGGGTCCTCATTGGGAATGGCCGCATCAGGTGGTCCCCCAGCGCAAATGCTTCATCAGCAACGAACACAAATGGGAGTCCTTCAACATTGTCCTCTGGAGCTGGCAAGTCCAAGCTGCCATTTTGGAGACGCCTGTAAAACTCCGTCTGGGCGATGACTCCACCATCGGACATCCGGCCATTCTTCCCCACGTCCACATACAGGAAGTCGTAATTAGCCGACACCACCGCCAACATCACTATACTATTGAACCCCTTGTAATTATAATAGTACGACCCCGAGTTGGGTGGTGGGATGATGTGGACGTGTTTCCCATCAATTGCCCCTCTGCAGTTAGGAAAGTCCCACCGCTGGGCAAAGTGGGAGGCCACAGTCTGCCATTCCTGTGGCGTGGAAGGAAACTGTTGAGGAAAAAACAATAAACATTACTCTTTTTTTCACAGAAACATGGCAAGCAGATTAGGCACAGACATTATGTGGCAACCTCCAGATAGCATTTAGTAAGCGGAATTTAACAAGGCCAAAGGTACACCTATCATATTCCCCCTCCCCCCTCCCATGGGCCATTTCTAACATTATAGGGGGGGGATCTTGGACAGGTAACCCTCTTCACTTCATTGAGAGCTGAATGCCTAAATAAAGGGTATTACTTGGAACAGCCCCTCCTTAGTTACGCTATTGGCAGACCACTGGACAGGTAAGAAGTGTCATAATACAAAGATATAAATACACATTGTACACATTTGAGGACATTTGGACATTCTGCTATTACCTATCAAGATAATAATAGAATACAAAAACTTGAAACAGTACCATTGGAAAGTATACAGGCAGGCCCTTGCACTACATGCTTTGGGGAATTCATCCATAAATCAGACCAGTAAATAGGTGGGTATAGTGTGTATGGGTTTGGCAAAGTCAGCAGATAGATGATTGAGGATACATAGAGAATTGGGATCAGCTGACTTAGCAGTTGGGGGAGGGAGGGTTACAAAAAATTATTTGGGGACACCAACAAAAAAAAGCCTCTGGCACTCTGTCAGAATTTAAATCAAAAATAACATTTCCAAACATTTTAGGGGGTGTTTGGGGTAAAGCACTACTATAGAGCTGATAAAATACATTGTTAAGTGACTACATGGAGGTGAATATAGACCAGGAGACACCATGCTGGGGAGGTTAGTGAAGGGCAAATATGTATGAAGGACATAAAATAATAATTACATAAAAATCCAGCATGCATGAGAACAAAGGGGACATTCACAGCATATTACAATCATGGTAATTAGGGAATGAGGAAAGAAATACAATATATTAGCAAACATTAAATACAATAAAATGTGATATAAAAGGATAAAAATCTTACCTTCATATACTCTTTCTGCAGGACCTGGATGATGGCAGAACAGGTCTCTGGGATAATGATACCCAGAGCCTGGGGGGAGATGCCTGTCGAGAACTTCACGGGGTCCGTCATCCTGAGAAAGTTCCTGAAATCATCAGGATTATTCTCACGGATCTCACGGAGCAAAGGCATATGAGAGAACTGGTCACGCTGAAGCAACCAATTCTTGGTCCATGAACTCCTCCCCACCCTGTTCATGGACTGGACTTGTGTCAAGGTCAGGACCCCAACACCAAGCCCCCGCACAGCACGAATGCTACGAGGAGTACGCATACGAAACATGGCTAGAAAACGGTCGGCTGCTCAGAACGAAGTAACAGAACGCACTGAAGAACAGCAAGCCTGTGAAGAGTGACCTGAAAACCAGTAACGAACGAACAAGAATACAATGACTACTTAAAGTCACGCGGAACTTGCTTGCACGCACTGAAGAGCAGATACAAACCCACAAGCACAAACTGAACGGCAGAAAATGATCTGAAAGCCACGAGTCTGAAAAAGCGCGAATCGTCTCTCACCAAACTTTTACTAACACGAGATTAGCAAAAGGAGCCCAAAGGGTGCCGCGCTTGGTTCTGAACCGGCCTTTTCTAGTCTCATCGTACGTGGTGTACGTGACCGCGTGGTTGGCGATCGGAAATTCCGACAACTTTGTGCGACCGTGTGTAGACAAAAAAAGTTTGAGCCAACATCCGTCGGAAAAAATCCTAGGATTTTGTTGTCGGAATGTCCGAACAAAGTCCGACCGTGTGTACGCCCTATAAGTCTTCTCATGTTTCTCTATAACAGTAACAACAAAGTTAGCAAAGATAAGCTACAATACTGCCAAGAGAAAGTGATCTTCCTGGGTCACTGCATTTCACATGGAATCCGTCACCTAACCCCAGAACGAGTTAAAACTCTACAAAACTTTGAAAAGCCAAGAAATGTACGGCAACTACATGTCTTCCTGGGGTTAGTGGGATATTGTAGGGACTGGATTCCAAATGCATCAGAACTTATGACTCCTCGATATGAGGCTACCACTAGAAACCCTTTCAAACTCACATGGGACAATGAATTGCAGATGAAGGAGCTTATTAAAATTTTGTCTGAAGCTCCCACCATTGGACTTCCTGACTATACTAAGACTTTCTCATTGTTCTGTCATGAAGTCAATGGATTTGCTGCAGGTGTACTCACCCAGCTACATGGAGATAAACAGAGGCCTGTGATGTATGTATCAGCCTCATTAGCCCCTGTCATCAAAGGCTCCCCAGGTTGTATGTGAGCCATAGCAGCCTGCATTTTGCTGCTAGACTAAGTAACGGAGCTTGTACTAGATTCTGCTCTGATCCTGTATGTGCCACATGCAGTACAGGAAATCATGAATCAAGTAAATACCAGACATGTATCTGCCAGTAGATTTGACAAGTACCAGTCTGCTCTTTTTGCTCCATCGAATTTAACAATCAAACGATGTGTTACTTTAAATCCGGCTACTCTTCTTCCTATAATTGATGAGGAAGATGCAACAAATGGTACTGATGTAGAACCTGAGAGATTGTGACACACACTTATTCGTAGATGGTTCCAGATTTTACACTGATGGTGGTCAGCCACACACAGGGTTTGCTGTAACCACTACAGACACCATTTTACATCAGGAAGCTTTGACACCCCAGATGTCAACACAGGAAGCGGAATTGTGTGCTGTAGTCAAAGCATGTCATCTCCTAGAGCAGTGGTTCTCAACTCCAGGCCTCGGGACCCACCAACAGGCCAGATTTTAAGTATTACCATGGGGAGTTGCAGACTAGAATACTGCAATCACTGAGCAGCAAGTGATATCACCTGTGATGTATTTCAGCTATCTTGCAAACCTGGCCTGTTGGTGGGTCCTGAGGACTGGAGTTGAGAACCACTGTCCTAGACAATCAAAGGGGAAACATTTACACTGACAGCAGATATGCATTTGGAATAGCCCACGATTTCGGGCCTATTTGGAAAGCACGGAACTTTCTGACTAGTGCAGGGAAGCCAATGAGACATGCAAAACTCATAGAGCAGCTATTTGAGGCTTTTCAGAACCAGCAGAAGTTGCCATCTTGAAGGTAAAAGGGCATGCAAGGGGAAATGACATGACAGCCAGAGGAAATGCTTTAGCGGACCAAGTGGCAAAGGATGCTGCCGTTATGGCATTTGGAGTCACACCCACTGTAGGGGTCGCCCAGGTACAGGGACAGATTCCCCTCATCAAGAGCAGTGGGATGTAGAAACTCTAATTTAGTTGCAGAACCAGGCCCCTGATGAAGAGAAGGATAAGTGGATCAAATGTAATGCTACCCAAAATCAGAAGGGGCCTGTGGAGCGCTGACAACAGGTGTTGTCTACCTAGGAGTCTACCTAGGAGTTTGTACCCAGTTTTAGCACAACTGGCACATGGCGTCAGTCATCTTGCTAAGGGCGCGATGGTGGCACTTACTGACTGCTATTGGATAGCACCTGGATTTAGTGCATTTGCAGCCAGGTTTTGTGCTTCATGTCTCACTTGTGCTCTGTACAACACAGGGAGGCCTGTCCATGTTCCCCAAAAGCATTCTCCTAAGCCAGATTTCCCTTTTCAAAGAATTCAAAATTCAGACTACATTCAGATGCCCAGAATAGGCACCTATGAGTTCGCTTTAGTGTGTGTTGACATGTTCTCAGGTTGGCCCGAGAGCTGGCCAGTAGCTAAAGCACATGCAAAAACAACAGCAAAGAAAATTTTGAATGAAATAGTTTGTAGATATGGAGTTCCTGAAACTATTGAGAGTGACAGAGGAACCCATTCTACTGGGGAAGTAATCAAAGAGGTAATGGAAGCACTTCACATACAGCAAGTTTTCCATAATCCTTATCATCCACAAAGTAGTGGTAAAGTTGAGAGACTTAATGAAATTTTGAAAAATAGATGTAAAATAATTAAAGCTGATACAGGAAAAGGATGGGTGGAAGCTTTGCCAGTAGCCCTATATTCTGTACGAACTACCCCTAAACAACCACATGGGCTGTCCCCCTATGAGATTTTATTTGGAGGGCTACCCAAAACAGGGCTATATTTTCCCCAACAGTTGCAGGCTTTTCACTCTAATCTGTTAGAATATGTTCAGATTTTGCAAAGAACATTGAATAAAATACATGAAGGTGTTTATAAATCTATCCCCGACACAGATTCTGTTTCAGGCATTCACAGAATCCAACCAGGTGACTGGGTGGTGGTCAAGCGACACGTCAGAAAGCCACTAGAACCAAAATTTGACGGACCACATTTGGTGCTTTTGACAACCAGTTCCGCTGTCAAGTTGGAAGGAAAGCCCACCTGGATTCACGCCAGTCACTGCAAGAAGTGATGATATCCTTAGAAAAAATGATGATAATGTTTCCTTTCTTTTTGTTGTTTGTGAGAACTGAGACATGGAAAAATAAAATTGTATGCAACCCATAGCAACGCTAGTAACTGCTGGGTGTGTTCTCACTTACATCTCCAAACAGGAACAATACCCATGATAGCAATGCCTCTTAAATTCACTGATCTAAACAGGACCAGAATAAATGGCTCATACATAGTCTCCACAGCTAATGAGCACAGATCAGTAACTTTGATGGTTTCAAAACAGATAAACACTCCACAGATTTTTTTAAACATTACATGCCCGTTTAACACTAAATGTACACGGTTGGGCAATTCAGATTGTACCAGAGCAAAAATTACAGTTTATGGAGGAAACTATGGTCAATATTATTATATCCCAAGATCCAGAACTAAATAGAACCCTATATAGTACAAATTGCTCACAGTTCCCAATATGTGAAAATATCGGTTACCTGAGATTCCATGTTATTGCTTCCAGTTTTTTAGGAGCAGGTATACTGTCCATACGTAGAGGGTTATATTATATATGTGGAAATAAAGCTTACGCCTGGCTTCCTACTAATGTTACAGGTACATGTTATATTGGGAAGTTAGCACCTGCTTTGGCTGTTCGCAAAGATACAGTGCGACCAGATCAAAGTCCAGAATACCCTTTAGTGTTCAAAAGAGAGGTGTTCACTGAAGGTGACATGGCATGGTCATGGTTCCCTTCCTGGACAGGATGGGGAATTGAAGCAATGAAAAGAATAGATAATTACACTAGAATTGTAGATGAGATTATTAACCTTACTACCACTGATATAGGTTTATTAAATGAAGAAATGGCTCAGCTTAAAAAAGTAGTATTAGAGCACAGATTAACGCTAAATTATCTCACTGCAGCTCAAGGTGGGATGTGTAAGGTATTTCGCACTGACTGTTGTATATACATTTCTGATAATGAGGACATTATTAAAGGGCATCTTGCTAAGATAAGAGAACTACAGAATAAGGCCAGGGATATTGCTAAAGATGGATGGAACCCCTTTCAGGGTTTAGGAGGTTTTGGTGATTTCTTATATGGCATAGCAACATGGTTACAGAAACTAGGCATTTACATTGCGATGTTCCTATTTCTCATATTTGTTATTTACTTCCTCATCAGGCTATGCCCCTGTGTGACTACCCGCTGTACCAACAAATGTACCACCAGCCCTGATGAACCCGTTATTGTGAGAAAGCTAGGAGAGAGCTGAACAGGACGCCGTCTCTCTGCGCCAATGTAACAGGAGTTACCAGCAATCGGCTGAATGTAACGCAGAGAAGAATGGTGTCAAATAAACAAAAGGGGGGAAATGACATGGACATTCATTGTACTGTTCATTTAAGCACAAGAGACTCCATTTTGTTCTCACTGTTGAAATGTGTTCTGTAACCTTCACCTAACACACAGACACTTCTCCTACTAAACGCTCTCTACTCACCCCTCCCTTCTCAAGGTTTTACTTTTGTAATTGTTCTATTCGGAATTTTTTTAATAATATATTTCTATTTGTTAGCTTTTAATAACACATTTCTGTTTATTAGTTTTTAATAACATCTCACACCACCCATTTCTTATCTATGTATAAAATAACATGTATTAAAAAATTTTGATGGAACGGACATTTTAAACACAGTGATTGAGTCCTGTGAATCTGTTCCTGCAGCTGCAGTATTAACTTTGTTTTAGAGTCCCAATCAGAAATCAGTTATATCATTATCTTTTTTTCAGTGCGTGTAGTCAGTTCGTATCTGGGTTTCAGTGCGTATTATTATAGTACGTATTTGTTTCTCAGTGCGTTCTTGTCTGCTCATTTCCGATTTTCAGATCACTCTTCTCAGGCTTTTCTGTTTTTTCAGTGCTCTTTGTTAGTTCGTTCTGACCATCCGACCGTTTTGAAGCCATGTTGCAGTTACGTACTTGTCGTAGAGTTCGTGCTGTGCAGGGGGCTTGGTGTTGGGATTCTTGCTTTGACCCAAGCCCAGTCCATGAACAGGGCGGGGAGGAGTTCATGGACCAAGAATTGGTTGCTCCAGCTTGACCAATTCTGTTATATGCTTTTGTTGCATAATCCTGATGATTTAAGGAATTTTCTCCAGATGACGGACCCCATTTTGCACCGTTTGTTGGCTTTGCTGTCCCCTTATATTACGAAGCAGGACACCTGCATGCGGCAAGCCATCACTCCTGAACAGAGGCTCATTGCCATGTTGCGGGGAGAACAGGAACAGGGAGAAGTCTGCAGGACATCAAGTTCTTGACAGGCTTCTCCCCCTAGGCTCTGGGGATCAATATTCCAGAGACCTGTTCTGCCAATTTACAGGTCCTGCAGAAGGACTATATTAAGGTAAGTTTTCTCCTTTAACATCACATTCTATTTATTTAATGTTTGTTAATGTATTGTATTTCTTTCATCATTCCCTAATTACCATGATTGTAATATGCTGTGAGTGTCCCCTTTGTCCTCATGCATGCTGTAAGCTTTTAATGCTCCTTATTTGTCCTTCATGCATATTTGCTTTCACTAACCTCCCCAGCATGCTATCCTGGGCCCATACACACATAGCCTAGTCACTTAACAATGTATTTTGTCAGCTCCATAGTAGTGCTTTACCCTAAACACCCCCAAAAATGTGTACAAATGTTATTGTTGTCCTTAAATTCAGGCAGAGTGCCATAGTCTTTTTTTTGGGGTTCGAAACTCATCTAGAACCCCTCCCCCCACCCTAAAATTTTTACAATGGGCCATCAAAGGGGGTGAGGAATATGATAAGTGTATCTTATCTTTTTGTCTTTAAATATTCCTTAAAATAAATGTTATACTGATGTTGGCCAAGAATGTTTGTGTCTAATCTGCTTGCAATGTTATGTGTAAAAGTACTAATTTTATTTTTTCTGGTTTGACTCCACAGTTCCCTTCAACGCCACAAGAATAGCAGACTGTGGCCTCCCAGTTTGTCGAGCGGTGGGACTTTCCCAACTGCGGAGGGGCAATCGATGGGAAACATGTCCACATCATCCCACCACCCCACTCGGAGTCATACTATTTTAACTATAAGGGGTTTCATAGTATCGTGTTGATGGCAGTGGTGTCGGCGACATATGAGTTTCTCTATGTGGACCTGGGGAAGAATGGCCGGATGTCGGATGGTGGAGTCTTTGCCCAGAGCGTGTTCTACCGTCGTCTCCAGAGTGGTAGCTTGGGATTGCCACCTGCTGAAGATAACATGGAAGGACTCCCGTTTGTGTTTGTCGTAGATGAAACATTTGGTCTGGATGAACATCTGATGAGGCCATTCCCCCAGAGGTCCCTCACCCCAGAGAAGAGGGTTTTTAATTACCTGCTGGGCAGAGCCAGAAGAGTGGTGGAGAATGCGTTTGGTATAATGGCCAGCCGGTTCCGCCTATTCCTTACGGCAATCAACATGGTGGAGTGTAAACGGAATCACATAGTGCTAGCATGCTGTATTCTACATAATTATTTAAGGAGAATGCTCCACATTATGTGGCCTCAGTTGGGCCTGAGGCCGCAATTCAGGATACAAATCCAATGACGGCCCTGGAAGCTGGCCGTCCTGGCTTGCCCCCCCAAAGAGCCCATGATGTGCAGCAAAAGTATCTGGACTATTTTACGGGTAGGGTGGCCATTGCTATGCCAGTAAATTTTTGATTCTTTTCTAAAATTTAAAATTATTTTGATCTGAAATCATCTTAAAATTTGATTTAGTGCTTGTGTTTAGCTGTCTCTTCGGTTTCAAACCATAACATACACAACTCTGTTTTCAATTTCTCTTTATTAAATGTTCTTTTTTAAAAAAAAACAACAACCCATACATTGTCATTCATACAACATTTCATATTCTTTACAATCAATTAAAAACATCTCTAATACAATGACCAATCTCTTATCACTCCCCTCTCTAGTTGCTTTTATTTCCTTCCAATCATCCAATTCCTACCCTAACCCCCATACATACAGAAAACCCCCCCCAAAAAAACCCTAAATCTGTTCCTATCAAATGATATTTAACACTTCTTTTGAGAACCGAAACTCGTCCCATTTTTGCCATATTTCTGGCAGTTTATTTATTATATACCCTTCTTCTCTTATCTGTTTTTCCATATACTGGATTTTGTTCATTTTACATATCCATTCTGCAATTGTAGGTCCTTCTTCTCCTTTCCATTTTCGTGCTATTATTGTTCTAGCCGCAGATGTCATGTGATGCAAGATATCTTTTCTAATTTTCTTTATTGGATCTCTTGTCAGAGAGAATATCGAGATTTCTGTACTTGGTTTTACTATTTTTCCTGACACTTTCCGGGAGATCTCAAAAATCTTATTCCAAAATTCCTTCACCCTCTGACAACCATACCATATATGATCCATGATCCCTCTCTCCCTCTTACATCTCCAACTCTGAATTTGCCTTATTTATTCTATTTAATGCTACTGGGCACCTATACCATCTCATTGCGATCTTGTAATTTCTCTCCTGATATTTATTTGCTATAGTTGTTTTGTGTATTATTTCAAAAAATTTTTCCCATTCTTCTTCTATTATGTCTCCCATTTCTTTTTCCCATTCTTTCATTCCTATTAGCTCTCTAAAGGGGCCAGAAGGGAGTAATAGATCATATATCTTTGATAGTATTTTAATTGGGTCCTTCTCCTCTACTAGTATTTTGTTCAAATTTAGTTAATGGTCTATTTATCTTCAATATTTTTTCTTCTATAGATGATTTTAACTCTTGATATTGTAGCCATTTATTTTTATATTCAAATCCTATATCCCGCAGTTTTGGTATTTTCCCATCCTCTAGTATCTGTACCATCCTTATGTTCTCGTTTCTATGCCATTTAAGGTATTTTATGACCCCCAGAGCTGGCGGGAATTCGGGGTTGAAAAACAAGGGTTTCATGGGTCCAACTATTGTGGAGAGTTTCTCCCCTTTTATTAAAGTATCCCAATTCTTTAGTGTAGCATTAACAAAAATTGTTAATTCTTTTTTTTTGGTCTTAATTGGGGATTTATCTATGGGAGAAACCTCAATTGTGGACCTATTATCTCTTCTTCTAATTTGACCAATTTTTTGGCTTCTTTATTATGATGCCAATCTATAATACTAGTCAATGATGCTGCCAATCCTCCATTTTTTTTTCCACAATAATGTTTCACTCTTAATGCGGGGATTTTTGTGAACCCATATAAAGCCCACTACAGCTTTCTTTAAGTCCGTCAATAGCTTTTTAGGAGGAGCAAGAGGGATTGTTTGAAAAACATTTAATAACTTTGGAAGTATGTCCAATTTAACTATATTAATTCTTGCCGTCCAAGAGCGTGCTATTTTATCATATTTTTGTAATAACTTAATTAGTTTATAAATTGTCGCCTCATAATTCAACTCCTGTAATAAGTACAAGTCTTTCGGAATCATTATTCCTAAATACTTGATTGCTTCTTGTTTCCATTTAAACGGGAAATCTTTCTGCAAGAGTGAGTATGTTTGTTCTGTTAATGAGATGTTCAGCATCTCAGATTTATCGTAATTAACTTTAAAATTACTTATTTCCCCAAATCTCTTAAATTCTTTTATTAAATTTGGTATTGTTATGATAGGATTAGTTACATATATTAGCAGATCATCTGCATATACAGCAGTCTTATATTCCTTATCTCTCACTTTTATACCTTTAATGTCTTTATTTTTTCTTATAGCCGTAATTAGATGTTCCATTACTATTATATATAGCAATGGAGAAAGGGGACATCCTTGCCGAGTTCCATTTGATATTTGTATGTATTCTGATAGTATTCAATTTGTTCTCACTTTGGCTCTTGAGTTGGAATATAAAGTGACAATTCTACTAAGCATCTTTGGGCCCATCCCTAGTTGTATTACTGCTTCCTTTAAGAACCGCCATCCCACCCTATCAAATGCTTTTTCTGCATCCACTGTTAAAAGGCATGTCTGGATGGCGGCTCTCTGAGCATATTCCACCAGTGTACATGTTTTTATAATATTATCTTTAGTTTCTCTTCCCTTCATAAATCCTGCCTGGTCTAACTTAATATAGTTAGGTAAAATGGGTTTTAATCTATTCGATATAATTTTTGAGTACAGTCTAATATCTATATTAGTCAGGGATATTGGTCGATAATTTTTACATAATGTATGGTCTTTCTCTGATTTTGGGATTAATATGATATGGGCTTCTGTACTCTGTGGTGTAAAAATTTGTGTGTTGGATATAGAGTTATAAGTTTTCTTAAGAATAGGAATATTTAAATCTTGAAATTTTTTATAGAATCTGGCAGTATACCCGCCCGCTCCAGGGCTTTTTCCCGGGACCAGTCCAGTAATAGCTTGTTGGATCTCTTCTGTAGAAATTTCTCTCTCCAGATCCACTATTATTTCTTTAGAGAACCTAGGCAATGTTGTCTCTTCCATATATTCCTTAATCCTCTCCCAATCCTCCTCTTTTTCCTTATTCTCTGGATGTGATCTAATATTATACAATTTAGAATAATATGTATGGAACATTTTAGATATCTCCAATGGGTCATAAGTTAATTCCCCATTTGTTTTTAAAATCTTTACTATAGAGGTCAGGGGTTGTTGATCCTTTAATATTTTCGCCAATAATTTGCCTGTTTTATTACCATATTGATACCATTGTGTTCTATTTCCAGGGCTTTTTTTCTCAGAGAATAGGTGCAGGAACCCACCCTCCCCAGTCAACTCTCCGCCCCCTCACCCCCCCAACTCCACCCCTATTCCCGCCCCCAATACCGTCATTCCTTGGGAAAGAGAAGTAAAGTGTTCTTTACCTTCTCCCTCCCTGTCCACAGCTCACCTCCCCATCAACAAGTCACCTTCTCTTCTCTCGTCCACAGCTCACCCCCCCCCCACACACACAGGTTACTTTTCCCTCTATGCACAGCTTATCTTCTCTTCTCAGTTTACCCCCTCCCTTCTTCACAGCTCACCCCTCCTCCCTCTGGTTACCTTCTCTTCACTCGTCCACAGTTCACTCCCCCACAGCTCACCTCCCTCCCCCCACAGCCCACCCTCTCCACAGTTCACCTCCCCCCCACAGCTCACCCTCTTCCCCTTCCTCTCCACAGTTCACCTCCTCCTACAGCTCACCCTCTCTCCCTTCCTCTCCACAGTTCACCTCCCCCCACAGCTCCCCCTCTCCCCCTTCCTCTCCACAGTTCACCTCCCCCCACAGCTCACCCTCTCCCCCTTCCTCTCCACAGCTCACCTCCCCCCACAGCTTACCCTCTCCCCCTTCCTCTCCACAGTTCTCCCCCTTCTCCACAGTTAACCCCCCCACAGCTCACCCTCTCCCCCCTCTCCACAGTTCTCCTCCTTCTCCACAGTTAACCCTCCCACAGCTTACCCTCTCCCCCCTCTCCACAGTTCTCCCCCTTCTCCACAGTTAACCCCCCTACAGCTCACCCTCTCCCCCTTCCTCTCCACAGTTCACCTCCTCCACAGCCCACCCTCTCCACAGTTCACCTCCCCCCCACAGCTCACCCTCTTCCCCTTCCTCTCCACAGTTCACCTCCTCCTACAGCTCACCCTCTCCCCCTTCCTCTCCACAGTTCACCTCCCCCCACAGCTCCCCCTCTCCCCCTTCCTCTCCACAGTTCACCTCCCCCCACAGCTCCCCCTCTCCCCCTTCCTCTCCACAGTTCACCTCCCCCCACAGCTCACCCTCTCCCCCTTCCTCTCCACAGCTCACCTCCCCCCACAGCTTACCCTCTCCCCCTTCCTCTCCACAGTTCACCTCCCCCACAGCTCACCTTCTCCCCCTTCCTGTCCACAGTTCTCCCCCTTCTCCACAGTTAACCCCCCCACAGCTCACCCTCTCCCCCCTCTCCACAGTTCTCCTCCTTCTCCACAGTTAACCCTCCCACAGCTCACCCTCTCCCCCCTCTCCACAGTTCTCCCCCTTCTCCACAGTTAACCCCCCTACAGCTCACCCTCTCCCCCTTCCTCTCCACAGTTCACCTCCTCCACAGCTCACCCTCTCCACAGTTCACCTCCCCCCCACAGCTCACACTCTCCACAGTTCACCCCCTCACAGCTCACCCTCTCCACAGTTCACCTCCCCCGCACAGCTCACCCTCTCCACAGTTCACCTCCCCCCCACAGCTCACCCTCTCCACAGTTCACCCCCCCCCACAGCTCACCCTCTCCACAGTTCACCCCCCACAGCTCACCTCCCCCATATCTCAGAAGTAGAAGAACAACAATGGCGCCACTCTAAGTGCAGTATTAAAACAAATTTAATGAGTCATAAAAACAGGTACTCACAAAAGTACAAGTAATCAGGCATGTAAGTGCTGGGCTGGAAATGCCAGGTGTCCCAGGGGTTTGTTCCGGTCACGTCCTCAGATGTTGTTCCGCTCGGAGACGGGATGTGCTGCTGTATGGGCGGCAGATCCGGCTGCTGGAACGCACTGTGTGTGACGTGTTGATCTGTGGGAACGAAGGCACTTCCGGGTCTATGCAGGGGTGACGAATAGGCGACGCGTTTGCGGAGCTGCGCTCCTTCCTCAGGCCTAACGTGACCTGTGACTGGTCAATTATGTTATAGTCTAACATGGGCTGGGATTGGAGGAAAGATCTGTCAATCACTGTTAGGCATAGGCTGTGTGCTGGACGCTGTGTGCTGGTATGTCAGCGTCTACAGCTGTGTCGAATCTTAGTGCAAGACAGCGGCATGTGTTTGCAAGAGGAGAAAAGATGATGTTATTAATTGAGATCATATAGTCTATAAGAAAACAAGGGGGAAAAAGAGAGAGGGTTTTTAATTGAACCACAAAGAAGGAAAAAGGATGGGCATATGTTGGTAAATAAATGTGTAGCTGGAGTTACTGCTGTTAGATGAACTCCCTATTGTGACAATGTTGTAAATTAAGAATTATGCATACCTAATGAAATGGGGAATGGGAAATTTAAAGAGCTCAATAAACTATGGTACACAAGGATAATAAGAAAATATTGTGTTATTACAAAATGATTATGGTAATAGAATGATGGTGATGGATTAATAATTAGATAAATTATAAGAATTGCGTTGTTAAAAAATTATATATATATATATATATATATATGTGTTATAAAAAAACCGTAAATAAATAAAAAATTAATAAAAAAATTAAAAAATATGTTGGAGAAATATATATAAAAAAAGGAATATTATATATATAAAAAAGGAATATTATATATATAAAAAAGGAATATTATATATGTAAAAAAGGTAAGATTGTTGAGAAAATAATGAATAGATATTTATAATGTTGGGGTGTTGTTTGCTATCAGTCTTCCTTCTTACATCCGAGACGGATTTCACCTCATGCAACAGCTAGAACACTACACTTGGGAATCCACATATATGTGGGCTTCCCTAGATGTTAGTTCGCTTTATACCTCCATTCCACATCACATAGGTCTCAGAGCCATCGCCAGCTTCCTTTCTGCCGATCCCATGTTGAACCCCGGTCAGGCAGAATTCATCCTAGAGGCCACAGAATTCTGCCTGACCCACAATTATTTTGAGTTCGATGGCGATTTTTTCCTCCAAACAAAGGGCACAGCCATGGGTGCGAATTTCGCACCCAGTTACGCGAATCTAACCATGGGCTACTGGGAGGCCAATCACATCTGGCTCAACAACCCCTTTACCTCCCATATAGTGTTCTATGGGAGGTATATAGATGATATCATCATCATTTGGGATGGCCCGGAGTCGCTTTTCTCTGACTTCATCAAACACTGCAATAACAATGAACATGGCCTCAGCTTCACCTCCGAACATGATCAGTCCCAACTCGCATTTTTAGACCTCCTACTTTTTCATGACAAAGGCAAAATTCTGGCCAAAAACTATAACAAGCCGACAGCAGGCAACTCCTTCTTGCACCATCAGAGTTGCCACCATCCAAGATGGATTGCCAATATTCCCAAGAGCCAGTTCTGCAGGTTACGCAGAAACTGTACCAGACAATCTGACTACATCACGGAAGGGTCCCACTTAAAACAAAAATTCTCAGACAAGGCTTTCCCACCAAAACTCATAAACGAAGCCTTTGATCTTTATCTGTCAGAACCCCCCATATCCACTAGCGAAACCACCCAATCCGCAACACAGCCGGTGAGATTTGTAACCCAATTTCACTCCAAACACAAAGCCATGGAACGTATACTCACCAAACATTGGTCGATCCTTTTACAGGACCCACATTTAAAATCCACCATCACTCCCAAACCCAAATTCACCTATCGAAAGAGCAGAAACATCAAAAATCTGGTAGCACCCAGCAAATATAAAAGTCAACAAAATCCCAAGACAACATCTCTCTGTCTCGTCCCCCTCATTGGGATGTACCAATGCCGTAAAAAACTATGCCTCACATGCAGCCATGTCCATCATGGCCAGAAAGAATTCACCATCAAGGGACAGACTTATCAGATCAGTAACTTTTATAACTGTTCCACAGAATTCGTCATCTATTGCTTGACATGTCCTTGTGGGTTACACTACGTAGGCCGCACTATACGCACGTTGAGAAAGAGGTTTGGTGAGCACCGCCGCCTAGTAGAGGCAGGAGATGACCATCACAGTGTTCCCCTCCACTTCCTACGCAAACACAATCATTCTTCATCTGGTCTCAAGGTTTGGATCATTGAGTCAGTTCCCAGTACGTTCCCACTGGCAGAGCGTTTTAAACGCCTTTGCCAGAGGGAAACTTACTGGATATTCACTTTGGACACTTTGACCCCTGGAGGACTCAACGAGGAAATAGAGACAAGCAGTCTCATCTGACTACTCTCCTAGTCCTCCAAGCCCCACCGGGATGCTCCAACTCCCAACATTTAGTCTGTCCTCTAACCCCTTTTTTGCATTCTGAATCAGGAACCCCAGCAACATCAACAAATCTGTTCCTTTCCCCCCCCCCTCCTCTTGTTTTCCCCCCCTTTCTTCCCCCCCCCCTTTTTTCCTTTTTCCCCCTCCTTTCCCCCGCCTCTTTTCCCCCCCTCTTTCCCCCCCCCCCCCCCTACCCTCAGGTTTTTCCATTTGATGTATTATTGGCCACTAACACATCATGTTCAACTTCCAAATCCTAGCAGGATATACTCTTCCCCCCTTCTTTTCATAATCAAAAACTTACCAGTGCGGTCTCCTACCAAACCATACCCCAACCCCCTTTCACAATTCAGCAGTTCTGCCAAAAATATCAAAATCACCCCAACATTATAAATATCTATTCATTATTTTCTCAACAATCTTACCTTTTTTACATATATAATATTCCTTTTTTATATATATAATATTCCTTTTTTATATATATAATATTCCTTTTTTTATATATATTTCTCCAACATATTTTTTAATTTTTTTATTAATTTTTTATTTATTTACGGTTTTTTTATAACACATATATATATATATATATATATAATTTTTTAACAACACAATTCTTATAATTTATCTAATTATTAATCCATCACCATCATTCTATTACCATAATCATTTTGTAATAACACAATATTTTCTTATTATCCTTGTGTACCATAGTTTATTGAGCTCTTTAAATTTCCCATTCCCCATTTCATTAGGTATGCATAATTCTTAATTTACAACATTGTCACAATAGGGAGTTCATCTAACAGCAGTAACTCCAGCTACACATTTATTTACCAACATATGCCCATCCTTTTTCCTTCTTTGTGGTTCAATTAAAAACCCTCTCTCTTTTTCCCCCTTGTTTTCTTATAGACTATATGATCTCAATTAATAACATCATCTTTTCTCCTCTTGCAAACACATGCCGCTGTCTTGCACTAAGATTCGACACAGCTGTAGACGCTGACATACCAGCACACAGCGTCCAGCACACAGCCTATGCCTAACAGTGATTGACAGATCTTTCCTCCAATCCCAGCCCATGTTAGACTATAACATAATTGACCAGTCACAGGTCACGTTAGGCCTGAGGAAGGAGCGCAGCTCCGCAAACGCGTCGCCTATTCGTCACCCCTGCATAGACCCGGAAGTGCCTTCGTTCCCACAGATCAACACGTCACACACAGTGCGTTCCAGCAGCCGGATCTGCCGCCCATACAGCAGCACATCCCGTCTCCGAGCGGAACAACATCTGAGGACGTGACCGGAACAAACCCCTGGGACACCTGGCATTTCCAGCCCAGCACTTACATGCCTGATTACTTGTACTTTTGTGAGTACCTGTTTTTATGACTCATTAAATTTGTTTTAATACTGCACTTAGAGTGGCGCCATTGTTGTTCTTCTACTTCTACAGTTCCCAGAGGATTGCTTCTTCTTTAACAACAGGGCTGCCTTCTACAATTGCTTTTATTGGACTTTAATTCAGTTTTATATTGGACTGCAACATCCTACAGTTGCTGATGTTTAAAACACCGTTTATATTTACCATTTCAGATTGTCATTTTATGTTATAAGTTATACAGCACCCAATCACCCCATCTACTGTTCACAAGTAGACCTATCACTGCTGTCTGACCATATTGAATATAGCGCTCACATCCACATGTTTTATATTGTCCCCCATATCTCACCCTCTCCACAGTTCACCCCCCACAGCTCACCCTCTTCACAGTTCACCCCCCCACATCTCACCCTCTCCACAGTTCACCCCCACATCTCACCCTCTCCACAGTTCACCCCCCCCACAGCTCACCCTTTCCACAGTTCACCTCCCCCCACATCGCACCATCTCCACAGTTCACCTCCCCCCCACAGCTCACCCTCTCCACAGTTCACCTCCCCCCCTCACATCTCACCCTCTCCACAGTTCACCTCCCCCCCTCACATCTCACCCTCTCCACAGTTCACCTCCCCCCACATCTCACCCTCTCCACAGTTCACCCCCACATCTCACCCTCTCCACAGTTTACCCCCCCACAGCTCACCCTTTCCACAGTTCACCTCCCCCCACATCGCACCATCTCCAGAGTTCACCTCCCCCCCACAGCTCACCCTCTCCACAGTTCACCTCCCCCCCACAGCTCACACTCTCCACAGTTCACCCTCTCCACAGTTCACCTCCCCCACAGCTCACCCTCTCCACAGTTCACCTCCCCCCCACAGCTCACCCTCTCCACAGTTCACCCCACCCCACAGCTCACCCTCTCCAGTTTACCTCCCCCCACATCTCACCCTCTCCACAGTTCACCCCCACACAGCTCACCCTCTCCACAATTCACCTCCCCCCACAGCTCACCCTCTCCACAGTTCACCTACCCCCACATCTCACCCTCTCCACAGTTCACCCCCCCACAGCTCACCCTCTTTACAGTTCACCTCCCCCCCACATCTCACCCTCTCCACAGTTCACCCCCCACATCTCACCCTCTCCACAGTTCACCCCCCACAGCTCACCCTTTCCACAGTTCACCCCCCCCACATCGCACCATGTCCACAGTTCACCTCCCCCCCACATCTCACCCTCTCCACAGTTCACCTCCCCCCTCACATCTCACCCTCTCCACAGTTCACCTCCCCCCCACAGCTCACCCTCTCCACAGTTCACCTCCCCCCCTCACATCTCACCCTCTCCACAGTTCACCTCCCCCCTCACATCTCACCCTCTCCACAGTTCACCTCCCCCCCACATCTCACCCTCTCCACAGTTCACCCCCACATCTCACCCTCTCCACAGTTTACCCCCCCACAGCTCACCTTTTCCACAGTTCACCTCCCCTCCACAGCTCACCCTCTCCACAGTTCACCTCCCCCCACAGCTCACACTCTCCACAGTTCACCCTCTCCACAGTTCACCTCCCCCCACAGCTCACCCTCTCCACAGTTCACCTCCCCCCACAGCTCACCCTCTCCACAGTTCACCCCACCCCACCCTCTCCAGTTTACCTCCCCCCACATCTCACCCTCTCCACAGTTCACCCCCGCACAGCTCACCCTCTCCACAATTCACCTCCCCCCACAGCTCACCCTCTCCACAGTTCACCTCCCCCACAGCTTACCCTCTCCACAGTTCACCTCCCCCCACATCTCACCCTCTCCACAGTTCACCCCCCCACAGCTCACCCTCTTTACAGTTCACCTCCCCCCCACATCTCACCCTCTCCACAGTTCACCCCCCACATCTCACCCTCTCCACAGTTCACCCCCTCACAGCTCACCCTTTCCACAGTTCACCTCCCCCCCACATCGCACCATGTCCACAGTTCACCTCCCCCCCACAGCTCACCCTCTCCACAGTTTACCTCCCCCCTCACATCTCACCCTCTCCACAGTTCACCTCCCCCCTCACATCTCACCCTCTATACAGTTCACCTCCCCCCACAGCTCACCCTCTCCACAGTTCACCTCCCCCCCTCACATCTCACCCTCTCCACAGTTCACCTCCCCACACCTCACCCTCTCCCCCCTCTCCACAGTTCACCCCCCTCCATCCACAGCCAGCTCACCCCCTCCACCCCCACATTTCACAATTCACATTACCATGCGCAGTCCCCTCCCCCATCCACAATCCCCCTATTTAACCTCTGTCAACATATCAGCTCTGCACACCCCCATCCACTGCTTACACCCCCAGTCCACAATCACCTCTGCACTCCCATCCACAGCCTATCTTCCCCTCCACATTTCACTTCTGCGCCCCCATCTACAGCTCTCTCTACAACCCCCCATCTTCCACCTCTGCACCCCAAACCCCCCCCCCTCCAGCACTCTTGACCCTGTATACATTTCCCCTGCTCACAACTCTCACTTTGCACAATCTAACCCCCCCAGCTCTGACCTCTGCAGAAGATCCACGACTTCAGTCTCTACTCTCTCTACAGAACCAGCCCCCCTTCCTCCCCCTTTCCCTCCACAGCTCTCTCACCTTCATTAGAGCAGTGCTGAGCACACTTCCGTTCTGTCAAATCAGGCACCCCCCTCCCCCTCAGCTCACTGTGCAGTCTCCTCCGTGCAGCTCCACCTGTCAGATCAGTAGGTCAGTGTAGCAAAGAACCGAGGAGGAGTTTCAGAGAGCTCGGCTCTGTGCTACACTGATCTGACAGACAGCAGGCGGGGAGAGCTGCTTCTGAAACCCGATCAGTCAGCTGTGGAGCACATTCCCTGGATGCCTAGTATACAGAAGCTGGTGGAGGAAGTGACTGGTATAGAAAACTTCCTCTATCGGCTTCTGTTCTATGTGAAAGACTGCAGAGGAGAGGGCTGCCTAAGGTGGCGGAACTGCGTTCTGGCAAAATCCGGCAGAAAAAAAGCCCTGGTTTAGTGTACTTTATTGGTATGTTAATGTTATTAGGGTCAGGGATTAAAGGGTTTAACTTCCGTTTGAAAATTAAGGTTAGGGTCAGGTTTTGTTTAAAGTGATACCTAAATGCAGAAGGTTTTTTACTTTAATGCATGAATGCGTAAAACCAGGGCTTTTTTTCTGCCGGAACTTGCCGGAATGCAGTTTCGCCACCTCAGGCAGCTCTCTCCTCTGCAGTCTGTCACATAGAACAGCCCATAGAGGAAGTTTTCTATACCAGTCACTTCCTCCACCAGCTTCTGTATACTAGGCATCCAGGGAATGTGCTCCACAGCTGACTGATCGGGTTTCAGAGGCAGCTCTCCCCGTCTGCTATCTGTCAGATCAGTGTAGCACAGAGCCGAGCTCTCTGAAAGCTCTCTGTTGTAGAGAGAGCTGTAGATGGGGGCGCAGAAGTAAAATGTGGAGGGGAAAGATAGGCTGTGGATGGGAGTGCAGAGGTGATTGTGGACTGGGGGTGTAAGCAGTGGATGGGGGTGTGCAGAGCTGATATGTTGACAGAGGTTAAAAGGGGAATTGTGGATGGGGGAGGGGACTGCGCATGGTAATGTGAATTGTGAAATGTGGGGGTGGAGGGGGTGAGCTGGCTGTGGATGGAGGGGGGTGAACTGTGGAGAGGGGGGAGAGGGTGAGGTGTGGGGAGGTGAACTGTGGAGAGGGTGAGGTGTGAGGGGGGGAGGTGAACTGTGGAGAGGGTGAGCTGTTGGGGGGAGGTGAACTGTGGAGAGGGTGAGATGGGGGGAGGTGAACTGTGGAGAGGGTGCGATGTGGGGGGAGGTAAACTGTGGAAAGGGCTGTATACAAATATATGGCTCAGAAGGTTGGGGGTGTCATTGCCATCATCCCTAAAGAATTCAAGAAAGCAAATGTAAACCTCGATATGGGATTTTTAAGGCAATGTGGTAACAACAAATTTTTTTTATATTAAAAATGGGTATTTTATTATTCCAAAAAAATGTTAGAACATACATAAAGAATATTTGACATGTTTTCACAATTTTAAAAGAAAGTCTTCAGATAACATGAGAAAAACAGGGAGCAATAGCTCCTATACAATGTTATATCCTGCTACTCGATACAATCACCACCTAAATTGATGCGATGGTGTCAGGTAGCGAAATTCCAATGCGTTTCAACTTAATGTTATCAAAACAAAGTCTTCCTCAGGGAAGGGATGCATCATGCGCTAAGGTTTCAAAAAATAGATAACAACAGTATTATAAATCAGTATATATCGCATATGTCCCATTATAGACCAAAAAAATCACAACTTACATTTAACATGTAGCTGCAAGAAAACCATATTCCCAATACTGGCAGGGGCTCTCATCACCAACTTCCTATGCTGTTTGCTATCCTCTACAGAACGGCCAGGTATAATTTGAAAAAAACAATATTTAGGCAGCCTTAGAGAGGAGAGCTAAAAAGTAAAAAAATATAAAAATAAAAAATGTAGATTAAAGAGGATGAAGTATCTTCCCCAAAGGAGCACGGTGATTGAATTTAAAAAAAAAATTACCTTAAGTCATTTGGGGAGTGTAGCTGGTTAAGTGTCTGAGAGCTTGGATCCTGGAGTACCTCTTGGTTAGCAGCCAAGTCAGGAATGCTGCCATGAGCCGTCCCTGGCATCCTAATAAAGGGATTGTGGGGGTGGTCAGAGTATGGGGCATCTCATCACTGTCAGTGATCTTCTGTGCCCATTGGTAGCCCTGTGTAGGAGGCGCCGTTCAGGCCGTCCATAAGCCCGCCCATGTTAAATTAAAATTAAAATTCCCAAATAGGAGGCATTAAAGGGAGGTCCCGTAGCTCGTTGTTTTGGGATGCCCCATTGTCTCCATGAGCATAGCACCGCCCCTTTCCCTTCCCACGTCCTACGGACGTGGGCGCGGTCAGCCGAGGAGAGCTAGGAGAGCTTCCCCCTACAGTGCAGTACCCGGCTGAATGAGGAAACTGGAAAGGTACTGTGCTAGAAGCTAGATTTGTTTTAAAAGGGATTTATACATGTGTCTCTGTGTGTGTGAGTGTCTGTCTTTCTGTCTGTGTGTGTGTGTACACGTGTCTGTATGCGTGTCTGTATGTGTGTGTTTGAACATGTGTGTCTGTATGTGTGTTTGTGTGCACATGTGTGTGTATGTGTGTGTGTCTGTATCTGTGTGTTTGCGCATGTGTCTGTATGTGTGTGCCGGTGTCTGTATGTGTGTGCGTGTGTCTGTATGCATGTGTGTGTGCATGTGTCTGTATGTGTGTGTGTGTGTGTGCATGTGTCTGTATGCGTGTGTGTGTGTGCATGTGTCTGTATGCGTGTGTGTGTGCATGTGTCTGTATGCGTGTGTGTGTGCACGTGTCTGTATGTGTGTGTGTGTGCATGTGTCTGTAAGCGTGTGTGTGCGTGCATGTGTCTGTAAGCGTGTGTGTGCATGTGTCTGTATGCGTGTGTGTGTGCATGTGTCTGTATGCGTGTGTGTGTGCATGTGTCTGTATGCGTGTGTGTGTGCATGTGTCTGTATGCATGTCTGTATGCGTGTGTGTGTGCATGTGTCTGTATGCGTGTGTGTGTGCATGTGTCTGTAAGCGTGTGTGTGTGCATGTGTCTGTATGCGTGTGTGTGTGCATGTGTCTGTATGTGTGTGTGTGTGTGCATGTGTCTGTATGCATGTGTGTGTGCATGTGTCTGTATGTGTGTGTGTGCATGTGTCTGTATGCGTGTGTGTGTTCATGTGTCTGTATGCGTGTGTGTGCATGTGTCTGTATGCATGTGTGTGTGTGCATGTGTCTGTATGCGTGTGTGTGTGCATGTGTCTGTATGCGTGTCTGTGTTCATGTGTCTGTATGCGTGTGTGTGTGTTTATGTGTCTGTATGCGTGTGTGTTCATGTGTCTGTATGCGTGTGTGTGTGCATGTGTCTGTATGTGTGTGTGTGTGCATGTGTCTGTATGCGTGTGTCTGTATGCGTGTGTGTGTGCATGTGTCTGTATGCGTGTGTGTGTGTGCATGTGTCTGTATGCGTGTGTGTGTGTGCATGTGTCTGTATGCGTGTGTGTGTGCATGTGTCTGTATGCGTGTGTGTGTGCATGTGTCTGTATGGGTGTGTGTGTGTGCATGTATCTGTATGCGTGTGTGTGTGTGCATGTGTCTGTATGCGTGTGTGTGTGCATTTGTCTGTATGCGTGTGTGCATGTGTCTGTATTGTGTATGTGTCTATATGTGTATGTTACTTTTAATCCTGACCCCCCCCCCTATTCCTGTACCATCAGAACTGCTTTTGTAGGGCTTGTTTGTGATAGCAGCCAGGACTGCTGATCCTCAGAAAATCAATTCATGCAAGTATCGCTTTTCAGAGGCATTTGACAGGCAGTAAAGAGGCATTATGTTGCCTCCCCACCACCTATTTTAAACCCGTAAATGCAGCATCACTACACTGCAACCGTGCAATGCACACAGTTGTGGGGTAGTTGCAGTGCAGCCTCATTCACCCTGGGTATACCCTCCAGCTGCAGCCACAGCATGTGCACACCCCCAGCTGCTGCCTCTGCAGCTAAAGGGGGAGAAGTTGGGCAGGTAAAAATAGCTCAACCATGTGGTTTTACCACCCCTCCAACCTGACATGTGAACAAGGTTCACATCTGTGTGGCTGCGTGCTGCGTGTAGGGCAGCCCATTCAGTCCCCAACTTTTTTTTAAAATTGCACTGCACCAAAAGCACCCCATGTTTTCCAATGTGTGGGGTACTATTAAGAATTAATTGCACCCCTAAAGATCAGAGCATTTGTCTGTGTGTCAGGAACAAGCGCGATTTTGTCCGTGTTCCGTGACACACAGTAACGTGAACCAAGCCTTGGACTGGGGTGCCTCAAGATTGAAAATACTTTTCAAGGGCGCCCCGACTGGAAAAAGGTTGAGAAACACTGATCTAAACCATAGCATGTGTAACCCATGATCCCCCAAAAGGGGGGTGTAGGTACTAAATAGTCCCCAAAGTGGGAAGTAATTGAACCACAAAGGGCACGAATGCTCTCCCTTGTATTTGGGAAAAGGAAAATGTAAGCAAAACCCCCTGAATTGAAAGGGAGCTAATTCCATGGGACCTTATGGAGCCTAAAAAGATAGAGAATCACCTAATACTGGTAGAAGGAGTTATTGATACCAGCAGCTTTAGCTGCCTGTATCTGACCAAAAACCCTTTGTTATGGTATATTTGTCACTCTCCCCCAGTCAGAAAGGTCAGAGGGACAGAAACCAAATTTGGGACTGGTAACCACCGACACAATAAAGGAACCCCCCGACACCCACAATAGGTTGGTATCCTGGGGTATGGGGGCAATGATAGGGCATTGCCCCCCCCCCCTTTGTGCTGGGTAGGGATAAAAAAACAGGAGGAGAGGTGATTGACCAGAACCCCTAATTCCAGGATCGGGAAGTGGATATACAGAGTGGTTATGTCCAAATTGCATACAGGATAAATACATAAATCACAAAGAAAAATTGTATAAATCAGAACTGTAGAAAAAACATAAATTACATTGAATTCAATTGAATTGAATTAAATTGATTAAAAAACTCTCCTGAATAGTTTGAACTGGATAGGGTGTGAGGTCCTAAACCCGTAGTTATCCTCGGTACATGGCTACCGACTGTCCCATTGGAAACCATTAGGGACTGTTAGGCATCGTGTTGGATCTATGACCTATTGTTGATGCATAAAGGAATAACCTGAAATAGAGTGCCCAATAGATGGAAGAGGCAGGCATGACCTAGGTGGTGGGTGTATTTGTATCTGGATCTATATTAGTCAGTTTTCCCGGGAACTAAAACCCTCCAAAAAGGGTCTAAAGCTTTCGGTTTCATTGAGGCCTGGGGGGGTAGTGGCCTAAGGTACCTTATCCAGCGCATTTCACGCTGGAGAAGGACCTTGTTCCAGTCACCCCCTCTAATTGGTAGGTGAATCCTATCTATAACTGTAAAGTTCACAGACGGCAGCATAATTGTGCTGTCTGGCAACATGTCTACCCAAAGGTAAATACAAGTTCCCAATGCGCATGCTCTGCATATGCTTGTCGACTCGTTTCCCCAGTTTCTGTCTTGTTTTGCCTACATAGAAGGCACCACACTGGCACTGCATGAGGTAGACCACCCCCTGCGTTTTGCAGTTGGCAAAATGACACAGGCAGAAGCTCTCCCCATTAGGCAGTGCCAGTGTGGTCCTCCTACCAATGACCTTGCATTGGGCACAAGATCCACACGGGTATGTACCCCATGTTTTACAGGGATCCTTTCTAGTTCTGTCCCTGTATTCACTCTGGGTCAATAGGTTTCCTATTGAACCTGATTTTCTGTATGTAATTTGGGGTTTAGGGCCAATCAGTCCTTTCAGGTTTGGGTCATCAGTGAGAATGGACCAATATTTAGAAATTATTTTGTTAATTCTAGGATGTTCATTAGAGAATCTTACAATGATCCTTGTAGAGGTATCCTCTGTGATGTTTTTTTTTGAGAAAATCAACTCTCTTTTATTGGTCGATTTGACCCGATTGAACGTCTTTTGAGACATGTTTTTGTATAGCCTCTGTTCAAGAGTCTGATGGTAAGTTGGTCCGCTTCTCTCTGAAAATCTTCGTCATTGCTGCAGTTTCTTTTGAGACAGAGAAACTGGCTGTATGGAATAGACTTTTTAAGAGGATCTGGGTGGAAACTATCCGCGTGCAGCAAAGCACAACGAGCTACAGGACCTGCCCTTAATGCCTCCTATTTGGGAATTTTAATTTTAATTTAACATGGGCGGGCTTATGGACGGCCTGAACGGCGCCTCCTACACAGGGCTACCAATGGGCACAGAACATAACTGACAGTGATGAGATGCCCCATACTCTGACCACCCCCACAATCCCTTTATTAGGACGCCAGGGATGGCTCATGGCAGCATTCCTGACTTGGCTGCTAACCGAGAGGTACTCCAGGATCCAAGCTCTCAGAAACTTAACCAGCTACACTCCCCAAACGACTTAAGGTAATTTTATTTTAAAATTCAATCACCGTGCTCCTTTGGGGAAAAGATTTCCCCGGATACTTCATCCTCTTTAATCTACATTTTTTACTTTTATATTTTTTTACTTTTTAGCTCTCCTCTCTAAGGCTGCCTGAATATTGTTTTTTTCAAATTATACCTGGCCGTTCTGTAGAGGATAGCAAACAGCATAGGAAGTTGGTGATGAGAGCCCCTGCCAGTATTGGGAATATGGCAGCTACATGTTAAATGTAAGTTGTGATTTTTTGGTCTAAATATAATGGGACATATGCGATATATACTGATTTATAATACTGTTGTTATCTACCGTATTTATCGGCGTATAACACGCACTTTTTTCCCCTTAAAATCAGGGGAAAGTGGCAGGTGCGTGTTATACGCCGATCCCCTGCGATCCCGTGGTGTCAAAACTTCAAAATCGCCAACCGCGATTTGAAAATGGCGCCGCCGGCGCCGAAATACACAGAGCCGGTCCTCGGCTCTTTTCGGCGGCTCTCGTTCACATTCGGCTCCACTCGTAGTCCCGAGCGGAGCTATCCGAACCTACTCGGCTAGGTTCGTATAGCTCCGCTCGGGACTACGAGTGGAGCCGAAAATGAACGAGAGCCGCCGGAAAGAGCCGAGGACCGGCTCTGTGTATTTCGGCGCCGGCGGCGCCATTTTCAAAATCGCGGTCGGCGATTTTGAAACCCAATATGGCAGGGACAGGGGATCGACGGCTGCAATGGGGCAAGGCTGCACTGGGGAAGGCTGCACTGACAAGGCTGCACTGGGGAAGGCTGCACTGACAAGGCTGCACTGTGGAAGGCTGCACTGACAAGGCTGCACTGGGGAAGGCTGCACTGACAAGGCTGCACTGGGGAAGGCTGCACTGACAAGGCTGCACTGGGGAAGGCTGCACTGACAAGGCTGCACTGGGGAAGGCTGCACTGACATGGCTGCACTGACAAGGCTGCACTGGGGAAGGCTGCACTGACAAGGCTGCACTGACATGGCTGCACTGGGGCAAGGCTGCACTGAGAAGGCTGCAATGATGGGCATTTAAATATAAGTTTTTTTCTCTTCAACTTCCCTCCTAAAAGTTTTTTTTCCTTAAAATTACCTCCTAAATTGGGGTGCGTGTTATACGCCGGCGCGTGTTATACGCCGATAAATACGGTATTTTTTGAAACCTTAGAGTATGATGCATTCCTTCCCTGAGGAAGACTTTGTTTTGATAACATTAAGTTGAAACGCGTTGATATTTCGCTACCTGACGCAATCGCATCAATTTAGGTGGTGATTGTATCGAGTAGCAGGATGTATCATTGTATAGGAGCTATTGCTCCCTGGTTTTCTCATGTTATCTGAAGACTTTCTTTTAAAATTGTAAAAACATGTCAAATATTTTTTATGTATGTTCTAACATTTTTTTGGAATAATAAAATACCCATTTTTAATATAAAAAAATTTGTTGTTACCACATTGCCTTAAAAATCCCATATCGAGGTTTACATTTGCTTTCTTGAACTGTGGAAAGGGTGAGCTGTAGGGGGGGGGGTGAACTGTGGAGAGGGTGAGATGTGGGGGGGGTGAACTGTGGAGAGGGTGAGATGTGGGGAGGGAGGTGAACTGTGGAGAGGGTGAGCTGTGGGGGGTGAACTGTGGAGAGGGTGAGATGTGGGGGGAGGTGAACTGTGGAGAGGGTGAGCTGTGGGGGGGGTGAACTGTGGAGAGGGTGAGCTGTGGGGGGGAGGTGAATTGTGGAGAGGGTGAGCTGTGGGGGGGTGAACTGTGGAGAGGGTGAGATGTGGGGGGAGGTAAACTGTGGAGAGGGTGAGCTGTGGGGTGGGGTGAACTGTGGAGAGGGTGAGCTGCGGGGGAGAGGGTGAGCTGTGAGGGGGAGGTGAACTGTGGGGGAGAGGGTGAGCTGTGGGGGGGAGGTGAACTGTGGAGAGGGTGAACTGTGGGGGGGGGTGAACTGTGGAGAGGGTGAGCTGTGGGGAGTAGGTGAACTGTGGAGAGGGTGAGCTGTGGAGGAGGTGAACTGTGGAGAGGAAGGGGGAGAGGGTGAGCTGTAGGGGGGGTTAACTGTGGAGAAGGGGGAGAACTGTGGAGAGGGGGGAGAGGGTGAGCTGTGGGGGGGTTAACTCTGGAGAAGGGGGGAGAACTGTGGAGAGGGGGAGAGTGTGAGCTGTGGGGGGAGGTGAACTGTGGAGAGGAAGGGGGAGAGGGTGAGCTGTGGGGGGGAGGTGAACTGTAGAGAGGAAGGGGGAGAGGGTGAGCTGTGGGGGGGAGGTGAACTGTGGAGAGCAAGGGGAGAGGGTGAGCTGTGGGGGGGAGCTGAACTGTGGAGAGGATTAGCTATGGGGGGGGGAGGTGAGCTGTGGGGGAGTGAACTGTAGACGAGAGAAGAGAAGGTAACCAGAGGGAGGAGGGGTGAGCTGTGGAGAGGGGAGGGAGTAAACTGAGAAGAGAAGGTAAGCTTTGCATGGAGGGAAAGGTAACCTGTGTGTGTGTGGGGGGGGGGGGGTGAGCTTTGGACGAGAGAAGAGAAGGTGACTTGTGGATGGGGAGGTGAGCTGTGGACAGGGAGGGAGAAGGTAAAGAACACTTTACTTCTCTTTCCCAAGGAATGGCGGTATTTGGGGCAGGAATAGGGCTGGAGTTAGGGGGGGTGAGGGGGCGGAGAGTTGACTGGGGAGGGTGGGTTCCTGCACCTATTCTCTGAGAAAAAAAGCCCTGCACTAAACCAACCCCAAACTAACCCCTTCAGCATGTTCACTTTATCCTGTTTAAGGAGGTGCTGCTGCAAACCCTCACATTTCTGCTCATAGCTCTGTGTGGAAAGACATCACAGTTCAGCTGACAACAGCTAAAGGTCTGATCTTTCTATCCAGACAAGTGCCTTGAATTCCAAAAAAAACTCAAACTATTCTATTGGCCAATAAGGCTAACACTGTGGTCTTAAAGCAGTATTAAATCAAAAAGCAAATATTTTATACAGTATAGTCCAGATTACCAATCCTTAAATGAGGTGTCTGCATTCTTTTTTTTAGTTTTTTTTCCCTTTATTTTCTCCTGGCAAGCCAGCCTCCTGTTTTAGGATGTCTCTAATCCACTGGAGGAGCAACAGAGGCACTTTTGTACAGCAGCATTGTCAATCTAGGAAGAGTATAGTATTAGATGCACTAGTATATTTAGACTTGACTAACAACTCCAGCTTACACTTTATGTAACTACAGCGACAGATTTTTTTTCCTTTTGGGATAAAGGTTTTAGCATAGGCGTGTGCAAGTGGTATGCCAGGTGTGCCTGGGCACCCCCTAATACTGGGGTTGGTAACCAGTCAATCGCTGGTAAGAGACAGGTCAACCGTGATCCTTCCTTGCCAACCCCCAGAACCTGGAGAGAAGAGCCGGCGGGGGTGGAATTTTGTGGAACTGATCTGTATTTTCCTCCTGCAACAGATGAAAGTAGGCTTCTCCTCCTCTCCCTCTCGCCGACATTCAGCTGCCACAGGAGGAAAATACAAGGGATCAGTACCAATATATGCAACCTCTCCTGTCCCTGTTCCTCTTCTTTCTGCTGCCCAGGTCCCCCTGTGTGCTCCCTTGTTACCGCCTTCCCCCATTGTTTCAGGATAGAGAGCGGGGAAAAGGCCGGTAAATATGGCACAAACGCATATAGTTACATAGTTACATAGTAGGTGAGGTTGAAAAAAGACACAAGTCCATCAAGTCCAACCTATGTGTGTGATTATGTGTCAGTATTACATTACATATCCCTGTATGTTGCGGTCATTCAGGTGATTATCTAATAGTTTCTTGAAGCTATCAATGCTCCCCGCTGAGACCACCGCCTGTGGAAGGGAATTCCACATCCTTGCCGCTCTTACAGTAAAGAACCCTCTACGTAGTTTAAGGTTAATCCTCTTTTCTTCTAATTGTAATGAGTGGCCACGAGTCTTATTAAACTCTCTTCTGCGAAAAAGTTTTATCCCTATTGTGGGGTCACCAGTACAGTATTTGTAAATTGAAATCATATCCCCTCTCAAGCGTCTCTTCTCCAGAGAGAATAAGTTCAGTGCTCGCAACCTTTCCTCATAACTAAGATCCTCCAGACCCTTTATTAGCTTTGTTGCCCTTCTTTGTACTCGCTCCATTTCCAGTACATCCCTCCTGAGGACTGGTGCCCAGAACTGTGTTGGAGCTTTAAGGTGCTCACCCTAATGCCACAGGCTGCGCATACCTATGGGTTTTAGATAGATGAAAAAAGTTAACTATTGTATGCAGGGCAGCCATTAGAAATTTTGGGGCTCCTTTCACAGCTTAAGGCCAGGCCTCTCCCCCAGGCCTGACCACCAACATTCCCTTAGGGCCCGCCCACTGGCCGCCCCACCGAATTCACCCACTGGCCATCCCGCTGAGTCCCATCCCATGTCCTCCTCTTTCCCTATCCCATGTCCTCCTCCTCCAGTCGCATCTCCTCCCCCCATACAGGAGGGGGGCAACATGACAGAGGGAAGGCAGCGTGACAAGGGGTGAATCATCACAGGAGGGGGGCAACATCACAGGAGGGGGGCAGTGTCACTCTGATTACACACACACCAGTCCTCCCAGCTCTCACCTGTCCTGTCTCATGTGTGGGACAGGTGACAGGAGGGGAGCAGCGGGACAGGCGGGCGGTAGTGTCACAGGAGATGGGCAGTGTCACTCTGATCACACACACACCTTGGGAAGCACCAGTCCTCCCAGCTCTCACCTGTCCTGCAGCGGCTTCTCCAGAGGGTGTCAGAAGAGAGGATCTGGTGTGATATGATGTCCACCAGAATCTCCTGCGGCAGCTGCGACAAAGAGCGAGGGGGCTCCTCCCCACTGACCTCTTCTTCTTCTTCCTCCTCCTCCATGCGGCACCCCTTGGCCTGACCCACCCTGCACAGCTGGGCGCACACTGCCTTACCTGACCAGAGCCTGCCTGACAGCGGGCCCTGACTGTTCCCTGCACACACTTGGGATCTTCCCACCACTCCAACCTTCTCTGCATCCTGGCAGGTCCACTCTAGGGGCAACTGCTCTGCATTAATGACAGCCCTGGTTGGGGCCCGGGCCCCCTACATGTGTATGGGCTGTCCCTCCCCCCTGATGGCAGCCCTGATTGTAAGCATCCCTGTCAGTGTTAAATGGTTTGTCTCAACATTCTAAAGCCGGCCATACATGGATTGAAATTTGGCAGGTTCAGCAGGAACCAGCCAAATTTTGAACCTACGTATGGGCACTTTAGTTGTACAGAAGTCGATCTACTGATTGACTTCTGTACAACCACCCAGTTTTCCCTGCTCAGTCAGGCTATAGCCTGCAGCTCTAATCAGTGTATTCTGATGGCGAGGAAGTCTCCCCACTGTCAGAATACAAAGGCTCAGTAGGGAGGATTCCCCTATCCACATCTGGTGTGTAGATGGGAGGAAAAGAGTAATTGTTTTTCTCGCACCTTTAGCATGGCTATATGCATGCAATAATAGTCAGTACCCACTAGGGGATGCTCTAGCCTAGAAGGTTTTCCTTCATTATCTTCCATTAGAATGCAATTTCTTGAATGGCTGCCTAGCCGTGTACAACATTATATTTGTATCGCTGCTAGCTTTTCACATCATTGCACTCTGTTCTAGCTTTCATATTCATGATAAATGTCAATCCATTGCCTGCCATCCAGCCCAGCAATGACTGTTCTGCTGCTGGCTTTCTTTGTCATCATTGTGTGCACAGCATCCGCCCCTGCCTCCCTGTCTCCTGAGGACCACAGCAGATTAGATGGGGGCAGGAATGTTATGGAAGGATTCAACATCTCTAGCCAAGTAAGTAGCATTTCAAACACCGTAATGTATTAACTGACATAATGGGTGGATCTGAATAGGTGCATTTAAAGGGGTTGTAATGGTTTATGTTTTTTCACCTTAATGCATTCTATGCATTAAGGGTAAAAAACACCTGGCAGCCCCCTCCATTTTACTTACCTGAACCCCTTCATTCAGTCAGCGGGGACACGCTGTCTCACTCTCCATGGGCTTCTGGCTCTCGATTGGAAACATTGATAGCAGCGCAGCCATTGGCTCCCTCTGCTGTTAATCAAATCCAATGACACGGGCGCCAGGGTGCCGAGCCGAGTCCGGCATTCAGCCTCTATGGACGCCGAATGCTGGACTCGAGAGCTCGCCCGCAAGGTAACCCCCCCGGGGGAGTGCTTCTCCTGGGGGGCTATCTGATAAGGTGAGGAGCTTCGAGAGCCGCCGAGGGACCCCAGAAGAGCAGGTTCGGGGCCACTCTGTGCAAAACGATCTGCACAGTGGAGGTAAGTAAGACATGTTTGTTATTTAAAAAAAAAAGATAAAAAATACCCTTACAATTACTTTAATTTCCTTTATTAGGATAGCTTGGCTGTTTGTAAAACTACAAGCAAGCTCTTTCAAGGCAATTTGTGTAAAGGCAAATTCCTTATAAGGATCACTTCATAACCATTGACAGTTTGAAATGAATATTTATTTAGAAAAATGCTAGGTGAGTAGTAATCTTTTCTGAAAGTGGAAGTAAAGTCTTGATATACACATGTACCTATAGGTAAGGTTGTAATGGAGCTTACCTGTAAGTACTATGATAATCTTCTAAACCTGCATTGTTTAGAAGGTATTCACTCCAGCTGCAGCCGGTGAGGTCACCAATGCATGCACAGTAGCTCTGCATTCAAGGCATACTGTGTGTGCTTTCAATGCAGAGAGGGATGTGCTGCAATGGTGATTCCTGTACACATGCATGGGAGTGACGTCATCGCAGTCCAGTCATTCAAATGGCCAAAGCCGAACCAGGAAGAAGACCGGGCAGTGATGGAAGTGCTGGCAGCGGTGATGGCACACTGCTGAAGGGCTCCATTTAAAAGGTAAGTTTGTCATAATGTGCTAGTATGTAGTATAAGTTAGCACATTATGGCATCAGTCTGCAGGAGGAACATGAAAAAAAAAAATTGATAGAATTTACTTTTGCTTGAAAGTGTATGCTACCCTGGCTCTTGAAAACTATAGCTGCATAAGCAGCATATTCTTACATTAGTGCTTGGTACTAATACAGTCCAAACACATTACTGTAAAAAGCCATGTTACACAGGTGATTATGTCACCGGCAGTGCTGTGCGACAAGGTCATCTAGAGCCCAGGGCGAACATACCAAATTGCACCCCCCAAGATGTATGAGCATTATGTGTCAGCAAAAATCTCCCCACAAAAACACTGAGCACTAATCTCCATGCCTACCCTCTAAGCATAAAGTCCCCATTCTCCAAGTACAAATCTGCTCCCCTGCTGAAATCCCCCCTCTCAACACAATCCCCCCTTCTAGCACAAATCTTCTACCCCTAAAATTACCCCTTATAGTACACATAATTTCCCCCTCACTTCAAAATTTCCCCTCCCAGCACAAATCCCCCCCCCTTCTTTCCTCCATACACAAATTCCCCTAAAGCATCACTCCCAAATTTCCCCTCCTAGATTAATACTTACCCCTTGTTGCCCCCCCAAATTCCCCCTCCTAGAACAATACTTACCCCGGTTGCCCCCAAATTTCCCCTTCTAACACAAATCCCCTCGCCCCCAATATCCCCCCCCCCCATCTCACATGATATCACAGTGTCCAGGACAGCCACCCTTCCTGCCCACACCTTGTCCTGGCGCTGGTCACCAGAGACACTTTGACAGTCATAGAATTTCACATTTGTTTATCACTGGTTGTAATTGTTCTGTCATTGCCAAAAATGTTGCTAAAGCTCATTTAGTAGCAACAACAGAGTTAAATCTCCCTGGTTAAGACAGTAAGGTGTCCGTTTATGAAGCAGTGATCAGCAGTGATCCCAAGGATCGCCGCTGATCACAGTCCATAAACGGTTTATGAAACAGAGATCATCGGGGGGAGAAGTGTTTGAACATGTTCTCCCGCTGATGATCTCCGCACATGGAGAATCCTCATTGAATGACACAGAAACGGCCAGTTTATGAAGCTGCAATCTCAGTGCTTCACTGGTGATCTGAGTCAGAATTCACATTCCCCGATTCACCAGCTCAGAGGTGGAGAATCGGGGAGTGAAGAGGGAATCTGGGGGATCTGAGGGGGGAAAGAGGAAGATTTTTAACTTCCTTATACTTCGTTCAGACCCCCCAACACTGTAACCATGTCCCCCTGTCATATTTATGTGTATACATATATATATAAATATAATGTGTGTGCATATACATGTATATAATGTGTGTGTGTGTGTGTGTATACATATATATATATAAGGTAGGGGAACTCGTTATTTTTTTAACATTAACCACTAGGGATGAGCCGAACACCCCCTGTTCGGTTCGCACCAGAACTTGCGAACAGGCAAAAAATTTGTTGGAACACGCGAACACCGTTAAAGTCTATGGGACACGAACATGAATAATCAAAAGGGGTAATTTTAAAGGCTTATATGCAAGTTATTGTCATAAAAAGTGTTTGGGGACCTGGGTCCTGCCCCAGGGGACATGGATCAATGCAAAAACGGCCGTTTTTTCAGGAGCAGTGATTTTAATAATGCTTAAAGTGAAACAATAAAAGTGTAATATTCCTTTAAATTTCGTACCTGGGGGTGTCTATAGTATGCCTGTAAAGGGATGCATGTTTCCCGTGTTTAGAACAGTCTGACAGCAAAATGAAATTTCAAAGGAAAAAAAGTCATTTAAAACTACTCGCGGCTATTAATGAATTGCCGGTCTGACAATACCCATAAAAGTTCATTGATAAAAACGGCATGGGAATTCCCCACAGGGGAACCCCGAACCAAAATTTAAAAAACAAAATGAAGTGGGGGGTCCCCTAAATTCCATACCAGGCCCTTCAGGTCTGGTATGGATATGAAGGGGAACCCCGGCCAAAATAAAAAAAAAAAAATGGCGTGGGGTCCCCCTCAAAATCTATACCAGACCCTGCAGGTCTGGTATGGATTTTAAGGGGAACCCCGCGCCAAAATTTAAAAAAAATGGCGTGGGGCCCCCAAAAAATCCATACCAGACCCTTATCCGAGCACGCAACCTGGCAGGCCGCAGGAAAAGAGGGGGAGACGAGAGAACGCCCCCCCTCCTCAACCGTACCAGGCCACATGCCCTCAACATTGGGAGGGTGCTTTGGGGTAGCCCCCCAAAACACCTTATCCCCATGTTGATGGGGACAAGGGCCTCATCCCCACAACCCTTGCCCAGTGGTTGTGGGGGTCTGCGGGCGGGGGGCTTATCGGAATCTGGAAGCTCCCTTTAACAAGGGGACCCCCAGATCCCGGCCCTCCCTTCTGTGTGAAATGGTAAGGGGGTACTTGTACCCCTACCATTTCACAAACAAACTGTCAAGAATGTTAAAAATGACAAGAGACAGTTTTTGACAATTCCTTTATTTAAATGCTTCTTCTTTCTTCTATCTTCTATCTTCTTTCGGTTTCTTCCTCCATCTTCTCCTTCTTCTGGTTCTTCTGGGTCTTCTGGTTCTTCCTCTGGTGTTCTCATCCGGCATCTTCCTCCGCGGCATCTTCTTCCCTTCTTCTCCTCGGGCTGCTCCGCATCCATGATGGCATGGAGGGAGGCTCCCACTGTGTGACGCTTCTCCTCTTCTGACGGTTCTTAAATAACGGGGGCGGAGCCACCCGATGACCCCGCCCCCTCTGACGCACGGGGATTGAAGGGGACTTCCCTGTGGCATTCCCCATGATGTCAGAAGGGGGCGGGGTTACATAACGGGTGACCCCGCCCCCCTCTGACATCACCGGAAATGCCACTGGGAAGTCCCCGTCAAGTCTCCGTGTCTCCGTTAAGAACTGTCAGAAGAGGAGAAGCGTCACACAGCGGGAGCCTCCCTCCATGCCATCATGGATGCGGAGCGGCCCGAGGAGAAGAAGGGAAGAAGACGCCGCGGAGGAGATGCCGGACGAGAACACCGGAGGAAGAACCAGAAGAAGAAGAAGAAGATGGAGGAGGAAACCGAAGGAAGATAGAAGATAGAAGAAAGAAGATAGAAGAAAGAAGAAAGAAGAAGCATTTAAATAAAGGAATTGTCAAAAACTGTCTTTTGTCATTTTTAACATTTTTGACACTTTTTTTGTGAAATGGTAGGGGCACTTTTGTACCCCCTTACCATTTCACACAGGGGGGGAGGGCCGGGATCTGGGGGTCCCCTTGTTAAAGGGGGCTTCCAGATTCCGATAACCCCCCCGCCCGCAGACCCCCACAACCACCGGGCAAGGGTTGTGGGGATGAGGCCCTTGTCCCCATCAACATGGGGACAAGGTGTTTTGGGGGCTACCCCAAAGCACCCTCCCAATGTTGAGGGCATGTGGCCTAGTACGGTTCAGGAGGGGGGGTGCTCTCTTGTCCCCCCTCTCTTCCTGTGGCCTGCCAGGTTACGTGTTTGGATAAGGGTCTGGTATGGATTTTTGGGGGGACCCCACGCCATTTTTTTTTTCAAATTTTGGCCGGGGTTCCCCTTAATATCCATACCAGACCTGAAGGGCCTGGTATGGAATTTAGGGGGACCCCCCACGTCATTTTTTTTTTTTAATTTTGGTTCGGGGTTCCCCTGTGGGGAATTCCCATGCCATTTTTATCAATGAACTTTTATGTGTATTGTCGGACCGGCAATTCATTAATAGCCGCAAGTAGTTTTAAGTGACTTTTGTTCCTTTGAAATGTCATTTTGCTGTCAGACTGTTCTAAACACAGGAAATATGCGCCCCCTTACAGGCATACTATAGACACCCCCCAGGTACGAAATTTAAAGGAATATTACACTTTTATTGTTTCACTTTAAGCATTAATAAAATGCTCCCGAAAAAACGTCCATTTTTAAGACTTTTTTTTGCATTGATCCATGTCCCCAGGGGCAGGACCCAGGTCCCTAAACACTTTTTATGACAATAACTTGCATATAAGCCTTTAAAGTTAGCACTTTTGATTTCTCCCATAGACTTTTAAAGGGTGTTCCGCGGCTTTCGAATTTGCCACGAACACCCCAAATTCGAAGCTCATGCCTATTAACCACACCGTCTGTCAGTGTATTGAGCAGTGATAATTTATCACTGCTTAATAAACTGATATCTCGATGTTTCTGTGAATTTCTGGTGCTGTAATCGATTCCAATATCAGGGGCCGTTCTCCACTGTTGGAAGCGTTTGTAGATCGCCTTCACCTCCGAAGGTGAAGCGATCTACAAAGCTTCATAAACAGGCACACAGAGGAGAAAGATCTCCTCTGTGAATTCCGGAGAATGAAGCAGTGAATAGATTTCACTGCTTCATAAACGGACACCTAAAGGAGCAACTTCATAAGAAAAGTTAATTTTCAGAATTTTTCAGTAAACTATACCCTTAAAATACATTCAGTTGTATAATATAACAAGGGACACCAATAAACTTTGCAAAAGTAATCTGTTACCTCTGTTTTTTCTTTCACTGTGCATTTAAAGCAGTTGGTAAATACCTGTGTCAGTTTTAATTGTTGCCATTTTTACTTATCTTTTGTATCTTGTATCTACTGTATCTGCATATAAGGACTTATAACAAGGCATCTAAATACCTGTTTGATTCGATTTGGTCGCTGCTAGGAACCATATGAATGATTTCTATGCTGCGCTGCACTCATATAATCAGGGAAGATCACAATCCGCTAGGCAGCTCCTGCAATTTAGTTCCCAGCCATCAGTATATGGGAATGAACCAAAGAAATGATACGTGTAAGGCTGGCCGGAGGCTAGCCTGTATTTGTGGGAGGAGTCCGAGAGAGCTATTTAAGCCTCCTCCTCTGTTAAGGCTAGGTGTCGTTGGCGTTTCAAGGTGGAGGCACGTCATTTCCGGCCTCCTTTTAGAGCGGCAGTCAGCCGCAGCTATGGTGTCGGTTCCTCTCCCGGGCACCACCGTCCGCTCGTCCCCCCTGTCATCCGTGGGGGCCGCCCCGCCCATCCTCCCTTTCAGCCCCATGTTCCATCCAGCATCATGGGGGGGCGTCCGCCCGCTCTCCCAACGCTCATGCGGGGGGGACGTCCATCCATCCTCCACCCACCCTCTTTCCCCATGGCTCCATCTGGTCAAGGTACTGCCTGCCCGCTTCTCCTGGCGCTCATGCCGGGAGGAGCGGGGGGGCATCCGTCTATCCATCACCTTAGCTGGGCTCAAACCCGCATGGTCGCGGGGGCCACCGCCTGCTTCTTCTTTTCATCCCTGTGTTCCTGCCAATGCCGTGGGGGCCGCCAGCTTCTCCCAGCGCTCATGCCGGGGGAAGCGCGGGGGGGCAGTCCTTCCATCCATCCATCCTCCAACCACCCACTTTCCCCACGGCTCCATCTGGCCAGGGTGCCGCCTGCCCGCTTCTCCTGGTATCATGCCGGGGGGGAACGGAGGGGGCGTCCGTCCATCCATCCATCCTCCACCTACCCACTTGCCACTCACCCGCCAGTTCACCTCCCATGAACCACACCGTGTATCATGGAGGGGACGCCCGCATGCCTCCCAGGTCTCATGGGGGGGCGCTCACCCGCCTGCTCACCTCCCGGTATTTACGTGGGGCATCATGGGGGGGATCCCCGCATGCCTCCTGGGCATCCAAGTGTTTATATTGTGGCGTTTTGGCCCCAGGATTTCTGTCATAGCGTTTCGGCCCAGGTTTTCTGTCATAGCGTTGCTGTCCAGGTGTTTAGTCTCAGCCTTTTTTTCTGTCATAGCGTTCCTGTCATAGCGTTTCTGCCTCAGCAATTCTGTTGTAGCGTTCTGCCCTAGCATTTCTGTCATGGCGTTCGGCCCCAGTGTTTCTGTAATGGCGTTTCTGCCCCAGCTTTTTTGTCGTAGCGTTCGGCCCCAGCATTTCTGCCGTAGCGTTCTGCCCTAGCACTTCGGTCATAGCGTTCTGCCCCAGCATTTCCGTCATAAGCGTTCTGACCCGGCATTTCTGTCATAGCGTTTCTGCCCCAGGATTTTTGTCATTGCGTTCCGCCCCAGCATTTATGTCATAGCATTCTGCCTCAGCATTTCTATCATAGCGTTCTGCCCCGGCATTTCTGTCATAGCGTTCTGCCCCGGCATTTCTGTCATAGCGTTCTGCCCCGGCATTTCTGTCATAGCGTTTTGCCCCAGCATTTCTGTCATAGTGTTCTGCCCCGGCATTTCTGTCATAGCGTTCTGCCCCGGCATTTCTGTCATAGCCTTCTACCCCGGCATTTCTGTCATAGCGTTCTGCCCTGGCATTTCTGTCTCGGCGTACAGTCTTGGCATTTCTGTCATAGCGTTTCTGCCCCAGGGTTTCTGTCATAGCGTTTCTGCCCCAGGATTTCTGTCATAGCGGTTCTGCCCCAGGATTTCTGTCATAGCGTTTCTGCCCCATGATTTCTGTCATAGCGTTTCTACCCCAGGATTTCTGTCATTGCATTTCTGCCTCAGCATTTCAGTCTCAGCGTTTCTGTCATTGTGTTTCTGCCCAGGATTTCTGTCATGGCATTTCTGCCTCAGCGTTTCTGCCCCAGGATTTCTGTCATCACATTTCTGCTTCAGCGTTCTGTCATAGCATTTCTGCCCCAGGATTTCTGTCATGGCATTTCTGCCTCAGCATTTCTGCCCCAGGATTTCTGTCATTGCATTTCTGCCTCAGCATTTCAGTCTCAGCATTTCTGTCATTGCGTTTCTGCCCCAGGTTTTCTGTCATTACGTTTCTGCCTCAGCATTCAGTTTCAGCATTTCTGTCATAGCGTTTTCTGTCATAGCGTTGCTGTCCTTGCGTTTCTGCCTCAAGGTTTCTGTCATAGCGTTTCTGCCTCAGCGTTCAGTCTCAGCATTTCTGTCATAGCGTTTCAGCCTCAGCGTTTCTCAGAGGAGCATTGTTGTTCAGTCACGGCATATACTCCGGTAGCTGTTTTGATCTTCGTTGGTTGTCATGTCTCATCGTTTCATGTTTGTACCTGGGTCAGTTAGATAGGGCTCACATGTCAGGATCTGTCACGTCTACAGATCCATAGGGGCTGAGGTTTCGTTTGTTAATGATTGTTGACCACAATCTTCTCGCCCGTATACCATACGTCATACAATGCACGTTCATTCACCACACCTGTATGACTACCCACCACGATCTGTGGGTGCATCAGCCCTGAGTTTTCAGTTAATTAGCTGTCTCTGCGCTGCAGGTTACTCGGGCTCACTCACTACTTACACATGGGGGGGTCCGTCATCAGGTTCATTTTACACGCAGTGGTCTTGACAATTTTGTTCATGTTCCCATACTTAGGTAGGTACAGAGGGGTGTTGTTGTTCTCATGTCTTGTTGTCTGTCATTTCTCTAGTTTGTGTTCTCAGGTTGGGCTGTATTGGCATCCATACCGTTATCAACCTTGCACTCACGTTCATCAGTTCTGCCCATTGTTAGGGCTAATTTATTGGTGCGGATGTTGTTTCGCCACTGGGCTCACCCTTGGGTCGGAAGCAGTCGTCAATCTTCTTTAAGTTGACGTCCTGTTGCTTAGAGGCCCTGGTTGCCACCAGGGATTCATAGTCTCTCTCAGGGTGTGTGCTGAGCCACGTCCCCTTGACGGTCCTTAAGTGGTAAGTTGGGCAAACAACGTCATGATTCTGGATTCCACTCTTGGCTCTGATCTCTTGTCTAGGATGTTGCCTGGAGAACTGCTCAGGGACGTCAGTCCAGTCATCTTTTCCGATCCCCAGCCTGTTCCAGGTAGGGGAGCTTCAGTCACTTTGGGTATGACTGTATCATGGCATGGGACTTATTTCCCCGGGGTGGTGTCTGGCCCTCCTTCCTCGGTTCAGGATTCAGACACGGTTGTCAGGTCACAGGCTGAAGCACGACCCGATCGAATCAGGTGGGATCAGTGTTCTGTGTTTGGCATGGTTTCTCCATGTTGACAATGCTTATTGCCATAGTGGATGGGCCTCATCCGCCTACTCCATCACATCCTTCAGGTATTCAGCATTTTGAACTCCTGCCAGTTGTCCTTTTGCACTCACCCTCGCACTTCCCCATACCAAGTATGGGTAGGCCAGGGGTTGGGGGCTTTTCACTGAGCACTTCACTGGTGTCCGTTTGATGTTTCGATCTTCTCGGCCATCATTTTGCAGGGGCTCCTTGGGCCTGCCATTGCTCCCCTTCCCCCACGTATCCTCTCATTCACAAGCAGTTCATTCTCATGTCTGGGTTGTCTCGGGCTTCAGGCTCAATCCAATCTTTCACGGGACGTTTAGTTGGGTTCTGGGTAGCTTCGCAGGATCTATAGGGGGTTCTGTCTCATCACCAAGTCAGGAGTCGTGGGGGGGGCTTTCTTCTGTCATAGCGGATACTTATCGGATACATACTGTTGCCATCCGGGCGCGCACTACTCCACTTGATGGATTGTCACTTTCCCTTCTTCACCTAAATTTGTGTCTTTTTGCCCTCTTTCAGGCATACTGACCAGCCAGGCCAAGGCACACCTCAGGCCTTGGTGCTTAGGAGTATCACTTTCTCACTCGAAGACTCTGACTACAAATACAGAATACAATAATAGATCTATTGCTATGAAACCCACAGATCAGTTCTAATTAGATACATTAAATTGCCCCCTTTATTACATAGTTACATAGTTACATAGTAGGTGAGGTTGAAAAAAGACACAAGTCCATCAGGTCCAACCTATGTGAGTGAATGTATGTCAGTATTACATTGTATATCCCTATATGTTGTGGTCATTCAGGTGCTTATCTAATAGTTTCTTGAAACTATCGATGCTCCCCGCTGAAACCACCGCCTGTGGAAGGAAATTTCACATCCTTGCCGCTCTTTCAGTAAAGAACCCTCTACGTAGTTTAAGTTAAACCTCTTTTCTTCTAATTTTACTGAGTGGCCACGAGTCTTGTTAAACTCCCTTCCGCGAAAAAGTTTTATCCCTATTGTGGGGTCACCAGTACGGTATTTGTAAATTGAAATCATATCCCGTCTCAAGCGTCTCTTCTCCAGAGAGAATAAGTTCAGTGCTCGCAACCTTTGATCATAACTAATATCCTCCAGACCCTTTATTAGCTTTGTTGCCCTTCTTTGTACTCGCTCCATTTCCAGTACATCCTACCTGAGGACTGGTGCCCAGAACTGGACAGCATAATCTAGGTGCGGCCGGACCAGAGTCTTGTAGAGTAGGAGAATTATCGTTTTATCTCTGGAATTAATCCTCTTTTTAATGCATGCCAATATTCTGTTTGCTTTGCTAGCAGCAGCTTGGCATTGCATGCCATTGCTGAGCATATCATCTATTAGGACCCCCAGGTCCTTTTCCATCCTAGATTCCCCCAGAGGTTCTCCCCCCAGTGTATAGATTGCATTCATATTTTTGCCACCCAAATGCATTATTTTACATTTTTCTACATTGAACCTCATTTGCCATGTAGTTGCCCACCCCATTAATTTGTTCAGATCTTTTTGCAAGGTTTCCACATCCTGCGGAGAAATTATCGCCCTGCTTAGCTTAGTATCGTCCACAAATACAGAAAATGAACTGTTTACCCTATCCACTAGGTTGTTTATGAACAAATTAAACAGGATTGGTCCCAGCGCAGAACCCTGGGGGACCCCACTACCCACCCCTGACCAGAATACTCCCCATTTATCCCCACCTTCTGAACTCACCCTTGTAGCCAGTTTTCAATCCATGTACTCACCCTATGGTCCATGCCAATGCACCTTATTTTGTACAGTAAACGTTTATGGGGGACTGTGTCAAATGCTTTTGCAAAATCCAGATACACCACGTCTACGGGCCTTCTTTTATCTAGATGGTAACTCATCTCCTCATAGGAGGTTAATAGATTGGTTTGGCAAGAACGATTCTTCATGAATCCATGCTGATTTCTGCTAATGATACCGTTCTCATTACTAAAATCTTGTATATAGTCCCTTATCATCCCCTCCAAGAGTTTACATACTATTGATGTTAGGCTAACTGGTCTGTGATTCCCAAGGATGTATTTTGGGCCCTTTTTAAATATTGGTGCCACATTGGCTTTTCTCCAATCAGCTGGTACCATTCCAGTCAGTAGACTGTCAGTAAAAATTAGGAACAAAGGTCTGGCAATTACTTGACTGAGTTCCCTAAGTACTCTTGGGTGCAAGCCATTTGGTCCCATTGAGTTATTAATGTTAGGTTTCCCAAGTCTAATTTTAATTCTGTCCTCTGTTAACCATGGAGGTGCTTCCTGTGATGTGTCATGAGGATAAACACTGCAGTTTTGGTTACTGAAGCCCCCTGATTCCCTTGTGAAGACTGAGGAGATGAATAAATTCAATACCTTCTCCCCATCCTTTGTAACCAACTGTCCTTCCACATTCTTTATGGGGCCATTATGGCCTGTCCTCCCTTTTTTACTGTTTACATACTTAAAGAATTTTTGGGGATTTTTTTTTGCTCTCCTCCACTATGTGTCTTTCATGTTCTATCTCATTGCACCCTTACATTTCTTGTTGCATTCTTTATAAAGTCTGAATGCTGAAGATGATCCCTCAACCTTGTATTTTTTGAAGGCCTTCTCCTTTGCTTTTATATGCATTTTTACATTGGAGTTAAGCCATCCAGGACTTTTGTTCGCTCTTTTAAATTTATTACCCAATGGGATGTATTGGCTAATGCCCTTATTTAATATGCTCTTAAAGCAAACCCAGCTCATCTTCGTATTCTTTCTTCCTAAGATTTTATCTCAATTTATGCCTTCTAGCAAGGTTCGTAGATTAGGGAAGTTGGCTCTTTTGAAATTCAGCGTCTTTGTATTCCCCTTATGTTTCCTATTTGTGTGATTTATCCTGAAACCAATTGACCTGTGAGCAGGTCTGTAGTGTTGGTAATCAGTAGATCCAGTAACGCTTTATTTCTGGTTGGTGCGTCTACCATCTGACCCATAAAATTGTCCTGCAAGACATTTAGGAACTGGCGAGCCTTAGATGAATGCGTGGTTCCCTCTGCCCAGTCTATGTCTGGATAATTAAAATCCCCCGTTATGATAACACTTCCCATCCTTGCTGCTAATCCAATTTGAGATAGGAGATCTGTCTCCCCTTCCTCCCTAGGGGGCCTATAGCATACTCCCAGTATTATTTTCTCCTTAGCGTCATCCCTTTGGAGATCTACCCATAAGGATTCCACCTCCTCCCTAGCTTCCTTAGTGATGTCATCTCTCACATTCACTTGTACATTATTCTTCATATATAGGCATACCCCTCCCCCTTTTTTACCCTCTCTATCCTTGCGATAAAGGGTATACCCTTGAATGGTTGCCAGCCAACCATGAGAGCTGTTTAACCAGGTCTCTGAAATTCCCACAAAATCCAAATCCTCCTCATACAACAGTATCTCTAGTTCACCCATCTTGTCCGCCAGGCTCCTGGCATTGGTGAACATGCCACGTAGTTTAGACCGGTTGCATGTTATCCTCTTATTGGGTGTTCCAAGATTGCAACTAGGACTTGCTTTACCCTCTCTATCCTTGCGATAAAGGGTATACCCTTGAATGGTTGCCAGCCAATCATAAGAGCTGTTGAACCAGGTCTCTGAAATTCCCACAAAATCCAAATACTCCTTGTACAACAGTATCTCTAGTTCACCCATCTTGTCTGCCAGGCTCCTGGCATTGGTGAACATGCCACGTAGTTTAGACCGGTTGCATGTTATCCTCCTATTGGGTGTTCCAAGATTGCAACTAGGACTTGCTACTATACTTACCTTGGGTTTATGTGATTTGGTCAACCTATCACTAATGCCCCCAATACTACCCTCTGGAATATGTTCCGCGCTGACTATCTCTACCTCTGGACCCCCCCCCCCCCGTCACCTAGTTTAAAAACCCCTCTAACTTTTTGTCCATCTTCATTTCCAGCTGATCTGCACCCTCCTCATTTAGGTGCAGCCCATCCCTTCTATAGTATTGATTGTCGACTGAGAAGTCGGTCCAGTCCTCCAGGAACCCAAACCCCTCCTTACTACACCAGCTCTTCAGCCACTTGTTTGCTTCCCTAATCTCCCTCTGTCTTTCTGGTGTGGCTCGATGTACCGGTAGTATTCCTGAGAATACTACCTTGGAGGTCCTTTTCCTCAATTTAGCTCCCAAGTCCCTAAAATAGTTCTTTAGGACACTCCATCTGCCTCTGACTTTGTCATTGGTGCCAACGTGCACCATGACAGCCGGATCTTCCCCAGCCCCTCCCAGTAATCTGATCTGATCTGATAAAATGATTTGCCTAACCCGAGTGCCCGGTAGGCAACATACAGTTCGGCGCTTCAGGTCTTTGTTACAGATTGGCCTCTCTGTTCTTCTAAGAATTGAGTCCCCTACCACCAGACTCTGTCTTTCCTTTCTCTTTGCTTCACCCCACTCTCACTGGAGTTCTTCCCCTGGCAGCTAGGAGAGTCCCTCAGCTCCAGCAGTGCTGGTCCCTGACTGGTTTCACCAATGCCACCCAATGGAGCATACTTATTGGGATGTTCCAGCCCTGGATTAGCCTCCCTTGCACTTCCCCCTCTACCCTTCCTGACTGTCATTCATCTACTCTTTCCTAGTGCCTGCACCTCTTTGTCTCCATCCGCCTCTGTGCTGTGCTTTATGTATCCAAAAAAGGGCTCAACATAGTAAACAGATGTCCTAACTTCTATTTTAACTTACTATAATAATTAAAGACTGTTGTAACACCTTTTAAATACACTGTATCTGTACTAAACAAAAATAGGTATTTATTATCGTAATACATACAATCGGGTCTAACAACAAAAGGATACACATAAAATAAAAATGTCCAATGTGAGAGAAAATATTTATAATTATTCTTAGAAAAAAAATTTATATGAATCCAGGATTTATGAAGAGACCGTGCCTTTCACTGTTCTTAAAGCTGAACTCCAGGCATGATCTTTATTGCATACTTACATTGGACCAACGTAAGTATGCATATTTCATACCTGATTGGCTCACTACAGTGATAATCGCAGTCTTCTGCATAATGACCACAGAGGGTTGCTCACTCAGCACTGCAAGATTTATGGGCCGTACACACAATAGGATTTTCTGACAACAAATGTTGGATGTGAGCTTGTTGTCGGAAAGTCCGACCGTGTGTATACTCCATAGAACAAGTCGGAATTTCCGCCAACAAATGTTTGAGAGCAGGTTCTCAAATTTTCCGACAACAAGTCCGAGCGTATGTACACAATTCCGACCCACAAAAGTGCACCCATGCTCAGAATCAAGCAGAAGAGCCACACTGGCTATTGAACTTCATTTTTCTCGGCTCGTTGTACGTGTTGTATACATCACCGTGTTCTTGACGTATGGAATTTCCGGCATTTGTGCGACCGTGTGTATGCAAGACAACATCCTTTGGGTTTGAGCCAACATCCTTTGGAAAAAAATCCACGGTTTTGTTGTTGGAAAATCCTATTGTGTGTACATAGCATAAGGCTATCATTGTAGTAGCACCAACTATTACAGTGGTTGTTAGGTTCCCCAGTGACCACACAGATATGAAATATACATATTTACATATGCTCTAAACTCTCAACTTCTACGCAGATAGCTTCTTATCCCAAATGTCCGGTTAAACTTCAGTTAACTGTAATTTTACAGGGGACCCCATACCATAGATCAGTGGTCATCAACCCTGTCCTCAGGGCCCACTAACAGGCCAGGTTTGCAAGATAACTGAAATTCATCACAGGTGATATAATTTGCTGCTCAGTGATTGGAGTATTCTAGTCTGCATCTCCCCAAGGTAATACATAAAACCTGGCCTGTTAGTGGGCCCTGAGGACAGGGTTGATGACCACTGCCATAGATGGTTCCCCACTATGCCACATCGCTGATTACTTTAGAAGGCCTCTAAAGATCCCAACCTCCACAGCACGTGGGCGTCCAGGTCCTGGAGGTGGATATTAGGCACATAAATCTGCCCACCTCCTTATTAACTTTGATACGGGCCTTATTAACTTTAGCTACAAACCTTGCCAGACACCAAAATGTATGGCTGACAGTGTCCGACCACACCACTTGCGTGTTTGGGAAATCCATGCATAGCCTAAGGACATAAAATTTAATATTCTGTACAAGGTGGTGCATGGGGCCCAAATCTTTGCCACCTGCATGGATGATCAAAACATTCGGTGCCCTATCCAAATGTGCATAGCGGTGCACCTCGGGTAAAACTCTGCTCCACAACATACCCCAGACACCTATCCACCTGACCTTGGCCACCTCACGTGGAATGCCTGCCTGGCGACCATTGGGCTGCACATCAGCACGCTTCGCCCCCTCAAAAGACGAACGAGTGGCCCAAGATCCACACAAAGTGAGCAGCACCATTTGAAAACAAATACAGCAAACAAAACAAGTAATGAAAAAAACACCCCCCAAAGTCTTAAATAAACAACTAGGCAGAGAACATGTATATATAGTTAGATAGCAATTATACAACAGCATAAACGTTACATAACCAAATGTGGGCGTATATAAAGCTTGAACCTGTCTGACTCCCAGCAACCTATGCGTTTTATGACAGAGTCCTCCAATCCCCACAAGGTAGCCCCAATGTGAAAGGAGTGTGACGAATAACCCAGGGGATCATAACCCGCAGCCACCAGACATCGCTGGAAGAGGGACACAAAATGAAACTGGGGTAAAGCAAAACCATCCCGGTGTACTAAGAAGGTACTCCCACCCATCAGCCAAATACTGCAATACTCCTCCACTGCTGCAAAGGGACAAATGGACGAACCTGGAATGCGGTGCATGTGTACATACCTGTCTTTTCCACGCTGATCGGTTTTAGACCGGCAGAGAAAAATGGCCACTGAATCACTATTGCAGAAAACCTTACTTGCTAAGAGGCCCCCATGCAAAGATTTTGACGGGCTAACCACCTCACTTACTCAAAAGGCACCGTAGAAAGCCAACATAAATGCAGTCCGGAACAAACAGGGTGTTTTGGAAATCCATGCTCGTAGCCCGAATTGCATACAGAGCTTATCTGCTGAAACAATTCCTGCAGCATGGAGAAAGCAACTGGATGTCTTTAATCCCGTCGCCTAGCCCCCTTCCTATATCCCTTCAAGGCCTGTTTTAATATAAAATCCTTTGTGATATCCAGTGAACCTGTAACCATGAACCAAAACGCTATCCAAGGCAATTTATGATCAATGGCCAAAACGGACAAGTTGGATTCGTAGTTCTTTTCAATATCATTTTATTAAGGTTTTCAAATATTTGAAACAAAATTTACAATATACAAAAGAGATGTGTATATAAAAACATCTACATATATTTTTAGGGTACAACGTAAACCTTCCTTTAATCACATATCTTCCCTATCTAGGATATAAAAAGAGTGCTCTATATCAGCTTTTAATACAATTCAGATATTATAGTTAGAATTTAAATAGTCTAATATTCCATTCATATAGTGAGGAGCACATCTACGTGTAAATTATTCACATTAGATCTATATAGAATAGAAGGAAAGAACAAGCAAACGACAGAAGAAAAAAGGAAAAAAAGGGAAGAAGGAAAAATGAAAATAAATAAATAAATAAAATAAAACTAGGTTAGGAGAACAGAAACTATTGAGCTCACTCCAGCATGGCTAAATAGAAATAGTCCTGCCGCTTAGCAAATTTAGGTACTGCCGCTTAGCATTCTTGATTTCTAGGATGCAGGCGGCTCCAGCAACCTAGCTTCCTTTGTTGCTAGGATGCAGGTCTCTCCTGCCACCTAGCGTCCTTGTTTGCTAGGACGCAATCAGCTTCAAGAGAGTACATTAACACAAATGTTTATATGCATACAGTGTGAAATATGCTCCATACACAGATCCTTAAATACAGATTTTTTTCATTTAGGTTTACGCAGCTTTACGCTGCGAGCCAATACAGACCAATATGCATTGGCTCATACAATACAATATTGCTCAATACTTTCAGATCCATAAAAACTATGTTGCTTCTGAAATGTATCAAATTTCTAGGTATAACGTAACCACTTCAGCTCCGGAAGGATTCACCCCTTAATGACCAGGCGATTTTATGCTATACGGCACTGCGTCGCTTTAACTGACAATTGCTCAATCAATTTTGAAAAAAACCTATATTTTTTACTTTCTGCTATAATACATGTCCAAAAAAATATATAAAAACAAATTATTCATCAGTTTAGGCCAATATGTATTCTACATATTTTTGGTATAAAAAATCTCTAAGCGTATATTGATTGGTTTGCAGAAAAGTTGTAGCATCTACAAAATAGGAGATTGATTTATTGACTTTTTTTTTTAATGTTTTTACTGGTAATGGCGGCGATCTGCGATTTTTAGCGGGACTGCAACATTGCGGCAGACAAATCTGACCCCAAGTGACACTTTTTGGGGACCGGTGACTTTATTACAGTGATCAGTGCTAAAAAAAATGCACTGATCAATGTATAAATTACACTGGTAGGGAAGGGGTTAACACTAGAGGCGATCAAGTGGTTAACTGTGTTCCCTGGGTGTGTTCTGTGTGGGGATGGGCTCACTGGGACAACACAGAGATCGCTGTTCCTGATCACCAGGAACAGTAGATTTCCATGTTGTCCCCTGTCAGAATGGGGATCTGCCTTGTTTACATAGGCAGATCCCTGTTCTGCCTCTCTGTGGAGCGATCGCGGGTGGCTGGAGTCCACAGCCCACAGTATCTATTACACAAAACGACGTACAGGTACATTGTTTTGCGCAATAGAGCAGTATATGTACTGTGGCTGGTCGGCAAGTGCTTAAAGGCATTGTACACACTCAGATATTGTTGTTTGTTTGCCTTACTTTGTAATGATGGGCTCACATGTTGTGGCTGCAATTTGTAGTGTCATGGCTGATTGATTCCTCTATATCCATGTATTCATTTAACTAAGGGACAGGCAATTTCTTTTTCAGGGTCACATGGTGTCCATCCAAATCATGCCCTACCATTTCCTTTTTGTTTTGTATCATGTGCTCTCTTTCAGTATGGTGATCTTACTGTTAATTGCTCTGTCTTTTTGTGTCTTTGTCAGATCTCATTATTATTCAGCTCTCACCTGCACTAATTCTAGAGTGAGAGGCCCAGGGATTGTGATATGTAGTTTCTGCACAGGAAGTGTCAGTTCTCAGGCTACAGTCAGAGGCCATGCATTAACCTATGCCTCATGTTTGAAAACAAACTGAAATTTCTGACACCAGATTTACTATACGATAGGCTATCCATAGAGTACAGAGTAACAGATGACACCATGGAACGACATGATCTTTGCACATCTTTTGCAGGTGAATGGTCCAGGCAGGGAGGTTTATAATGCCTTTAACAAATACTGAATTGACACTGACTTTCATTAGCAGCTTTCTTTTCCTGGCCTGTGACTCAGAAGTATTTAGGACAGGCACACACAGACAGCTAGAATTTTAAGGACGCCTATGATCATACCTCCCAACATTTTGAGATGGGAATGAGGGACACTTATCAGCAAAAGTATCCAGGCATAGGACATAGGACACACCCCTTGCCACGCTCCCTTAAAGGAGAATTGTACATAAAAACAAGATTGGTTAAACCCACAAGTGCCTTTTTTACCACTACTATTCCTTTATATTGGCTTTTGGAATTTACAAATGCAGCAATTTAGAAATCAGAAGAAAGGTTTAGCGCTGGAAAACACTTTTTGATAGATAAGTGTATTTTATATACAGCTATATAGATCAGACCAAAATGAGGGACAAATGAGGAGGAATGAGGGAAAGAGGGACATTGCTCCAAATCAGTCCCTCAAAATCAGGGACAGTTGGGAGCTATGCCTATGATAGCACTACATATGGGTCTTTAGGACAGGTGTACATTAAAATTCCAACCAATAACTATTTTCCCCAGTTGAGCATCACTAAGCTATAGTAATTTGAGGAAAATATACATATTTGTTCAGGATAAGTTGAAAGAAGTCTGATGGATGACAAACACTGTGTAGATTGACAATGAAAGATTTGCCCGTGTAAGTGTAGTGTCATTATACATAAATATGACCTTCATTGTTTGACTGATTGATATATAGGTATATTAATATCCGCTCCTTGTTTTACCGTAGTTGCCAACATTTTTAAAAAATTCCAGGGACACCTTTTTTTGCTATGGGTTCAGCAAGCCATTGTAAGTGAAGAATGCCCTTTAATTAAGGTAAGGCATTCATTTAAAATGGGCGTGGTTGTAAAAGAAGCATATTGCTAACTTATTGTGCAATTTAATTTTAAAATACTGTATACAGGAAGCTTTAGCAAAATAAAGATAGAAACATGGCTAAGAAGATATTGTTCATTAATAAAATTATTTATGTATTTGTTTAGCTAGCTACAATGCTCACTCTGTACAGTCTGTATATAAAGTGCAGCAACCAAAGAGCTTGTGCAGAGAATACAGTTATAAACACCAGATACACTGCAAATACATTTGGTATAAAATATTTAGAAAACTATTTTTGACAATGACCTTTCTGCTGAGTACTGGAAAACCTGTTGTAGCTACTGATGGGTTGAGGGTTTTTGTAGGTGATCAAAATTCTAGTTAAGACCAGCTTAACAACTTCAAAACCGGCCATTGTATATAAATGTCCTTGTCTTTGTGAGGGGATATCTGAATAATGCCTGTAGCTACAGACATCATTCATACATCATTCTTTTAAGCCGGCGATTCTGTGCACGATAAGAATGATCATAGCGGCAGTTCCACCGACTGATCATTCTTATAGGCGACGGGAGGGGGACGTTCCCGACCCCTCCTGCCGCCATCTGGTGCTTCTTCGGGCTCTCCCGTGCCATCGGGGGCCCGGAGAAAGAATCGGCCGGCGCCGGATGAGGACGATAGAGATGACTGGTGACCTGGTGGTCACCAGTCATCTCTATGACCATCGGAGGCTCGTTATGACGTCACGCCCGGGTACCCAGAAATAAATGAAGCCGTGATTGTGGCTGTCAGCATGAGATCGATTAATTTTTTTCCCTGATCTCATGCTTTCCAGCCTGGAGGAGAGATGTGGGGTCTTATTGACCCCACATCTCTCCATAAAGAAGACCTGTCACATAGATTCATATTACAAGGGATGTTTACATTCCTTGTAATAGGAATAAAAGTGATCAAAAAAAATTTAAAAGTGTAAAATTAAAAAAAATTAAGTAAAATAAAAAAAAAAATTTAAAACGCCCCTGTCCCCGGTAGCTCGCGCTCAGAAGCGAACGCACATGTAAGTCCCGCCCACATATGTAAACGCCACTCAAACCACACATACGAGGTATCACCGCGTGCGTTAGAGCGTGTGCAACAATTCTAGCACTAGACCTCTTCTGTAATGCTAAACTGGTAACCTGTAAAAAATTTTGCGTGACATGTTAGGTATCTATTAACTCAGCGTAACATCATCTTTCACATTATACAAAAAAATTGGGCTCACTTTACTGTTTTGTTCTTTTTTAATTCATGAAACCGTTGTTTTTTCCACAAAAAAGGCATTTGAAAAATTATTGCGCAAATACCGTGCAAGATAAAAAGTTGCAATGACTGCCATTTTATTCCCTATGGTGTCTGCTAAAAAAACATATATAATGTTTGGGGGTTCTGAGTAATTTTCTAGCAAAAAAATGATGATTTTTACATGTAGGAGAGAAGTGCCAGAAGAGACCTGGTATTGAGGTGGTTAATATAATGTACACGTGTATATACACTGCAGGGGTCAGGAGCATAATGTACAACATAGAGCATATGGTGCAGGAGACAGGACTATAATGTACACATAGCGAATGCAGTGCATGAACCAGGAATATAACGTATAACATAGTCTATCCAATGCAGAGGTTAGCCCTGTGGTCAGTAATATTTTGCCCCTTACTGCTGGCCAGTAGGAGAAAATATGGTTTGTCTAAGAAAGTGGTGTAATAGACCCCCCCGCCAGCGGACCTCCAGATCCTGCTTGTGTGTGAGGGTGCATAGTGGGGACTGCGTGGGTGCACAGTGTGGATTGTGTGGTGTGGGTTGGCAGCATCTCAGCTTTCTCCCTTTCCCCAACTCTTTCACTGCTTCCTCTTCTCAGCATTGCTCTAGCGCCAGACCAGGACCCAGATTCACCCCCTAAGGAGGCAATGTCCCCCCCCCCATCCCCTGCCGCCACCCACATAAGCACAGGCACAGCAATGTGTTAAATAGCTATTCTATCACTATCCAAAGCTTGCCGCCTCTGTCTTCGCAACATCTCCAAGATACGCCCCTTCCTAACCAATGACACCACAAAGCTTCTAATCCACTCCCTGGTCATCTCCCGCCTTGACTACTGCAACTCCCTCCTCATTGGTTTACCTCTAAATAGGCTATCCCCACTTCAGTCCATCATGAACGCTGCGGCCAGGCTCATCCACCACACAAACCGCTCAGCGTCTGCTACACCCCTCTGCCAATCCCTCCATTGGCTGCCACTCAGTCACCGAATTAAATTCAAGATACTTACTATAACTTACAAAGCCATCCACAACCTAGCTCCTAGCTACATCTCTAACCTAGTCACAAAATACCAACCTAATCGTTCTCTTCGCTCCTCCCAAGACCTCCTGCTCTCAAACTCCCTTGTCACCTCATCCCATGCTCGCCTTCAGGACTTCTCCAGAGCCTCCCCCATCCTCTGGAATGCTCTACCCCAATCCATCCGATTTTCTCCTACTTTATCCACTTTCAGACGATCCCTGAAAACTCATCTCTTCAGAGAAGCCTATCTGGCCCCCACCTAACAACTGTACATTTATCTTCTCAATCAGCACATCACCCACAGTTATTACCTCTTGTATCTCTTGACCTTCCCTCTTAGATTGTAAGCTCTAAGGAGCAGGGCCCTCTGATTCCTACTGTATCAAATTGTATTGTATTTGTACTGTCTACCCTCAAGTTGTAAAGCGCTACGTAAACTGTTGGCGCTATATAAATACTGTATAATAATAATAATAATAAATAGCCTTGGAGTGGGGGAAGGATTTGGTGTATATGAATAAACCCCTGGATTTGCAACTGAACAAGCCACCATGGGATTTGAATATGGATAAGTTATCACTGAATTTGCATATAAAAGTACTGTAAGCACAATGAAGCCAGGGTTAGGCTGTTGGATGGTAGTATGATAGACAGACTCAGCTAGCTTTATGCTGTGATTCCAGGACACAGCCTTTAGGGACAGCTGAATAAAAACAGGACTGTCCTGGGTAGCCTGGGACAGTTGATAAATATGGTTATACCTTGCAGTACTACTGAATGCCCTGGCATACATTTTGTATCCTATATTTAAAATGCAGGCGTGGCACCTGCAGCATCCTACAGTTCTCTCTGCTCGTCACAACATGGCTACACACATCATGAATAAAAGAAATAAAGTGATCTCGCGCAGACTAGCAAATATACAAATAACAAAAAGTGCAATGTGCAATCAAAGGGAAGTGAACACTTCATAAATAGATTGAAAAAACTGTGTAAAAATTGCTAACAACACAGGACATAATATATATATATATATAAATAAATAAAAAACAAATGACCACTAAAGGCAAAAAAGTGGAGAAAATCAATATTGTGCAAAAAAATCACATGTGGAAAAAGTCGCATGTGTAAAAAATTGCATGTGCAAAATAGGATAACAATGGTAGCAGGTATATAGTGGGTAAAAATAGAGAAAAAGTCAATCAATAATATATAGATTAATAAAAAATATACTGAAATGCATGTGCAAAAAATCGCATGTGCAAAATTGCCAAAAAAATGCGTGTAGGGCACATAAAAATAGTTCACTATTGAGGGACAGAGAGATGATAATAACTCGTCTTCTATGGAGGACGTTGAGTATAAGGGTAATGAATGTTGATATAGAAGTGCACGGAGATGGTGTGGCAATGCAAAAACAAATCAGTGCTGCTCAGTATCCATGTAGATCTTCATAAATAGATTTATTCCCGAACAGTCAGTCTCCCAGAACTCTCACCTCATGTACTGTAATAAATGGCATGGAAATGTGAATATAGCTCTCCACCGCTCCCCTTTGGCTCCTTCTCCAGCTCACATACACTTCACCAAGGATTAGAGGTACCTTCTCCAGCTGTTAATATCTTTACTCAGCCATCCCTATCCACTCCGGTATTAAATAAGGTAATGATGGGGAAGAGAAAGGATAAACATGCCTCCAATAGTGTAGTGGGGTTAAAGCAACCAAAGTACGTTTTATTAAAACAATAGGTGGACTCTTACATAAAGCATAAAAATAACAGGCAAGAACAGTTTAAAACCGGCGTTTTCGGCGCCACCTTACATCACTTCCGGTGTGCATCTGACTCCAGCCACTCCCTACGTGTTACGTCACGTCACGTGACTTCATCTGGGGACCCAGTCACACGCGCACCGGAAGTGACGTAAGGAGGCACCGAAAACGCCGGTTTTAAACTGTTCTTGCCTGTTATTTTTATGCTTTATGTAAGAGTCCACCTATTGTTTTAATAAAGCGTACTTTGGTTGCTTTAACCCCACTACACTATTGGAGACATGTTTATCCTTTCTCTTCCCCATCACTACCTTATTTAATACCGGAGTGGATAGGGACGGCTGAGTAAAGATATTAACAGCTGGAGAAGGTACCTCTAATCCTTGGTGAAGTGTATGTGAGCTGGAGAAGGAGCTAAAGGGGAGCGGTGGAGAGCTATATTCACATTTCCATGCGATTTATTACAGTACATGAGGTGAGAGTTCTGGGAGACTGACTGTTCGGGAATGAATCTATTTATGAAGTTCTACATGGATATTGAGCAGCACTGATTTGTTTTTGCATTGCCACACCATCTCCGTGCACTTCTTTATCAACATTCATTACCCTTATACTCAACGTCCTCCATAGAAGACGAGTTATTATCATCTCTCTGTCCCTCAATAGTGAACTATTTTTATGTGCCCTACACGCATTGTTTTGGCAATTTTGCACATGCGATTTTTTGCCCATGCGATTCAATAAATTTTTTATTAATCTATATATTATTGATTGACTTTTTCTCTATTTTTTACCCACTATATACCTTCTAACATTGTTATCCTATTTTGCACATGCGATTTTTTACACATGTTACTTTGTGCACATGCGATTTTTTGCACAATATTGATTTTCTCCACTTTTTTGCCTTTAGTGGTCATTTGTTTTTATTTATTTATATATATTTTTTATGTTCTGTGTTGTTAGCAATTTTTACACAGTTTTTTCAATTTATTTATGAAGTGTTCACTTCCCTTTGATTGCACATTGCACTTTTTGTTATTTGTATATTTGCTAGTCTGCGCGAGATCACTTTATTTATTCTATTCATTGTAAGGTGCTGTGTACACCACTAGGTTTTGCTGCAGATTTTTTTCACTTAGCATTACTTCCACTCATCCACCTATTACTCAGAGTAGCGTGAGGGACACTTACACTGTACACACATCATGACCCCATTTTGCAGCCCATTCATAAAATGCGGGCTGCAATAGGGAGCTTGTGGTGCCCACGGACTAGAGGTTTTATATGACTTTGTGTGACTTTCACAGGTCACATGACTGGGCTCTCCTACCAGCTTTCTTTGATTTTTTTTTACAACTACTACTATATTTATCACCCACTGCTGTGCTTTATAATATTTGCAGAACTTTTTATTTTATTTCTTAAGTAAAGGAATGGCCATGGTATTGGTATACCACTGCTTTGTAAATGGACCTCTACAGCTGGCCATAGATGGATCAAAATTTGACCAGTTCAGCAGGGACCAGCCAAATTTTGATCATGTTGGAAAACTTTTGTTGATCAATGGCTGCAGCTGCTGATCAGTGTATTCTGACAGCAGTGAGTCCCGCTGTCAGAATACAATGTCTCGGTGAGAGGATCCCTCCATCCACCTTGTTTGTGTGGATGGAGGAACCTGTTATATTTTTTTTTTCATTCAGTCCTCTGGCTGAATGAAAAAAAAAATTGTCTATGACCACCATAACATTAGCCAGATTTATATTGCAGCACACTCACATCTCCATTGCCAAGTATGCAAGAACTATAGTAAATATTATTTTTTTTGTTGGCAGCAATTCACTACATTGAATGTTAGTTTCCATGGTAGATTAAAAAAAAAAATCTTTAGACTTCTGTTAGGACACCTAGAATTACTGGTATGTAAATATTTAATGATACCTTTTATTTAGTGTCAAGATCAGTAATAAACAGTCCTGGGTATCCATGAAACTAACTGGCAATTAGAATTTTTTTCCAGGCAGGTAAATGCCAATCGTATTGCTACCAGGTCACAAATGACTCATAACCTGTAAAAGTATTTCTGAATAGCATATACTGCATCATTATGTAAATTAAGTGTATTCAAGTCTGTAGAACATTTGTCACAGGGAAGGAATGATGGTGATCATGTGACTGCTGCTATTATTCATGAGCAAAAGTTGACATGAATATAATATAGTTACTTAGTTAGGTTGAAAAGAGACACAAGTCCATCTAGTTCACCAAACAGAAAAGAATAAAAAACCCGAACAATTAGAAAACCTCCATATACACAATCCTATACCCACAACTGTTCCAAAGGATGACAAAAAACCCTACAAAGCATGATTCAATTTGTTTCAGTGGGGGAAAAATTCCTTCCTGATCTTCCAGTAGGCAATTGGATATTCCCTGGATAAACAATCTCTGGTGTTAGTACCCATACAGGAAGTCCCCGAGTTACGAACACAATAGGGACTGTTGGTTTGTTCGTAAGTCGAAGTTGTTCGTAAGTCGCAACACTGCATTTGTAAGTGTAACTTCCGGTCAGAAGACTGCATTCGTAAGTGTAACATCAACCTGTGCATGGATGTGGGATGTTCCGGGCACTTGTTATGCTGTCTGGGGATCTTCTGGCCATGCAGTACATGCATTACTGCAGTATGGGATGCGTCCGGAGGTATCCAGGACCAGCATGGAGTACAAGTGGCCGGCATTTGAGGCCATTTGTAAGTAGGAGTAGTTCGTAACTCAGGTGTTCGTAACCCCGGGACTGCCTGTAAATGGTAATACCCACATGTTAAGTACATATACTGTACATGTTGATAAAACTTACATCAAATGAGATCTAAACATTTACATGCTTTGATTACACTGAGCTTCCTTTAATTTAATAATACTGAAATCTGCTGCCAGATTTAAATTGCAGGCATCAAGAGGTGCCATACCTTTAGCAGCTTTCCTTTGCCCTGTTCAAATGGTTCCACAACTTGACCACCCTCCTTTCACCTCCCACACATTCCTTTTACCCAGTGGGCAGCCCATCATTTCAAGAGGGCAAAAAGAATGTGTCGGGGTGGGCTTAGTGACAAGCTTTGACATTACCTAGAAGTGCTGTAACTTTGCCTGATAAAAAAGTCAGTCATCCAAGTAAAGGATAGGATGATTATAGCTACTACACATATAGGCAGGTACCTCTGGGTGCCTGTATTTAATACTTGTCTGCTCCTTTCCTTGTCCTCACAGTGCATGTGAATCCTAATAATGAACTTATCTTATTTGCTTAGTTTTTGTCTACTATTTCCTTGAGGATATTTTGTTGTATCTGATTGATAACCACCTCAAGATGAGGGATGCTGGTTGGAACACACATACCAGCCGAAAATCCCAGGGTTGGGCCAGAGCATCCGTTCCTCTAGCTTTCGGATAGAAGAAACAGGAGAAGAACAGTGATAGCTGGTAACTGAGAGGTGTTGCCATAAAATCTACCTCCATAGTACTTCACTCCACAAACAGTGGCCTTCCATTCAACATCCATTTGTTCTCATCCAGAAAATATCAGCTCAAAATGTCTGCATCGAATTCTCCACTCCCAAAAGATACAAGGCCAACAGGGACAACATATTGCACTCTGCCCACCAAAAGATTTTCCTCACAATCTGCAGAAAAGGTAGGCTCCTTGTTCTGCCATGATTTCACACATAAGAAATTGTCATTTTGTAGCCCATAAGGCAAATCCACTTTGCACTGCAAGTGCACTTGAAAGTGCACTTGGAAGTACAGTCACTGTAGATCCGTGGGGGACGTGCAAGGAAAAAAAAAACAGCAATTTTGCTTGTACATGATTGGATAATACAGTCAGCAGAGCTTCCCCTGATTTCAGATTTCCCCCTCAGATTTACAGTGACTGCACTTCCAGGTGCACTTTCAAGTGCACTTGCAGTGCAGAGTGGATTTGCCTTTAGTAAATCAACCCCCATGTGTATTTTTACATGATGGCCTTGGAGCAGCGACACAAAGGCTTTTAATGCCTCCTGTGCTGCCATCAACGCCGAATGAGGAACTGCTCCCGTCTATCTTCCTTGGGCGACTTGGTCCTGACAGTGCACCCCCTAACCTCTGAGGCTTGTGTCGTTAGTAAGTGTGGTCACATCTGTGATAGAAAGTAGCAGCCCTTGGTTTAAAATATATCTAAAGGCAAAACTTTAGTTTTAATTTTAGATAGAGTGGAGAGGGGTTAGAACACTTGTCAGTTTTTATTGCTGTCTGTGTCCCTGTTAGGTAGATTCACCCCCTCTATTTGTCCTGTTTGCTTCTATCATTGAAAGTGAAAGCAAAAGAAAATCACAAATATGGGTTGTCCCCAGAAAAGTAATAGAGGGGAAATCTTCCAATGGGGACACTAGATCTGGGGACCTGGGGTCCCCCAGGAATTCCTTTAACCTGTTCCCCTCTCGTGTATAGTCAAATGACGGCCACAAGGTGTCTCTCTTATCCTGGGTGGCCGTCATATGATGTCCTCGGCTTCCCGACCACTAGGGGGTGCGCGAGCACCCGCTGCGTCACTCGGGAGCCGATGTGCATGCCTGGCGGCCTCAATGTCTGCCAGGCACCCGCCATTGCCCGTCACAGAGCAGGGACGAGGATCTGTGTATGTAAACACAGATCCACGTTCCTGTCAGGGGAGAGGAGACCGATCGTGTGTTCCCAGTACAGAGGAAAACCGATCGGTCACCTCCCCCAGTCAGTCCCCTCCCCACACAGTTAGAATCACTTCCTAGGTAACACATTGAACCCCTTGATCGCCCCCTAGTGTTAACCCCTTCCTTGCCAGTGACATTCATACAGTAATCAGTGCATTTGTATAGCACTGTTCGCTGTATGAATGTGAATGGTCCCAAAATAGTGTCAAAACTGTCCGATCTGTCCACTGCAAAATTGCAGATCACCGCCATTACTAGTAAAAAATAAATAAATAACTAAAAATGCCATAAATCTATCCCCTATTTTGTAGGTGCTATAACTTTTGCGCAAACCAATCAATATACGCTTATTGCGATTTTTTTAACCAAAAATATGTAGAAGAATATATATCCGCCTAAACTCTGAAAAAAATGTTTTAGTTTTCTTTTTTTTTTTAATTGGGATATTTATTATAGCAAAACGTAAAAAAAAAATTGTGTTTTTTTTTTAAATTAATTTTTGATCAAATACCACCAAAAGAAAGCTCTATTTGTGGGAAAAAAATTATCAAAATGTCACATGGGTACAGTGTTGTATGACTGCGCAATTGTCATTCAAAGTGTGACAGCAATGAAAGCTGAAAATTGGTCTGGGCAGGAAGGGGGTGAAAACGCCCTGTATTAAAGTGGTTAATTTGCAGGGACTTCCTCCCACTAACTATTTGACTATGCGACAGGAAGTTTTGTTGATCACGCCAATGCCTGCTTGACAAATTATCTGCAGACTCAGAGACTTCTTGTCCCACTGCTGGGGGAATGCAAACTGAAGGTGCCTGAGATGCCACTGAGCCAAGGCAAATGTGGGAACTTTTGTGTTCATCAACCCCAAGACCCTTATACAATGTCTTGCTGACACCAAACAAGCCAATCCATCCAAAGCTCTGAAGCACCCTTAAGGTTGTTGCCCGATGAGTCAACAAAACTTTCTTGGATTCTGGAAGCAGGACACCAACCATATAATAGAATATCCTTAGGTTTTCCAATTTGAAGTGAGCGCCTACCGCCAGAAGGAGCTTTGAGAATGTCCGGGGGGCTCAACTGAGACCAAAGGTATAATTCACAGACGGGTAGTGAGCTTCCTGTACCACAAATCTGAGGAACTGATGGCATGTTGCCTGATTTGGGACATGGAGATATGCATCTGAAAGGTCTATGGACAACATCCAGTCCATTGGCTGGACCACCAATATGGTCAGAAATGATTCCATCTAATATCTTGCTAGGTAGATGAACGTCAAATACTTTAGATCCAGCACTGGCCTGAAGTTTCCTGAATCCTTCATCACCAAAAAGCTTAGAGAGTAAACTCCTTAGCCTCTTTGGTCTTCTGGTACCAGGACTATCCTCCAACAGGGCTCAAATGTAGGCCTCTAAACAAAGCCTTTTTACTTCCTCTGTTCTTACAACAGAGATAACCTGAGGGTCCTGGATCTGCTCCACCCAGGCTCAGTGGGCAGACCTTCAGAGGGATCTGTTCGTGGGCTTAGAACCATGGAAAAACTTCTGAACCTTGCTTGTAGTCTGGGTACCAGGGCTGCCAAAGATACTCTCTTCCAGGTCAGTAAGATCTTGAGTCTCAGAACTGCTCCCTTGTCTAACCATGGAGTGAAAGGGATGCTGCCTTCTTTCTTGCAAAATCAGCCTCAATCTTCTACCAGTTACTCAATGGATGGCTTCATCTAAGGTCTTTCCGAATAAGAGCAAATAAACAAAGTAAAAATGTTGCGCTGTCAAAATAGTGATATATATGCTCATCTGCACGGCCATGACCAGGTGAACATTCCAACCCACCCGACTGTCTGGGTTCAGACATCTTTGTATCACTGTAGAGCAATAAATCAGACAACCCTGTGTATTTATGTTCTTAGAATATTTACTTGAATCAATTAAAGGAGCTGTTGTCGCAAAAAGGACGTAATAGATCTGCTGAGCTCTAGGCAACAGCGCCAACTCAGCAAAAGAATTCCTCCGAAAGGCACGAGACAAATATTACCAATGACAGTATTATATACATGCTTCCTTAAGAAAAAATGTTACCCCCTAATAGGATGTTTCAGCCAATTAATGCTACTGACACTCTGTAGAAGATGGAACCTGGCCAGCCTATGCTGCTATCCTAAAGAGAGAGAACGGATCTAAAATGATAGTATAGAGGCCCTTTTATCAGCAATGGCAATAAAGTCCAGGATGGGTAAAGGTTTGGCGATTGCCCTCTCACCAACAACCAGATCGATACGATGTCTTTCGGACAGGAACTCATGTAGAGACACTCATGCAGCGGATCCGCTGTCTCGATCTCCTGATATGAAGCTACACCGTCTGGCAGGCGACCAGAGTGGTGCTGGAAAGATGTCTGGCAGCAAACGACAGAACTAGGCCCCCTCAGATATAGGTTGGAAGGTGGCACTCCGTGTGGTAGGCCGTGATCCCTCTCTCAATGCACAGAGAGGTCCGTCTTGCATCAGGCCCTGGAGGAAGAAAGCTCCGCACTGGTTTTTGCTTCTTTTATAGCTACTCCCAGCAATCTCCCAATGGCAGCAAAGATCCCTGGGATATGTAGTTCTGGCACATAATCGTGCAAAACAATTATATGACGAGAAGACTATTCATCCCACAATCTTTTTGTTTGGCACACAAATATGATGTTACTGATACACTGATCACTAGAGGGACAGACGATGCTTTGAGATACTGGAAGGTACAGTGCTTTATGATTGTAGTCCATATTGCTACATCCTCCCCCAACTTGAAAGTCTTTGGCCCCTAAAGACAAAGCACAACCACTTTACTGCTTCATGAAAGCTAAACAGTTAACCATCTTACAAACTAGAAGTTGCAACAGCTAATAACTAACCTAATGAAGAGTCCTCTGATAGAAAATTATATACATCAACAGGAGAAGTCACATTGATTTTATGACAGGCCAGTAATTAGTTAGTGGCCCACCCAGTAGTGTCAGAGGGTGGATCAAGGTCATCTTTTACTAAAGACTCGGTAAAGGAGGCAAGTGCTTGACTGGGACTTTGGGTAGTGGGTATAAGTTCATCAGAACTTTCTCCTAGAGTATCATAAGTCAATCTTTTCGGGGGGACATATCCTCTGTCCCAACGGGGAATGTATGTCTTCCAGTGAATCTGGTTCCTGTTCTGCTTCCCAAAAACTGAAGCTTCCAGTTCAGGTTCTACCTCTGTCTCTGGCTCCACTTCCGGTTCTGGTTCTACTTCAGGCTCTAAGCCCTGGTTCACGGACTGTCTCTTTTAATGCAGTCTTAGTAGGAGGGATGAGAGTATCAGTCGTATTAGACATTTTGTGGGGTTCCAGCTTGACTTCCTCATTTCCCTTAAGTGTGTCGGGAGCCACTACCTCAGTGTCAGACAAATGGGAACCTGTCCCTGAACAGCCTTCTTCTTCAGTATCAGGAACAATGGAAGCAACTTCCAAAGAGGGAACCCACAGCCAATCCAAAGTTAATTCTTCATCATCACTTTCCTCTTTCGGAAGTGCAGGTTGACAGGTTTTCCTGACTCTAGGCCTCAACGTTGGGGACTGATATGTCTCTGGGTAAGGGGTTGAGGGTACTCAAACAGCCTTTGAAATGGGCAGCAAAAGGTTCCGATGCCAAGTCTTAAAGGGGCCTGTCTTTCCTTCAGGCTGAATCTGATACATAGGGAGTCCCAGTAGTCGCTTGCCAACAATGTTGGGTTGGGGACGCCATCAATCAGCCAGCTTATGTTTTCCTGGCACCCCTAGATTACGCAACAACACTGGATCTCCAGGTTGTAGATCCTGAACCCTCACTCTAAGATCAAAGGCCTCCTTGGCTTTTTCATAAGCCACCTTTAAATTCTTCCGGAGCCTGTCGACATATCCCCTATGAGAGGCTTAGGAAGTGTGATCTATTGATGTTCCGAAAGCCAGATCCACCGGTAGGCAAGTTTCTCTCCCAAGCATTAATCTGTAACGGGAGTATCCAGTAGAATCATTTGAGGTACTATTGTAGGCATGAACTATTGCAGGGATAGGGTCTCCCCAATGCTGTTTCTTCTCTAATGGAAGGGCTCCCAACATGTTCAACAGGGTGCTGTTGAAACTCTCAGGTTGTGTGTCCCCTTGGAGTAGGAGTAGGCCTGGATTTCTTTATGTTTTAGAGTTCACATAGTCTTCTGATCAGTTTGCTCTCAAAGTCCTAAGTCCAAAGTGATCTAAATGTAGGCAACCCATAATGGAGAACTTCTCCACTAGAATCTTGGCCACTGTACTAGCTTGTTGATCCATAGTGGGGAAAGCCTAAGCGTATCAGGTGAAAAGATCTGTCACAACCAGGACATTACTCCTTCCACTCAGATCAGGTTCCAGGCACAAGAAATCAATGCACACCAACGCCATTGGCCCTTGACTCTGTAGATGGCCCATTGGGGCTGCCCTGCCTGGTAGAGTTTTTCTCTGAATACACCTGACACAAGAGCGGCAATAGCTTTCCATCTCCATTCTCATGGATGGCAAGTAAAATCGATCCCTGACCAGCTTGAAAGTTCTATCTGGGCCTAAGTAACCATGATCATTATGGAGGGCGGTTAGCACAGTTAGACAATGTTTTTTAGGGAGCTGACTCACACCTTCCACCCCTTCAGAGGGACATCTTCAATATATGATCCCCTCTTCCAGCTTCATTAGCTCCCATTCTCTATGAATTACCTTGGCCCCTTCAATGGCGCTATTCATCAATATCTGAGGGTCTTTGGTGGACTACGATTTCCTTATTATCCCTGATGGATCTTCCTGTTGATCCCATCTCAGGTCCTCCTTGGTCAGCTGAGGCAGTTCTTGGCTGCGTACTTGGGTGAAATTACAGTAATACTCTGGTACTCCCACAGGGGCGACCCCCGCCGCTGCAGCCCCTATGGCTCCTCTGTGTTTATACTCTACTCCCTGACACACAGCCTGTAGTTCTTCGAGAGGTAAATGAACCCAACTCTTTTGACCATTCTGGATGGAGTGAGGCCTTCGGAAAGAGCATCAGCGTCTCTATTTCCCACTCCCGGACGATATTTCACACTGTATTGAAACTCGAACAGGGCAGCTAACCACCGATGCCCAGTGGCGTCCAGTTTGGCAGTGGATAATAGATACGTCAGGGGGTTGTTCACCACTAAGGTGACCCCGTACAGATAGTCACGTAGTTTATCTACTACAGTCCACTTGAGAGGATAGTTCTTCTCGGGGGGTGAGTCTGCGACTCACGTAGGCCCCTGGGCAAAATCTCCCCTCCGACTCTTGGTACTACATCCCCCCCATACCATCTCGGCTGGCAACCACATGTAGTTCATGTGGTTTTGAGGGATCAGCGTAGGCCAACACCGGTGCAACCAAGCTCTCCTTCAACCGCTCGAAGGACCTTTCACACTTTACTGTCCATAGTTTTTGGATAGATTCCAGAGGCTTCCTGGGGCCTCCCCTTTGATTTTTCTGCTGTTCCCCTTCCGTTTGCTTCTGTAACAGCTCATTCAATGGCCGAGCAATCTGCAAGAATTTCTTCACAAATCTTCTATAGTAAGAGCAGAAGCCCAAGAATGACTTCAATTCGGTGTTGGTAGTTGGGCAAGTCCAAGAAGTGACTGCCTCTAGCTTTTGGAAGTCAGTTGTTATCCCTTCGGCAAACACCACATGCCCTAGGTATATGACTGAAGTCTGGTAGAACTGGCACTTCTCTAATGACAGCTTTAACCCCTCGTCATGTAGGCACTGGAAAACTTTCTCCAACCGGGCCTCATGCTCATGCACATCTAGGTAAACTAATACTTCCACCAAGTTCATATCACCCACAGTGTTCTCCATCAGTTGCTGGAACGTGGCGTGCGCCACAGTTATTCCCTGTGGCATTCGATCAAACTTGAAAAACCCCAGTGGGCTAATAAAAGCCATCTTCTCTCGGTCTTCTGGGTGCATGGGAATCTGGTAGTACCTTCTCTTTAGGTCAAAAAACACACTGAACCATTCAGCCCCTGATAAGCATTGTAGGTCTTCTTCTATGCGGGAGGTCTTGTATGTATCTAGGATGGTCCTTCATTTCAAGGTTCGATAATTGATACACATCCGAAGGGACCCATTCTTCTTCCTTACTACCACAATCAGAGAAGCATAAGGGCTCCTGGACTCCTTAATGACCCCTGACTTCTTCATCTCAGCTAGTTGCTCTTGAAGATCCTCCACTTCACACAAAGGGACTTGCCTCGCCCTCTCACAAAATGGCTTATCTTCAGTCGGTCGAATTCGATGTTGAGCACTCTTGGCACAGCCCACATCAAAGTCATTCTTGGAGAACATTTTCTCCCATCGAGCTATCTGAGCTTTAATCCTCTCTTCCCATGAAGGGGGAAGATTTGGGCAGTGGACAGTGGTTCTTCCTCCATTTCCTTTCTGAGCTACCTCGTTCCCTGCTACCGGAGTGGCAGCACTCACTTTTCTGATCACCATTCAAGGCTTTAGGCTGATCGGGTGGTTAGTGACATTCCGCACACTGACAGGAATTCGCTCTCCACTTCTTAGCAAGGTCCAAGTGGGGACAATCTTCGGGGGCAAATATATCCCAACCTCTTCTTCAGCGGGATCAGCTTCTACCACCACGTACGGACCTGGCTGGTCCCAGGACAGCTTGACCGTGGCTTTTATGCAGGCCCTTTCTCCAGGCTGCAACACCCTCTCTTGGGTGTCCAGTCGCCACAATCTTCCCACTCCTTCCACAGGTGCCGCCTTCTCTTGCAGCACCCTCTGAAATGCCTGCCTCAACTAAGGATGAATCTTCCCAACGGGAGCACCCTCCAAAGCCAGGGGAGTGAGTAGTCTCCTTACCAAGTTGATGTTGGTGCCTATCAATAGAGAATTTCTGCCAGCCCCAGGAGGTTGGGGGCATATGATGGCCAGCGTGTCAAAGGTCTCAGGTTTTCCAGCTAGAGCAGAGTCGAAGTTTTCCTTGATGGGGATGTAGCCATCATATGGGCACTTCTGATTCCTCAAATCTCTAACTCTTCAAGCTTGCACAAAGGGATATGCTTCAAGTAATTATGGTAAAAGTCTTAATATAGCAGTGGCACCTGGGCTCCAGTGTCCAGTAAAGCTTGTGTATATATGCCCTCTAACTGTATCGACACTATGGGGGAAGGCCCCACTAAGTTCTTGGGTAGGTTCCTTACAGACGACTCTATGGTTTGCGCCCTGGCCAATCTCTTTGGAGGCGGTGGAGTTAGTTTAACTACTTGGTTGTTAAGGTGTGCATTGATTTCCTGTCCCCGTCTTCCATTCTCCGAGAATTTTTTTTACTGTGGCCCACTTAGGTACCCCTTTCTCTTTGTCTCTCTTCTTTTCTCTTTTCTTGTCTTTTTTTCTTGTCTTTGGAGCGCAGTATTCCCTTGGGACTCGCAACTAGCTCCTTCACTGAGGTCCCTTGAAGTTTCCTGCCGGCTTTGGGAAAAGCAATTTTTGTAAGGCTCTTAGGACTTCGATGAGTAGCTGAGGGCTTTAACCAGACTTGGTGCACTTGGCTCGGAAATGTCAAACCTCTCTGCATCCATAACATCTCTTTGCTCGCTCCTGCTACTGTTTTTGTTCACTTGGACGAGTCCCTCGCTCCTGGACCTTTGCTTGGGTCTCCATCACTCGCATCAGAGCATGATACATTTGAGTTTGAGCCTGAGCTACCTGAGCCATCAATTCAGTCAGACCGAGTTCTGTTACTGATTTATGGACGTCAGGAGGGGTCAGTCCCATCGGTTCAGACTCAGTTCCACTATTCTCATCGGAGAATTCCATTTCTGCTTGGACAGGTCTTACCACCACTTTCTCCTTGTTCCCGTCAGTAGAATTCAATTCTCTGGATCTCTGACTTTTCTCTTCCAACAGAGCCTCTTCCTCTCGCACCTCCCTTATCAATTCAGGATAGGTGGGGACCACCTGAGTTCTTTCAGCAATAACTTCAACACAATAGGATGATTGGGCCAGGCCCCCTGCAGAACCCGATCCAAATGAGCCTGGTCAACATCTTTGGGGTCAATTCCCTTCTTGAGGATAATTTGATGCAGAATCCTGTCTACTCGGGAGATGTATTCAGATAGGCTCTCTCCCTTCTGTTCGTGGGTGTGGTTGAATTTATAAATCAGGTCAGCAGTATTTTCAACCCTTCCGAATACAGCATACAGGGCATCTATGTAGTCCATGGCAACACAAGTCCTTTTGCCCATCCTCAGGTTACGGATCACATCAGCCGCTGGGCCTCGAAGGCTCTCACTAAGCCGCTGTCATTTCACAGCCTCTGGAAGACTCTACTCCCATTGCCTGCAGAGCCTGGCTCATCTACATCTCAAACTCATCTTCTCCCACAGGGGTTGGCAATTGCCCTGAGAAAAATCTAAGTATTCAGTAGCTCTGATTGGCATTTCCAGATCCATTCATCACCAAGCTATTGACTAATCAGCTCATATCCGTGTAGAAGGAGGGGGGAGAAGCACTGGTCCCTTGCCAGTCGGCTCCCACGAGTACAGGACCCTTCTCCTGAGTTTTTGCCGGGGGGCTGATTCTCGGTCTGTCCTCTCTCCATTTTGAGTGGAATCACCCTTGAAGTCATTCTTTCAGTCAGGCGTACCTCTTCCTCCTGAAAACATGCTGGCACCTCTTTCTGCCATTCTATCAGTGCTCTGACCTGATCCAGCTCCTCTGCGGCTTCTGTTTCCACAAGGTAGGCCCGGTGTCCTGGTGCTGGAGCTCTCAGCCACCTTCTGATCTCTCTCTGTGTGCTCATTTCCCAAGATCTCCAGAGCGATGCTCTTGTCTGTTGTGGCCCCATGACTTCTGCCCCAAGCAACCGCAACCATTGAGGTGGCCTCACATGCAGATTGCGGCTACAGTCTAGGTCGGCTAGGACCAGCTGCAGATAGCATCCCTGATGAGCCCCCCAAATGTAGCCCTCTAAGGAACTTTTGAAATTACCTGCTCATCTGCACGGCCATGAGGTGGTGAACATTCCGACCCACCTGACATCCTTGTATCAATGTAGAGCAATAAATCAGACAACTTTGTGTATTTACGTTCTGAGAATATTTACTTGAATCAATTAAAGGAGCTGTTGTCACAAAAAGGAGGTAATAGATCTGCTGAGTTCTAGGCAACAGCGCCAACTCAGCAAAAGAATTCCTGCGAAAAGGCATGAGACAAATATTAACAATGACAGTATTATATACACGCTTCATTAAGAAATAATGTTACCCCCTAATAGGATGTTTCAGCTAACTAATGTTACTGACACTCTGTAGAAGATGGAACCAGGCCAGCCAATGCTACTATCCTAAGGAGAGAGAGCAGATCTAAAATGATAGTATAGAGGCCCTTTTATCAGTAATGGCAATAAAGTCCACGTTGCAGGTCTGATATTCTTTACCGGTACATAGGAGCTTGTTAACTGTAATCCGATTAAGTGTAGCGGGAAAACAATAGGTTTCTTGTAGTGAGGAAAGCAATAGATGTCTAAGCACAGTGTTTGAATAGATTCAGTAAAGTATTCTTAGAGTAGAGATGTCTGTGCAAAGTGTCCCATTGTAGCTGTGACAAAGGAAGGATGGGTAAAGGTTGGGCGATTGCCCTCTCACCAACGACCAGATCGATACGCTTTCTTCCGGACAGTAACTCATGTAGCAACACTCGTGTAATGACACTTGTGCAGTGGATCCGCTGTCTCGATCTCCCGATGTGAAGTTTGTTACACCTTCCAGCAGGTGACCAGAGTGATGCTGGAAAGATATCCGATGGCAAACGACAGAGCTAGGCCCCTCAGGTATAGGTTAGAAGGTGATACTCCGTGTGGTAGGCCGCGACCCCGTCTTGCGTCAGGCCCGGGAGGAAGAGAGCTCCATGCATGCTTTTGCTTATTTTATAGCTACTCCTAGCAATCTGCCAATGGCAGCAAAGATCTCAGGGATATGTAATCCAGGAACATAATTGTGCAAAAGAATTGTCTGACGGGAAGAGTATTCATCCCACAATCCTTTTGTTTGGCACACAAATATGATGTCACCTGATACACTGATCACTAGAGGGACAGGCGATGCTTTGAGATACTGGAAGGTACGGTGTCAAATGATTCTATAATTCTCTGTAATTCTCTGCAGCTAACTTTTACATACTGTAGTTACATAGTTAGTTAGGTTGAAAAAAGACACAAGTCCATCTAATTCCATAAAAAAAAAAAAAAAAATCATACAATCCTATATACACAATCCTTTACCCACAGTTGATCCAGAGGAAGGTGAAAAACACCAGCAAAGCTTGCTCCAATTTGCTACAGCAGGGGAGTCTAAAGCATTATGGATGGAACTTCATATAGATGTGTGTAGTTCAAAGTTAATCATTGGAGTTTGTTATAGACCACCCAATGTTAATGAGGAGGTGGAGACTCAGCTCCTTGCACAGATGGAAAGGGCTGCAAGGGCTGGGACGGTGATAATAATGGGGGACTTTAACTACCCAGAAATTGACTGGAGTAATGGCATTGCTGGGACAGTTAAAGGGCAAAAATTTATAAACCTAATACCGGACAATTTTATGGTCCAGTTTATTGAGGCCCCAACTAGGAATGATGCTCTGTTGGACCTGGTAATCTAAAACCATGCAGAGCTTATTACTAATGTTCATATAAAGGAACAAGGGGGAGGAAGGGAACGGGGGGGGGAGGGAAAAGAAGGGGGGGAGAAAGGGAAGGGGAAGGGGGAGGGAGGGAAGAGGGATAGCGACCAGGAGGGAAGAGGGATAGCGACCAGGAGGGAAGAGGGAAAGGAATGAAGGTATCCCACCACACTTGGTGAACCTAGCAATTACTCAAATATGAGAGAAACATAACCTACCAACAGTGGAATGAGGGAGATAAAAAACTGTTGTTACTGGTACCAGGGGATAGAAGTTGATTCCCAGCGACCACTTGGAGAGACACTTCTGCATAAATGGGCAGGAGAGGTCCTTAAAATAAAAGTGTGGTATTAAAGACAGTTTGTTGCTGGAGGGTGATGTACCCACAGGGTCCTCCAAAAGAGGGATCCACCACGGTCACTACATCATCAATCCAGAGTGATTGTCATGGTTATGCAATAGAGTTTGTCGATCAGCATACCTGTCTCCATGTGTTCATCTCTAGAGACCAGCTGACCCTCACCTGACTGCTTTTGTAACCTCTCCTCTAAGCATGGCCCCACCCCAGGCCCTATCAGGGAACCCTATATTAACCTGTGCACTGCAAGCCAGCAGTGCTGATCAACCATTGTGTGTTAGCCTCTGTGTGTACTTGCTGTGTTTCCTACATCTGATTCCTGTTACCGACTTTGGCCTGTTCTTAACTATTCCTGTCTGCTCGTGACCCTGACCTTTGGCGTGTTCCCGACCATCCCTGTTTACCTGTGACCCTGAACCTTGGCGTGTACTCTGTTGTCCTTGTCTGCTTGTGGCCCCGACCTTGGCTTGTCTCTTACTTTCCTTGTTGTTCCAGCCTGCTGCCTCCTTCCTCTTCTGTAGTCTACCGTGAGCGTGAGCTGTGAGACCCTGGGGGCCGCGTCCTGGAGCCAGACTGCAGCTCAGTCCATCCTTACCATTAAAGGCTCTGGTGAACACCTGCTGGCTCTTAGACTCCGCGCCCTGGGGAATCTATGCTCTAGCTCCCAGTGGGATCTGTGTCAGTGATCCAGTAGACCTACTTCCTGAACCTCCCAGGGTTCAATCCGCAGCAGTCAGCCGTAGGGTCCACTACCTTGCGGTGCAATCCTGATCCCAACGGTGTGCATCTGTCTCCCAGCCTCTTGGTGACCTGACAGTGATGGAAAAGAAGGAAAAAAAGGCTGCCAAAATGGCTTAACCACTTACTGTGGGTCTGCTGGTTGTTCAATAGCCTCCGGGTGTTCGCCGTCCACACAAGGCAGCCATAGTGGCCGCCTTATGTACCCCCAACCCGGAAGACGTGCGGTGCTGTGTGCGTCAGGCGCCGTCGTCGCCAGGTCCGACTTTCATCTATTACACATGCGTGGAAAATAGTTCCGCGCATGCGCATAGCCCTATTATTGGTGACGCTGTGAGCATCATCACAGGGAAGCAGGGGGAAGAGGCCGCCCAGCGAGGGAAGCCCAACCACCGCTGGAAAGCCGCATGCCCGCCACTAGAGGGAGAATAAACTCCTCACACCGTATCAGTGGTCGGGAGCTGTAATTCATGAAGAAACTAGAATGTATAACAAGTAGATGTCAGGAGAACAATGCATTTAGTCAGAAGAGGAGGAGAATCCAACTCAACGGCATGAATGCTTGCATCCTGACACCAAATCCAGCAATTACAATAAGCATTACACCAACAATGCAATGGAATTAATACAACATTTTACGAGCCAACAATAAAGAGAGAAAATGTACAATGCACAATAGAACAACAAATCTCTTTGCATATAGATTAGGGATCCATCACATTTAACACAATATTGGCGAGGCATATGAAAGAAATCCATAAGGGAGGAGGGGGGGAGGAAAGGGGGAAGGGAAGGGGGAAGGGAATCAGGAGGGGAGAAGAGGGTTGATTAATGACAAAATTGATATAGTGTCAAGTAAACAACATGTAGGAAACCAAAAGAGAGCCAAGACAAAGTAGGGTAACCTGGGGTACCACTGGTACACTAAAGGAAATGTTTGTAAGTATGTGCCTCATTGAGGCCAGGGGGAGGTAAGAGCATTCAATCGTTCAATCCAGAACGATTCCCGTTTGAGAATTTGGCGATCCCAGTCGCCTCCTCTGTGATCTTCTGGAATAACATCCAATACAAAAAACTTAACATAATCGGGATCGAATCTGTGGTGAATCCCAATATGGCGTCCCACTGTGGTGAGCTTGCCGTTAGTAGAGGCGTAGAGGTGGTCTCCTAGTCTTTGTCGTAGCTCCCTAATGGTTTTGCCTACATAAAAGGCCTTGCAGGCACAAATCATCAGATAGATAATGCCTCTCGTGCCACAGTTGGCAAAATGTCTTGAACAGAATAGCTCTCCATTTGGGAGGACAAATTGATGTCCTTCTTGGATCCAGGGACAATGTGGGCAATTACTGCACTTGAACGTGCCTTGAGGCTCTATTGGGCGGAGTACAGGGGTTTTATAATGGCTATGAGTGAGCTTATCCCTCAAGGAGGTAGCTCTTCTGAAAACCAACTCTGGGGTAGATCTAATATATTTCTTAAGGATGTGGTGGTCAGTCAGTATATGCCAGTGTCGGGATAGTATGTTACGCAACTGATTGTGGTGGATGGAGTATTTGGTAATAATTTTAGCATTGGAAGGTCGCTTGGTGCGAGGAGGGCCATATAAAAGTGTTTGTCGGTCTTGGGCAAAGGCTCTAGTGAAAGCTTTTTTCAGGTTAGTACGGCTACAGCCCTGGGCCAACAGGCGTGTGCGCAAATCGTCGGCCTGTCGGCGAAAGTCATCCTTCCTCTGTGCAGTTTCTTCTCAGTCTCAAATATTTCAAATATTGAGCATAGGGAATACTGCGAACTAAAGAAAGGGGATGGGAGCTAGACGCATGCAGTAGCGTGTTGCCCGCTGTGGGCTTACGAAATAAATCCGTGATTAAATTCTTGATGATCTGAACATCTAGGAAAGAAATACTCTGAGTATCGTAGGAAAAAGTGAAATGAAGGTTGAATTGATTGATATTTAGCCTTTCTACAAAGGCATTTAAAAGTTGTTCAGTACCTGTCCAGATGACCATAAACCTATGCCTACAAAGGATGTGGTCGAGAAACGGTTCTAATAGTTCATCGCCAAAAATGGTCCGCTCCCAGCCTCCAAGGTATAAGTTGGCGTAGGAAGGGGCACACGACGTGCCCATTGCAACGCCTTGGGTTTGGAGGTAAAGTTGATCGATAAACACAAAATAGTTTTTAGTGCGGGTTAACTCCAAACGCTTCAAAATGAAGTTGTTAACCGGCCAGGTGTTATGGTCTTGTTCCATAAGGAAGGAGCCAGCCGTCCGGACGCCCTGCTCGTGGGGGATGCTCGAGTAAAGAGCCTCAACATCGATAGCCACGAGGAGGGCATCCGGAGGAACCTGGACTACCTCGATATGTTTCATTAGATCAGTAGTGTCCCGAATGTAGGAAGGTAAGCTTAGTACATGTGGCATCAAAAATGTATCTACCAGTTTACTCGCATTCCCTGTTAAGGATCCCTTGCCCGATACAATGGGTTGGCCGGGTGGTGATATAAGGTTTTTGTGAGTTTTTGGTTATGCATAGAACGTTGGTGTTCGTGACATCTGGGTATTGATGAATTTAAGAGTATCCTCCTCGATGAGGCCCTCCCAGAAGGCCCGAGTTTTCTAAATTCATCAATAGTTGTTTGAATGAAAGAAAAATTAATTGGAGAATACCAGTTGGGGTTTGATAATATCTTAAGGCACATGGTTTGATACTGTTGGTGCGTCATGAGCACCAAATTGCCACCTTTATCCGACTGTTTAATGATTAAATCTGGGGTTTTCAGAATTTGTTTACTGCCCTGTTTTGGTTCTGGGTTAAATTAGATGGTAATGCTGACCATTGCTCTTTTTTAAGCGATGAGATGCATTCATGTAGGAAAGCCCATACAGATGGGCATGTCATTAAATCAGGAAAGGATCGGGATTTCAATTTCAAGTTCTTGGTGGGGTTAATCTGTGGTGGGGTGGAATTAATGCTACAATGGTTTGTTTCAGAGTCATTATTGGTATCGGGGTCTTGTGATTCCACTGCTCCTTCGTCATAAAGGAGCATTAGATCAACACTCAAAATTCGGCCATTGTAAAGTTCTTAGTTTTCTCTGCTAATTCTTTCTCCAAATTCAACTGTTTGCGGTCTTGGTCAAAAATATAGCTGAAAGTTAGGTTCCTAGCAAAGAGGTAAAGGTCTTTAATTGTCTCATAAATATCAATAGGTTCTGAGGGACAAAAGCCAAGCCCCAATTGGAGGACCTGTTCCTCTTCTGGGGACAATGGATATGGTGTCAGGTCAGCTCAGTAGATTGCTTTAAGAAAGGCCTGGATTTTTTCCTAAATGTACATAATATAACTGGGTACTAACATTTATAGGTAAAGTTGATCCAGGGAAAATCTGATTGCCTTTCTGGGATCAGGAAGGAAGTTTTTCCCCTGCTGTAGCAAATTCGATTCTGCTTTTTGGGGGGGGGGTTCGCCTTCCTCTGGATCAACTGTGGGTATAGGATTGGGTATATGAGATTGTATGATATTTTTTTATTCATTTTTTTATTTTTTTTTAATGGTTAGATGGACTTGTGTCTGTTTTCAATCTGAGTAACTATGTAACTATGAATCAGGAAGTAGCAGAATCAAATTCTTGGCTATGCAATGTGGTACATAAATTGTAAGATGAGCTGAACAGAATGTTTCTGGTTTACAGTTCACAGTGATAGCGGAGCACTGCCTGAAGCGCACACTTTGTTCAGACTCTTGGTTGTGGAGAGAGGCATGCTCCTCAGTAGTGCTGTGCCTAATCCAGCCTACACACCAGTAATATAAATAAGGGAGAAGGCAGGGTTTATGGCTTGCTTTTGGCCTGAGCTTGATTACATATGCTGTTAAGAGGACTGCTGTGCCTTGCAGTCCATCGAAGGCACTGGGAACCTGGAGATCAGCCAGCACCTTGAGAATGCCAATGTGGACTATTACTTTGAAGAGGTATGCCTGCGCAGCCATTCAGTTATAGTTAGAATTAGGAGATGAACTCTGTTCATCTTGGACTGTATCACTGAAGAACTTTTAAGTAAAGTTATATCAACTGTTCTGAGCCTGGCCTGAAGTTATTCAAAGGGGTGCATGTTGGTTCTGGTGTATCAGAAGAACCAGGGTCTGTAAAGCACAAAGTGGTATGAAGCTTAGCTGCTATATTAACTCAGCAAGACAAGGAAGAAGAATGTAGTTGCTATGAGTACCAAGTACTAACACAAGCAATCAGTGGTTAGGTATAGGTAACAGGTCCTCCGGTAGAGAGGGAGTCAATGCAGCCGGTTTCCAGTAATAACCAGAACCGAATTCGAGAACCAGAACCAAGATTCATGGCCAGGTCACATGGGTATGGAAGTGAAGAAGCTAATGAGTGCACAAATGAGGTCCACACTATGTGCATGGTGGGACCCCATTCTGTTACTGGGAGTGAGGTAACAGATGTACGCTGAACTGATGGAGTGGGTGCAGGCTCAGCATGTCCCTTCCAATGCAATGTTTACCAAGCTTCAGTGTGTAGTGACACTGGACAGTACTTTCAGAGAAACTCTGCACTTCTACTGCACACGGTGTGAAGGCTTATCGCTAAGTCAGGGAACTGCCTTAATGTTAGATTTTTGACTGCAGTCTCCGCCTAGTCCCAGGCATTGATGAGAGCGCTCCGCATGAAAGGTACCCCAGCATGCAGAGTGAGTAGGCCCTGTTCACAAGTAGTTATACAAATAGCAACCAGGAGAAAAATGCTACCTTCATAGTGTAATTTGATAGCTTAGCACCTCCTGGTTTTGTGCATGTTTTGCAGGATGGCGCTAAGCTATCGACTTATGCAAGTAGGAGTTTGCAGTGCCCATAGCAAATGTCTCCCTTTACCTATCACAAAAAAGTAAAAATGTCTTTAAAGTAGAACTCTACCCATAACAACTTGATAAAAAATAATTTTCTTTATCAAGGAGCATACATTTCACATTATTAATTAATTAAAAATGAGTGTGTGCTGTACATTGCCTCCAGTATTGCTCCTGTTTCTTCTTGCAGGAGGCTGCCATTTTGAGGAAGCCCCTGAACAGCAGTAAATCATAAAGTGGAACTAAACCCATCGATTTACGGTTTTAAAAATCAGTTACATTCCTGGAATGCCAGGATTGCTAACTGTCACATTTGCCCCTGTCCTCAACCAAACTGTCAAACCATCAAAGTGTCATAACTGATCACATGTGCAGCCTCTTGACAGTTGCAGATTAAACAGAAGCAACTTCCGACTTGCGAGCAGTGATCCAAGATGGCCACATGGTGACCCCGCTCCCACATCAACATCAGGGGCATGATAGCTGCTGCTAATCCAGGACTAGGGATGAGCTTCGTGTTCGAGTCGAACCCATGTTCGACTCGAACATCGGCTGTTCGCCCGTTCGCCGAATTGCGAACGATATGGGCCGTTCGCGCCAAATTCGTGTGGCGCGTCACGGCCCATAATTCACTGCGGCATCGCAATGCATTGCTTGCTGATGATTGGCCAAGCATGCACTATGACCCGCATGCTTGGCCAATCACAGCGCCGCCTGAACAGAAAGCCATAATTGGTCAAAGCCAAGGAGGCTTTGGCCAATTATGGCTCAGGGGATTTAGTACACGCCCCACACTATATAAGGCCGCCTGCACGGCGGCCCTGTGTAGTGTGTGTTCCGGCGTTCATTGAGAGAGAGAGACAGACAGTGTCATTTGATTTGAGTTAGATAGATTAGGCAGAACAGTCAGTCAGTTAGCTGCACTTACAGTGTATTGTGTATATATATGCATCCCAGGTGTTGCATATATATATATACACTGTATTCAGTTTAGCTAGATCCGTTCCTGTTATCTTCTAGACTATTTACATTTAGTGCAGTGCGTCCTGCTCACAGTGTTCAGCTAGATCCGTTCCTGTTATCTTCTAGACTATTTACATTTAGTGCAGTGCGTCCTGCTCACAGTGTTCAGCTAGATCCGTTCCTGTTATCTTCTAGACTATTTACATTTAGTGCAGTGCGTCCTGCTCACAGTGTTCAGCTAGATCCGTTTCTGTTATCTTCTAGACTATTTACATTTAGTGCAGTGCGTCCTGCTCACAGTGTTCAGCTAGATCCGTTCCTGTTATCTTCCTACTGACAGGCAGGCTTGTCTGGTTACAGTATATAAAGCTACCTGAAGAAAATTACTGGTGTTCTATTTGATCCTATTAGTACCACGGTCAGGCAGCTAGACTATTTACATTTAGTACAGTGCGTCCTGCTCACAGTGTTCAGCTAGATCCGTTCCTGTTATCTTCCTACTGACAGGCAGGCTTGTCTGGTTACAGTATATAAAGCTACCTGAAGAAAATTACTGGTGTTCTGTTTGATCCTATTAGTACCACGGTCAGGCAGCTAGACTATTTACATTTAGTACAGTGCGTCCTGCTCACAGTGTTCAGCTAGATCCGTTCCTGTTATCTTCCTACTGACAGGCAGGCTTGTCTGGTTACAGTATATAAAGCTACCTGAAGAAAATTACTGGTGTTCTATTTGATCCTATTAGTACCACGGTCAGGCAGCTAGACTATTTACATTTAGTACAGTGCGTCCTGCTCACAGTGTTCAGCTAGATCCGTTCCTGTTATCTTCCTACTGACAGGCAGGCTTGTCTGGTTACAGTATATAAAGCTACCTGAAGAAAATTACTGGTGTTCTATTTGATCCTATTAGTACCACGGTCAGGCAGCTAGACTATTTACATTTAATACAGTGCATCCTGCTCACAGTGTTCAGCTAGATCCGTTCCTGTTATCTTCCTACTGACAGGCAGGCTTGTCTGGTTACAGTATATAAAGCTACCTGAAGAAAATTACTGGTGTTCTATTTGATCCTATTAGTACCACGGTCAGGCAGCTAGACTATTTACATTTAGTACAGTGCGTCCTGCTCACAGTGTTCAGCTAGATCCGTTCCTGTTATCTTCCTACTGACAGGCAGGCTTGTCTGGTTACAGTATATAAAGCTACCTGAAGAAAATTACTGGTGTTCTATTTGATCCTATTAGTACCACGGTCAGGCAGCTAGACTATTTACATTTAATACAGTGCATCCTGCTCACAGTGTTCAGCTAGATCCGTTCCTGTTATCTTCCTACTGACAGGCAGGCTTGTCTGGTTACAGTATATAAAGCTACCTGAAGAAAATTACTGGTGTTCTATTTGATCCTATCAGTACCACGGTCAGGCAGCTAGACTATTTACATTTAGTACAGTGCGTCCTGCTCAGAGTGTTCAGCTAGATCCATTCCTGTTATCTTCCTACTGACAGGCAGGCTTGTCTGGTTACAGTATATAAAGCTACCTGAAGAAAATTACTGGTGTTCTATTTGATCCTATTAGTACCACGGTCAGGCAGCTAGACTATTTACATTTAGTACAGTGCGTCCTGCTCAGAGTGTTCAGCTAGATCCGTTCCTGTTATCTTCCTACTGACAGGCAGGCTTGTCTGGTTACAGTATATAAAGCTACCTGAAGAAAATTACTGGTGTTCTATTTGATCCTATTAGTACCACGGTCAGGCAGCTAGACTATTTACATTTAGTACAGTGGGTCCTGCTCACAGTGTTCAGCTAGATCAGTTCCTGTTATCTTCCTACTGACAGACAGGCTTGTCTGGTTACAGTATATAAAGCTACCTGAAGAAAATTACTGGTGTTCTATTTGATCCTATTAGTACCACGGTCAGGCAGCTAGACTATTTACATTTAGTACAGTGCGTCCTGCTCACAGTGTTCAGCTAGATCCGTTCCTGTTATCTTCCTACTGACAGGCAGGCTTGTCTGGTTACAGTATATAAAGCTACCTGAAGAAAATTACTGGTGTTCTATCCCAGCTTAGTGCAGCTACAGGCCATTAGTATGTCTGGAAGGCCAAGAAGGAGAGGCAGACAGTCACAAGCCAATAAGAGAGGGCAAGCAGGCTCTGTGTCTAGTGCTGGTCGTGGAGACGGTGCATCCTCATCAGCACGTGGCCATGGGACACGCTTGGCCTTTTTTTCGGCAGCTGGCCGTGTTGAGCCGCAACATGCGGAAGACTTGGTCGAGTGGATGACCAAGCCGTCCTCATCCTCCTCATCCTCTCTCACCCATGCCCAGGGTGCTTTGTCTGGCAAAGCAGCGGCCTCTTCCCTCAGCTCAATGTCAGTGACTCCTTCCCTAGCTCCACCATGTCCTCATGAGGATTCCCTCCAACTGTTTGACCACAGTGTTGGGTACATGCTCCAGGAGGGTGCCCAGCGTTTGGAAGGCTCTGATGATGATACTGAGCTCGATGAAGGCAGTAACATGAGCACGGACAGAGGGGGTGCCCAAGAAGGACAGCAATCTGGCAGTCATGCTCCCCCTGCTGCAGCATACTGCCAGGTTTGCTCCAGTGATGAGGAGGGAGGGGATGATAAGGTCACTGACTCAATGTGGGTGCCTGATAGGAGAGAGGAGGAGGAGGAGGCGGCACATCACCAACGAGGCAGGATGCCCTCCAGGGGCCAGCCTAAGGGCAGCACATTGACTGCATCACACCCCAAAGCTCCACATGTGCAGGGCGCTGCAGTCTCTGCGCGTTATTCAAAAAGTTCTTTGGTGTGGGCCTTTTTTGAGACGAGTGCATCAGATCGCACCGCTGCTATTTGCAACATATGTCTCAAGCGTATCTCACGTGGCCAAAACATCTCCCGCTTGGGTACCACATGCTTGACCAGACATATGTTGACCTGCCATGCAGTTCGTTGGCAAGCGTATCTAAAAGACCCACACCAAAGAACAAAGAGGATCTCTCCTTGCTCCTCATCAGCTGAGATTTCCAACCCCACTAGACCTCCAGTCCTCTCTGAGACCTGCAGTGAGAGGAATGAAGGTGTAGAATTAGGTGTGTCACAGCCAAGTACTTGTGGGCAATCTGCTTTTGGTACACCGACGTCAGATTGTACCAGGCAAATTTCCCTGCCCCAGCTGCTGCACCTCCGAAAGAAGTTTGCTCCCAGCCATCCACATGCCCAGCGGTTGAATGCTAGCTTGGCAAAATTGCTAGCACTTCAACTGCTGCCTTTTCAGTTGGTAGACTCTGCCCTCTTCCGTGAGTTTGTGGAATGTGCGGTTCCTCAGTGGCAGGTACCCAAACGCCACTTTTTCTCACGGAAGGCGATTCCGGCTCTCTACCGGCATGTGGAAGGCAATGTCCATGCCTCGCTGGACAGGGCGGTCAGCGGTAAGGTGCATATTACCGCTGACTCATGGTCCAGCAGGCATGGACAGGGACGTTACCTAAGTTTTACGGCACATTGGGTGACTCTGCTGGCAGCTGGGAAGGATGCAGGACAAGGTGCAGTAGTGTTGGAGGTTGTTCCGCCACCACGCCTCCAAAATGCTGATTGTGACACACCTCTCTCCTCCACCCCCTCCTCTTCTTCTTCCTCCATGGCCTCTTCCTCGGAACCAGCGGTGCTCCGTAGTCCAAGGGGCTACGCAAGTACGCAGGCCAAAAGATGCCATGCGGTGCTTGAGCTGGTGTGCTTGGGGGACAGGAGCCACACTGGGGCAGAGGTTCTGTCAGCTCTGCAGGGGCAGGTTCAGAGGTGGTTGACGCCACGCCAACTTAAGGCAGGAATGGTGGTTTGCGACAATGGCACCAACCTCCTCTCTGCCCTCCGACAGGGACAAATGACCCATGTGCCCTGTTTGGCTCACGTCCTTAACTTGGTGGTGCAGCGGTTCTTGGGCAGGTACCCGGGCTTACAGGATGTCCTGAGGCAGGCCAGGAAAGTCTGTGTGCATTTCCACCGGTCATATAATGTCAGTGCTCGGCTGACGGACCTCCAAAAGGAGTTTAACCTGCCCAAGAACCGCCTAATCTGTGACATGCCCACCACGTGGAACTCAACGTTGGCCATGCTGCAGCGGCTGCACATGCAGCAGAGGGCCATCAATGAGTACCTGTGCGACTATGGCACCAGGACAGGGTCAGGGGAGCTTGGTTTTTTTTCCCCACGCCAGTGGGCCATGATCAGGGATGCATGCACTGTCCTGTCACCATTCGAGGAGGCCACGAGGATGGTGAGCAGTGACAGTGCATGCATCAGTGACACTGTCCCCCTTGTCCACCTGTTGGATAACACGCTGCGTGGAATAATGGACAGGGCACTTGAGGCAGAACAGAGGCAGGAAGAGGAGGACTTCCTTAGCTCTCAAGGCCCCCTTTATCCAGACAGTGTTCCTGCGAGCCCGCCGATCACACAGGAAGAGGACGAGGAGGAGGAGGAGGAAGATTGTGTCAGTATGGAGGTGGAGCCTGGCACTCAGCATCAGCAGCAGTCTTTAAGGGATCAGTCCCAAGAAACACATGGACTTGTACGTGGCTGAGAGGAGGTGGCTGCGGACGTTATCGTCCTTAGTGACCCAGAGGACTCCGGACCGAATGCCTCAGCAAACCTACGCTGCATGGCCTCCCTGATCCTGCAAAGCCTGCTTAAGGATCCTCGTATTCGTGGTATCAAGGAGAAGGACCAATACTGGCTGGCAACCCTCCTTGATCCACGTTACAAGGGTAAGGTTGCGGACCTTATCTTGCCATCGCAGAGGGAGCAGAGGATGAAACATCTTCGGGAGGCCTTGCAGAAAGGTCTGTGCAATGCGTTCCCAGAGACTGGGAGGTTACAAACTCCTGTTTCTGGACAACGTGTTGCTGAGGCTTCGGTCAGTCAAAGAAGGAGCGGTGGAGAAGGTGGCCGTCTGACCGATGCGTTCAGACAATTTTTTGGTCTGCAGCCCCAAGGTATGATCGGTTCCAGCAACCATCGCCAGCGTCTGTTTTACATGGTGCAGGAATACCTAGGGGCAAGATCAGACTTGGACACCTTTCCCACCGAAAATCCTCTGGGTTACTGGGTCTTGAGGATGGATCACTGGCCAGAGCTTGCACAGTATGCAATTGAGCTACTGGCCTGTCCTGCATCCATCGTTCTTTCGGAACGCACATTCAGTGCTACTGGAGGCGTGGTAACCGATCACAGGGTGTGTCTGTCCACCGACTCGGTCGATCGGCTGACCTTCATAAAAATGAATCAGTCTTGGATCACCACCAGCTACCAAGCACCTGATGCTGATGTAACCGAATAATTTTTTTTGAAATCTCAGATCCCTTCAAAGACTGCCTATGCTGATGCTGAGTGACTATCCCTGAGTAATTATCCTCTTCCTCCTCAATCATCACGCTGATAGCTTGTAAGAACATTTTTGGTTCTGGGCGCCACCACCAGTGCCTAAGGCACAATTTTTCAGCCCCTGTTTAACAGGGGCGTGTAATTACAATTTTTGATGTAATACTTTGCAGCAGGGCTCGTTCCTGCATTCCAACTAGAGTGTCTGTGAGGGGTTGCAGTGTTGTGGCACCAGCACCAGTGCCTAAGGCCCAATTTTTCTGACCCTGTCTAACAGGGGCGTGTAATTACAATTTTTGATGCAATACTTTGCAGCAGGGCTCGTTCCTGCGTTCCAACTAGAGTGTCTGTGAGGGGTTGCAGTGTTGTGGCACCAGCACCAGTGCCTAAGGCCCAATTTTTCTGCCCCTGTCTAACAGGGGCGTGTAATTACAATTTTTGATGCAATACTTTGCAGCAGGGCTCGTTCCTGCGTTCCAACTAGAGTGTCTGTGAGGGGCTGCAGTGTTGTGGCACCAGCACCAGTGCCTAAGGCCTAATTTTTCAGCTCCTGTTCAACAGGGGCATGTAATTACAATTCTTGATCTAATATTTCACAGCAGGGCCCTGTGAGGGCTTACAGTGTTGTGGCCACAGCAACACCTAAGGCCCAAATTTCTGCTGAGTATATAGGGCAGGACCCTACTTTCAAACATCTAACTTACAAACGACTCCTACTTGCAAACGGAAGGAGACAACAGGAAGTGAGATGAAATCTACCCCTAGGAAGGGAAATTCTCTCCTGTAAGAGTTAATATGGGAAAACAATTTCTCCTTTCCACTGATGCTTTCCAATCCTTGTTCCACAAAAAACCCAAATTTTCAAAAAACATTTTTCATTGGGACAAAAAGTGAGGTGAAAGACAGCAAAACAAATGTCACAGGGGTGATAACCCTTCCCTATGTTTTCCAAAAAGCTTAAAAAAGATTTTTTGGCTGGAGCTAAACGCGTTAAAAATGTACCCGTTCAAAATTACAAAGAGATTCTACTTAACAACAAACCTACAGTCCCTGTCTTGTTTGCACTGCCTGTATACTGCTGTTCAGAGTATATAGGGCCTTTCCTTATTTTAATTTGGGTGCAGGGTTCCCCTTAATATCCATACAAGACCCAAAGGGCCTGGTAATGGACTGGGGGGTACCCATGCCGTTTGTCTCACTGATTTTCATCCATATTGCCATGACCCGACATGACATTAAACCCGCAAGCAGTTTTAAATGAGATTTTTTCCTTTAAAAATGACATTTGGTGCAGGGACTGTTCTAAACAGGGGAAACACGCGTCACTTTACAGGCATACTATAGACACCCCCCAGGTACGATATTTAAAGGAATATTTCACTTTTTTTTTTTACTTTAAGCATCATTAAAATCACTGCTCCCGAAGAAACGGCCGTTTTTAAAAGTTTTTTTTGCATTGATACATGTCCCCTGGGGTAGGACCCGGGTCCCCAAACCCTTTTTAGGACAATACCATGCAAATTAGCCTTTAAAATGAGCACTTTTGATTTCGAACGTTCGAGTCCCATAGACGTCAATGGAGTTCTAACGTTCGTGCGAACTTTCGGTCCGTTCGCAGGTTCTGGTGCGAACCGAACCGGGGGGTGTTCGGCTCATCCCTATCCAGGACTGATTTATTTTGATGTCAGCCGGTCCACGAAGTCTGTGGACAGACGTGCTCTCTTATCTGTCACAAAACCTCCGGCAGCACTAAATACCCATTCAGAAAGCACGCTGGATGTGGGGCAGCCCAGCAGCTCAATTCTCATGACCAAGTAACCCAGTGGATTGTCATCTGGAAAGCTCTCCATGTCCAACGCTGCACCACCAAATTGAGGACATGTGCCAAGCATGGCACATGTGTCAACTTTCACTGTCTAAAGGCAGACAGGAGCTTTGTGCCATTATCACACACCACTATTCCGGGCTCCAGCTGGCGTGGTGTGGAGTTAACCACTTCTGGGTGTGCCCCTGCAGAGCTGCAAGAATCTCTACTCTGGTGTGGCTCCTATCCCCTACACAGACCAGCTGCAGCACTGCATGGCACCTTTTAGCCGAACTCATTGCATAGCCCCTTGAACGCTTAGGGGGTAGTGGTGTGGTTCAATTCAGCAGTGAAGGGCATGGGGGAAGAGGAGGATGAGGGGGTGGAGCTGACAAATTTCACATTATCACCAGTAGCTGTAGGGAGACGTGGCAGCACAACAAGCTGCAGCACTGAGTCCTTTCCTGCATCCTTCCGAGTTGCAAACAAAGTTACCCTGTGTGATGTGAATGAAATATAGCATCCCTGACCATGCTTGCTAGACCACGTGTCAGCAATAATGTGGACCTTCCGGCCGACTGCCTTGCAGAACGATGCCACAACATTGCCTTCCATGTGATGGTACAAAGCTGGAATGGCCCTACGTGAAAAGAAATAGCAACTGGAAACCTGCCTTTGTGGTACAGCACATTCTGCATAATCACAGAAGGGGCAGAATCCACCAGACAGAAAGGCAGACGTTGTAAATCCAGCAGCTTTGACAAGCTTGAAATTAGATGCTGGGCATGTGGGTGGCAGTGACTGTATATTTTTTTTTTCACTACAGCAGATGGTGCAGAGAAATTTGCCTGCTATAGTCTACAGCTGGTGGTGTGCCACTGGCAGATGTGCTGCAAGGACCTGTGACACCCTTCACTATACCATCATCCCTGTCAGTGGAGGCTGCTGAGAGGTCATGAGGTATAGTGGGGGTAGACCAGAAAGGTGAGGAGTGAGGAGGAGCAGAATTGCATCACTTTTGTGTGGCTTTCGGGTGCTCTTGCCTACAGGCTGAGTGGTGGGAGGTTAAATGCCTTGATAGCATGTGGTACCCAAATAGCTGGTGTTTTTGCCACGCTTGATCTGCTTGAGGCAAAGCTTGCAAATTGCAACAGTGTGAGTGGCTGCAGTGTGCTAAAATAGGCCCACACATCTGAGCTGGGGGAAGTGAGCTGGGAGATAACAGCTCCACAATCTGGTGGTATAGGGTGGCTGCTCTCTACTCTTCCATGATGGCTGCCTCGTTGGGGTTGTGCCTGACCCTCACTTTCCTTCTCTGTTCTATCCGGCACCCAAGTCATGTCAGTGACCATCTGTGGACAAGGAGATAGAATAAACCACTCTGGAAGCCGCGGTGGACTGCGCACTAGTCTCTGCTTGGGTGATGGAGTATGAGGAGGATGGTTAAGTAAGCCAGTCCACCACCTCCTCTGCATGCTGTGGCTGGATAGCAGGGGCAATATCACTAAACAGAGGAAATGATGCCCTGGGCGAACAGCCAACACCACATCTGAAGAATTCCAGAGACCATCTACCGCAACTGCCTTATTTCAGGAGCTCGTTCTGGCAATCCCTATCGACAGACTAGAATTTGATCGTATTTATCGAGCATTGGGTCCCAAGAAGCCTGATGGTCCTCTTCACGAAATAGTCATCCAATTCACTTACTATCATACCAAGGAGACCCTCCTGCGGGCTGTTCAGGGCATGTCTGACCTTGTGTTCCAGGGGCACCGCTACCAAGTTTTCACAGATTTTTCCCAGACCACTATTGTGAAGAGATGGTGGATGAAACCCTACACCTGAACCCTGCTGGCCCACCAGATTCGCTATAGATGGGGTTTCCCCTTCAAGCTTACATTCTCCTACAGGGGACGCAGCCACACGCTGACCTCACCTGAAGAAGAGCAATCCATCCTGGAATCCCTTCACCTGCTTCCACCTGTTGGGGGCAATCAAAGCCCAGCAGGATCCACTTCCTCTCAGCCCTCCGCTATCCTCCCAAGTTGCTCCTGGGAAATGGCGAAAGGTTGTAAATGCTCCCTTCCTCAAATCCATCCGTAGCTGGCTCTCCATGCTCTGATCTGGGATGAACAATGGAACTGTACGTTTGGTCTAGCCTTTCAAGCTCCTCGAGCTTCCCTGTTTTTCACCTTACCATGCACTGTGAGCGAAAGTAGGAACTGACCTGTTTTGCTCAAAAATCTTGGCTACTGTTTTGCCTTATAAGTTCTATTTTTCCCTGACAAGTCCTATTTTTTACCTGTTTGCTTTATTGTTATATATTTTTTTCTTTTTCCTGTACCAACAACAGGACTGTAGTCAGATCTCAGGATGATTCGCAGCCTAAGGGAGCCATTTTCAGATCTGCTCAATGCTCGGCTCTCCTTACCTCGCTAACAGTCATCTTGGAATGATACACCCAAACCATTCTTTTTCTGTGGCACTCCTTTTATTGTTTAATAACTTGTCATGGACTTCCCATATCTGCTCCACTTCTCCCCCTGTACCACTGGAACATTGAACTCTGTCCTACAACCTGTCCCGCTGCACACAAGCTTATACCACCCGGGATCTCATCTTGGACATGGTTGTTTCCCAATCATGTGCTGCATATAGATGCTTCTTTCCCTTCCCCCACCTATTGGATTTTGTTGGCTAGTCATGGCTTCTCAGGGGGCCAGCCCCTCCCTGGCTCATGCTGGCGGAGGAGGACCCCTGGGTGACCCCCGATGGGTGTTGCGTTTAGCTCCCCTGTCTATTTGACCCAGCAGCCCGCATCTATTCTCGCACCCCCAACTCCCCCCCTTTTGCACTCATCTACCCCCTCCCGCCTTTCTTTTTTTTCCCAAGATCTCTCTTCCACACGTGCCTGCGGTCACTAAGACCTAAAGCAGCCATGTGTCCGGCAGCAGAGCTCCCCTGCCTTGCACACCTTTAGCCTAAGATGTGTCTCCTCACAAACAATGAGACCTATGTAAAATTTTCCTTGTTGGAGGAAGAGAGCATCTAAAAAAGGAGTCAGCCTATGACGAAACGCGTCTGAGAGGGAGGTACTGACGTCACCACGTCGCTCTGCTGAGTGCCGGCCGGCATCGCTGTATTTGTTTGCCTTTATTGTAAGTGCAATTCTTCTAATAAATTTCCAGTGTTTACGGTATCACACTATTGGCTGTTCCTTTTACATATATGCACATTGAGCCCGTGACAGGATCGCCAAGACGTACCTATGCCATTTTTCAACAGGATTTCGGCTTGTGTTCTTTTATTTTGGCCGTCTGGTAAGCAGGAACCCAAGAGGTTCGCCTTAGATAGATCTTCTGTCACGCTTATGATGTCAAGCCTCTAACTGTGTGGAGTTTGCGCACACCGGTTTGCCATCTGGTAAGCTGCTGTATGTGTCTGTGCACTTGGTGGAATTTTCTCTTTGTTCCTCCTTTGGATGCTCACCTATCCTTGCTGTCTGATAAGCTGATTCATTTGGAGGTTCACCTATCTATCCTAAGAGCACAATTTATTGTATGTTGCATGTCACTCACCTCACCTTCCTGTATATGTTGCAGACACAGGATGCTTTATGATAATATATGATTTGGGTTGGTTGAGTGTTGCACCCTCTTTTTTGTTTTTATGTTTATTATCGTAGCAGTATTACGCTATGTTTTTTGCCATTTATTTTTTGGATAATCCTATGCGGACTTGAATTTGCCACATGAGTACGATTGATCCTGCCATATTGGAATCGCCCTCTAAAGGCCCGGGCTGGGTTTAAGCCACCTGTCTGATTTTGGCTTACGTTCTGGTAAGCATTTCACCACATAGATGTATCCCAATTGAATTATCATCTTTCATTTATCACACTGAGGAATTTACGTCACTTATTAACATCATTGGACTCTTTTGTACTGGACTTTACACTTTAATATTGTTTATTATTTTCTAGCGCGGTTTTTGACTGTAGGTTTGTTGTTAAGTAGAATCTGTTTGTAATTTTGAACGGGTACATTTTTAACGTGTTTAGCTCCAGCCAAAAAATCTTTTTTAAGCTTTTTGGAAAACATAGGGAAGGGTTATCACCCCTGTGACATTTGTTTTGCTGTCTTTCCTCCTCTTCAGAAGATTTCACCTCACTTTTTGTCCCAATGACAAATGTTTTTTGAAAATTTGGGTTTTTTTGTGGAACAAGGATTGGAAAGCATCAGTGGAAAGGAGAAATGTTTTTCCCATATTAACTCTTACAGGAGAGAATTTTCCTTCCTAGGGGTAGATTTCATCTCACTTCCTGTTGTCTCCTTCCGTTTGCAAGTAGGAGTCGTTTGTAAGTTAGATGTTTGAAAGTAGGGGCCTGCCCTATATAATCAGCAGAAATTTTGGCCTTAGGTGTTGTTGTGGCCACAACACTGTAAGCCCTCACAGGGCCCTGCTGTGAAATATTAGATCAAGAATTGTAATTACATGCCCCTGTTGAACAGGGGCAGAAAAATTGGGCCTTTGGTGGTGGTGGTGCTGGTGCCACAGCACTGTAAGTCCGCACTCGCTCTTGGTGGGTGCAGAAATGGGCCCTGCTGTGAAATATTAGATCAAGAATTGTAATTACATGCCCCTGTTGAACAGGGGCTGAAAAATTAGGCCTTAGGCACTGGTGCTGGTGCCACAACACTGCAACCCCTCACAGACACTCTAGTTGGAACGCAGGAACGAGCCCTGCTGCAAAGTATTGCATCAAAAATTGTAATTACACGCCCCTGTTAAACAGGGGCAGAAAAATTGGGCCTTAGGCACTGGTACCACAACACTGCAACCCCTCACAGATACTCTAGTTGGAATGCTGAAATGAGCCCTGCTGCAAAGTATTGCATCAAAAATTGTAATTACACGCCCCTGTTAAACGGGCAGAAAAATTGGGTCTTAGGCACTGGTGCTGGTGCCACAACACTGCAACCCCTCACAGATACTCTAGTTGGAATGCTGAAATGAGCCCTGCTGCAAAGTATTGCATCAAAAATTGTAATTACATGCCCCTGTTAAACAAGGGCTGAAAAATTGGGCCTTAGGCACTGGTGCTGGTGCCACAACACTGCAACCCCTCACAGATACTCTAGTTGGAATGCTGAAATCCTTGCTGCAAAGTATTTCATCAAAAATTGTAATTACACGCCCCTGTTAAACAGGGGCAGAAAAATTGGGCCTTAGGCACTGGTGCTAGTGCCACAACACTGCAACCCCTCACAGATACTCTAGTTGGAATGCTGAAATGAGCCCTGCTGCAAAGTATTGCATCAAAAATTGTAATCACACGCTCCTGTTAAACAAGGGCTGAAAAATTGGGCCTTAGGCACTGGTGCTGGTGCCACAACACTGCAACCCCTCACAGATACTCTAGTTGGAATGCTGAAATGAGCCCTGCTGCAAAGTATTGCATCAAAAATTGTAATTACGTGCCCCTGTTAAACAAGGGCTGAAAAATTGGGCCTTAGGCACTGGTGCTGGTGCCACAACACTGCAACCCCTCACAGATACTCTAGTTGGAATGCTGAAATGAGCCCTGCTGCAAAGTATTGCATCAAAAATTGTAATTACATGCCCCTGTTAAACAAGGGCTGAAAAATTGGGCCTTAGGCACTGGTGCCACAACACTGCAACCCCTCACAGATACTCTAGTTGTAACGCAGAAACGAGCCCTGCTGCAAAGTATTGCATCAAAAATTGTAATTACACGCCCCTGTTAAACAGGGGCTGAAAAATTGTGCCTTAGGCACTGGTGGTGGCGCCCAGAACCAAAAATGTTCTTACAAACTATCAGCGTGATGATTGAGGAGGAAGAGGATAATTTCTCAGGGATAGTCACTCAGCATCAGTATAGGCAGTCTTTGAAGGGATCTGAGATTTCAAAAAAAATTATTCGGTTACATCAGCATCAGGTGCTTGGTAGCTGGTGGTGATCCAAGACTGATTCATTTTTATGAAGGTCAGTCGACCGACCGAGTCGGTGGACAGACGCACCCTGTGATCGGTTACAAAGCCTCCAGCAGCACGGAATGTGCGTTCCGAAAGAACGCTGGATGCAGGACAGGCCAGTAGCTCAATTGCATACTGTGCAAGCTCTGGCCAGTGATCCATCCTCAAGACCCAGTAACCCAGAGGATTTTCGGTGGGAAAGGTGTCCAAGTCAGATCTTGCCCCTAGGTATTCCTGCACCGTGTAAAACAGACGCTGGCGATGGTTGCTGGAACCGATCATACCTTGGGGCTACGGACCAAAAAATTGCCTGAACGCATCGGTCAGATGGCCACCTTCTCCACCGCTCCTTCTTTGACTGCCCGAAGCCTCAGCAACACGTTGTCCAGAAACAGGAGTTTGTAACCTCCCAGTCTCTGGGAACGCGTTGCACAGACCTTTCTGCAAGGCCTCCCGAAGATGTTTCATCCTCTGCTCCCTCTGCGATGGCAAGATAAGGTCCGCAACCTTACCCTTGTAAAGTGGATCAAGGAGGGTTGCCAGCCAGTATTGGTCCTTCTCCTTGATACCACGAATACGAGGATCCTTAAGCAGGCTTTGCAGGATCAGGGAGGCCATGCAGCGTAGGTTTGCTGAGGCATTCGGTCCGGAGTCCTCTGGGTCACTAAAGACGACATGGTCCGCAGCCACCTCCTCCCAGCCACGTACAAGTCCATGTGTTTTTTGGGACTGATCCCTTAAAGACTGCTGCTGATGCTGAGTGCCAGGCTCCACCTCCATACTGACACAATCTTCCTCCTCCTCCTCGTCCTCTTCCTGTGTGATCGGCGGGCACGCAGGAACACTGTCTGGATAAACGGGGCCTTGAGAGCTAAGGAAGTCCTCCTCTTCCTGCCTCTGTTCTGCCTCAAGTGCCCTGTCCATTATTCCACGCAGTGTGTGCTCCAACAGGTGGACAAGGGGGACAGTGTCACTGATGCATGCACTGTCACTGCTCACCATCCTCGTGGCCTCCTCAAATGGTGACAGGACAGTGCATGCATCCCTGATCATGGCCCACTGGCGTGGGGAAAAAAAAACAAGCTCCCCAGACCCTGTCCTGGTGCCATAGTCGCACAGGTACTCATTGATGGCCCTCTGCTGCATGTGCAGCCGCTGCAGCAGGGCCAGCGTAGAGTTCCACCTGGTGGGCATGTCACAGATTAGGCGGTTCTTGGGCAGGTTAAACTCCTTTTGGAGGTCCGTCAGCCGAGCACTGGCATTATATGGCCGGCGGAAATGCACACAGACTTTCCTGGCCTGCCTCAGGACATCCTGTAAGCCCGGGTACCTGCCCAAGAACCCGCTGCACCACCAAGTTAAGGACGTGAGCCAAACAGGGCACATGGGTCATTTGTCCCTGTCGGAGGGCAGAGAGGAGGTTGGTGCCATTGTCGCAAACCACCATTCCTGCCTTAAGTTGGCGTGGCCTCAACCACCTCTGAACCTGCCCCTGCAGAGCTGACAGAACCTCTGCCCCAGTGTGACTCCTGTCCCCCAAGCACACCAGCTCAAGCACCGCATGGCATCTTTTGGCTTGCGTACTTGCGTAGCCCCTTGAACGGCTACGGAGCACCGCTGGTTCCGAGGACAAAGCACAGGAAGAGGCCATGGAGGAAGAAGAAGAGGAGGGGGTGGAGGAGAGAGGTGTGTCACAATCATTAGCATTTTGGAGGCGTGGTGGCGGAACAACCTCCAACACTACTGAACCTTGTCCTGCATCCTTCCCAGCTGCCAGCAGAGTCACCCAATGCGCCGTGAAACTTAGGTAACGTCCCTGTCCATGCCTGCTGGACCATGAGTCAGTGGTAATATGCACCTTACCGCTGACCGCCCTATCCAGCGAGGCATGGACATTGCCTTCCACATGGCGGTAGAGAGCCGGAATCGCCTTCCGTGAGAAAAAGTGGCGTTTGGGTACCTGCCATGAGGAACCGCACATTCCACAAACTCATGGAAGGGGGCAGAGTCTACCAACTGAAAAGGCAGCAGTTGAAATGCTAGCAATTTTGCCAAGCTAGCATTCAACCGCTGCGCATGTGGATGGCTGGGAGCAAACTTCTTTCGGAGGTGCAGCAGCTGGGGCAGGGAAATTTGCCTGGTACAATCTGACATCGGTGTACCAAAAGCAGATTGCCCACAAGTACTTGGCTGTGACACACCTAATTCTACACCTTCATTCCTCTCAGTGCAGGTCTCAGAGAGGACTGAAGGTATAGTGGGGTTTTAGATCTCAGCTGATGAGGAGCAAGGAGAGGTCCTCTTTGTTCTTTATATATATAAAACACAAAGCGCTGTGATGCTAAATAGCTGATAATTACACATAAAACCAAGTGAGGCTGCTATCAAAAGAGAGTGTTTTCAGAGTCACTTAAAAAGAATAAATAATGATATTTGAAGCGCTTCACAATGTGCATGAAAATGAATATATAAAAATAAATATAAATATAAATAGTCAAATAAATCCAGCGGTGAGTAAAAATTCCTAAAAAATCCAGCAATCAAAATAGTGTAAAATTATAAAAAAATTAGTGACACCAAATGTGTAAAAAATTCACATAAAAAATCCACATAGAAATAAATATATAGGGATGTATTCAGAAGGTTCAATTATACAGGTGTAGAATCCTGATTGGTATAGAGCTTTTGATCACTAGCAAAGCTGTTTAAAAACACTTGCTTAATCAAGGTGCTCATTGACCTTCAAAGTAACAATGTGCTTTCTGCTTCTATTCACAACCAATGTGAGAATCATAAACAGGCAGATAAGAGAAAAAAACAATCATTGTGCAATAGTTAGGATACCAAGGTACACAGGCAAACTTCAATCCACTCACGTGTGCCTTATAATGATAAGGCATATGCAGGTTTTACTATAGCAGTCAGCCGCCTTAGACAGGAGCAGATTCAGTGCAGTACACTGTGTGATACTGCTGATCTGCACAGAGCGTCCTTGGCTCCTCCCACGCGTTACATCACAGTCACGTGACTTTTTCAAGGATCCTTGAAAAAGTCACGTGACTGTGATGTAACGCGTGGGAGGAGCCAAGGACGCTCTGTGCAGATCAGCAGTATCACACAGTGTACTGCACTGAATCTGCTCCTGTCTAAGGCGGCTGACTGCTATAGTAAAACCTGCATATGCCTTATCATTATAAGGCACACGTGAGTGGATTGAAGTTTGCCTGTGTACCTTGATATCCTAACTATTGCACAATGATTGTTTTTTTCTCTTATCTGCCTGTTTATGATTCTCACATTGGTTGTGAATAGAAGCAGAAAGCACATTGTTACTTTGAAGGTCAATGAGCACCTTGATTAAGCAAGTGTTTTTAAACAGCATTGCTAGTGATCAAAAGCTCTATACCAACCAGGATTCTACACCTGTATAATTGAACCTTCTGAATACATCCCTATATATTTATTTTTATGTGGATTTTTTATGTGAATTTTTTACACATTTGGTGTCACTAATTTTTTTATAATTTTACACTATTTTGATTGCTGGATTTTTTAGGAATTTTTACTCACCTTTTTGTTCTTTGGTGTGGGTCTTTTAGATACGCTTGCCAACGAACTGCATGGCAGGTCAACATATGTCTGGTCATGCATGTGGTACCCAAGCGGGAGATGTTTTGGCCACACGAGATACGCTTGAGACATATGTTGCAAATAGCAGCGGTGCGATCTGATGCACTCGTCTCAAAAAAGGCCCACACCAAAGAACTTTTTGAATAATGAGCAGAGACTGCAGCGCCCTGCATATGTGGAGCTTTGGGGTGTGATGCAGTCAATGTGCTGCCCTTAGGCTGGCCCCTGGAGGGCATCCTGCCTTGTTGGTGATGTGCTGCCTCCTCCTCCTCCTCCTCTTCCTCTCTCCTATCAGGCATCCACGTTGAGTCAGTGACCTCATCATCCCCTCCCTCCTCATCACTGGAGCAAACCTGGCAGTATGCTGCAGCAGGGGGAGCATGACTGCCAGATTGCTGTCCTTCTTGGGCACGCCCTCTGTCTGTGCTCATGTTACTGCCTTCATCGAGCTCAGTATCATCATCAGAGCCTTCCAAACGCTGGGCATCCTCCTGGAGCATGTACCCAACACTGTGGTCAAACAGTTCGAGGGACTCCTCAGGAGGACATGGTGGGGCTAGGAAAGGAGTCACTGATGACATTGAGCCAAGGGAAGAGGCCGCTGTTTTGCCAGACAAAGTACCCTGGGCATGGGTGAGAGAGGATGAGGAGGATGAGGACGGCTTGGTCATTCACTCGACCAAGTCTTCCGCGTGTTGCGGCTCAACACGGCCAGCTGCCGAAGAAAAGGCCAAGTGTGTCCCACGGCCATATGTTGATGAGGATGCACCGTCTCCACGACCAGCACTAGACACAGAGCCTGCTTGCCCTCTCTTATTGGCTTGTGACTGTCTGCCTCTCCTTCTTGGCCTTCCAGACATACTAATGGCCTGTAGCTGCACTAAGCTGGGATATATATATGTACTGATACTGCAGCTAGCAAAATCAACTGCCTGCCTGTAGTATGAGAACACCACCAACCTTCTACAGGTAGCTTTAGCTGAACACTGGGCAGAGCTTGCAAAAAACTAACTTGTAGCTTTTTTAGCTGCCTGCGGTAGTGATAGGATCAGGAAAACACCACCAACCTTCTACAGGTAGCTTTAGGTGAACACTGTGCAGAGCTCGCAAAAAAATAACTTGTAGGTTTAGCTGTACACTGTGAGGTGGGCGCACCACACTAACTTGTAGTTTTAGCTGAACACTGTGAACAGGACGCACAGCACTAACTTGTAGTTTTAGCTGAACACTGTGAGCAGGACGCACTGCACTAACTTGTAGCTTTAGATGAACACTGTGCAGAGGTCTCACTACACCAACTTGTAGGTTTAGCTGAACACTGTGAGCAGGACGCACAGCACTAACTTGTAGTTTTAGCTGAACACTGTGAGCAGGATGCACAGCACTAACTTGTAGTTTTAGCTGAACACTGTGAGCAGGATGCACCCCACTAACTTGTAGGTTTAGCTGAACACTGTGAGCAGGACGCACTGCACTAACTGTAAATAGTCTAGCTGCCTGACTGTGGTACTAATAGGATCAAAAGAACACCAGTAATTTTATTCAGGTAGCTGTAAATACTGTAACAAGACAAGCCTGCCTGTCACTAAGAAGATAACAGGAATGGATCTAGCTGAACACTGTGAGCAGGACACACTGCACTAACTTGTAGTTTTAGCTGAACACTGTGAGGTGGACGCACCACACTAACTTGTAGGTTTAGCTGAACACTGTGAGCAGGACGCACCCCACTAACTTGTAGGTTTAGCTGAACACTGTAAGCAGGACGCACTGCACTAACTGTAAATAGTCTAGCTGCCTGACTGTGGTACTAATAGGATCAAAAGAACACCAGTAATTTTCTTCAGGAAGCTGTATATACTGTAACAAGACAAGCCTGCCTGTCTGTAAGAAGATAACAGGAACGGATCTAGCTGAACACTGTGAGCAGGACGCACTGCACTAACTGTAAATAGTCTAGCTGCCTGACTGTGGTACTAATAGGATCAAAAGAACACCAGTAATTTTCTTCAGGTAGCTGTATATACTGTAACCAGACAAGCCTGCCTGTCAGTAGGAAGATAACAGGAACGGATCTAGCTGAACACTGTGAGCAGGACGCACTGCACTAACTGTAAATAGTCTAGCTGCCTGACTGTGGTACTAATAGGATCAAAAGAACACCAGCAATTTTCTTCAGGTAGCTGTATATACTGTAACAAGACAAGCCTGCCTGTCAGTAGGAAGATAACAGGAACGGATCTAGCTGAACACTGTGAGCAGGACGCACTGCAGTAACTGTAAATAGTCTAGCTGCCTGACTGTGGTACTAATAGGATCAAAAGAACACCAGCAATTTTCTTCAGGTAGCTGTAAATACTGTAACAAGACAAGCCTGCCTGTCAGTAGGAAGATAACAGGAACGGATCTAGCTAAACTGAATACAGTGTGTATATATATATATATATATGCAACACCTGGGATGCATATATATACACAATACACTGTAAGTGCAGCTAAACTGACTGACTGTTCTGCCTAATCTATCTAACTCAAATCAAATGACACTGTCTCTCTGTCTATCTCTTTCAACGCCGGAACACACACTACACAGGGCCGTCGTGCAGGCGGCCTTATATAGTGTGGGGCGTGTACTAAATCCCCTGAGCCAATTACGGCTTTCTGTTCAGACGGCGCTGTGATTGGCCAATCATCAGCCAGCAATGCACTGCGATGCTGCAGTGAATTATGGGCCATGACGCGCCACACGAATTTGGCGCGAACGGCCCATATCGTTCGCAATTCGGCGAAGCAGCGAACAGACGATGTTCGAGTTGAACATGGGTTCGACTCGAACACGAAGCTCATCTCTACCTATAATAGGACTTCTTGCAATATGTGTTACAACGTTGGGGCTTTGGGGACTCAATCCTCACTTGGTTGGTGGCTCTTTTCTCATCCCCCTCTGCCACTGTCTGCTACTCAAGTTGTGTTTCACCCTCATACCCCATATATTGAGGATCGAGACAGGGGTGCCTGCTATAAACTAAACTTGTTTGCAGATTATGTCCTTCTGACTCCTACTAACCCGATAGTCTCCATTTAGGCTTCCACCTAAACTGAGCCCCCCTTCCGTCAGCCTCTCAATGGCATATAGCCTAAAACTTTGGGACTCAGTACAGTGCTTAGGCAGACTCATGTCGCCGTTTCTCCCTCTTCTTCCAATCCTAAACAATCCCATGTTCCCTGCGGGATTTAAAAAAAAAAAACACACTTTCTCATGGTGGCCTGCACACAGGTTTTCCCAAGTTCGACATTTTCTTGGGTCACGCACCTTCCCCTCATGGTCCTCCATCCAAGAAACCCATGAGGCCCCCCTCAGTGGAACTTTTCCACTACATTCAACTGTGACACTGGATAACCTCTCTAAGGCACCATGATACCTTCCCATACCAGAAAACAGCCTTCAGGCACATCTTTATGCACTCCCCAGGTGCCCCCGGCACTACCTCTGATTTATCCCTCCCTCAACACAAGCGGAGCTCCTGCCCCACTTTCCTACATGCTCAAGTGGGAGTAAGACCTATCCCCTATTCAGGCCCGGACTGGGACAAAAAATAGGCCCGGGCATTTTAGGCTGAGCAGCCCATTTTTTATTTTTTTTATTACAGTTTAGGGAAGCATGAAATGTTTGTTGTTTAACCAACAATGAATCTATCTATCTATGGTCACCGCTGCCACCCCCTATTCAGGTGCCTAACCCCTTTTCGGGCGCTGGGCACCTAAATTACAGCGGTGGAGGTGTTTTTTGAAAGCACCTGATTAGAGCCATAGGCTCTAATATATTAGAGCCTATTAGAGCCATAGTCTCTAATAGGCGTCCAAAAAGTTGAACAGCGGGGCGCCATGCTGGGCATTTGCTGTTCACTCAGCGTTGTGTCATTTGCTATCCTAACACTTAACCGCTTCTTAGCCAATCAGGTGCTCGGGTCTGTTATCTGTCTGTCACCTGATTGGCTGACATGACAGGTGCTGTGATTGGACAGCGCCTATCAGGCGTCCAATCATAGCAGAGGATGGGAGAAGACATCAAGCGTGGAGGACATCGCCACCGTGACCCGCTGCCCCACCGAGACAGGTAAGTGGCGGGCGGGGGATGCACACTGGCAGAAATTGGTGGACACAGTAGCGGCAGTTGATCAGCTTGTAGCGGCAGTTGATGGGCACACTGGCAGCAGTTGATGGGCACAGTAGCAGCAGTTGATGGGCACACTGGCGGAAATTGATGGGCACACTAACAGCAATTGATGGGTACAGTAGCTGCGTTTGATGGCACAGTGGCGGCAATTTATGGGTACAGTGGCTGCGTTTGATGGCACAGTGGTGGCAATTGATGGCACAGTGGTGGCAATTGATGGCACAGTGGCGGCAATTGATGGGCACAGTGGCAGCAATTGATGGGCACAGTGGCGGCAATTGATGGGCACAGTGGCTTTGTTTGATGGGCACAGTGGCTGCGTTTGATGGGCATAGAGGCTGCGTTTGATGGCACAGTGGCGGCAATGGATGGGCACAGTAGCTGCGTTGATTTGATGTTTTTTTTTCAGTTTGTTTGCGGCCCCCCAAAAATTTTGAGCACCAGCTGCCACTGGTTCAGATTAGGATCCAAACACACCTAAGCTCACCCCTGCCAAGGGGAATGCTGCAGCTGGCTTTAAGGCTTCAGCCCGGGTTCACACTACTGCGGTGTGAGACACCACGTGTAATTCGCACAGGAATCACAGCACGTTCCTGTGTGAATTACATGTGGTGTCTCTGGGGTGTGATTTGAGCCATGGATTTGTATGACTCAAATCGCACTGCATTCACATCAAACTGGTGCAGAACCCTTTATTGTCCACACCAGAATCAGAATGCATGGGTGTTCACACCCATGCGATCTGATTTGGCAAACTGCGCTGCGTTTTGCAACTCGATTGCCAAGTGTTTTTAACTTGACATACACTTTGCAATTGGTTCACATGGACAGGTTGCGATTTTAGATGCAGTGCTGAAACCACAGCAAATTTGCTGTGAATTCGCACCACATCTAGTGTGAACCCAGGCTAAGAGATAACAGTGAATTTTAGGGCACATTAAAAATATATTACCCACAATTCTATATAATATAATCTAAAAGGTGTCCTGAATTAAAGTGTATGTATAATTTTTTGCTAACACTGAACTTACCCAGCCAGCTAGTACTAAATATACCACAATTACAAACACAAAAGAAAAAAAAAAACATATATACACTTTAAATTCAGGACACCTGTTGGGCCCAAGAACTGTCCCTCTCTCACACAATGTTTTACACCTGCATTTACACACAGCATGATGAGAGCATGATTTGGTCTGGTTAGTGGTCTCTTTTACACAGTAAAGAGTGATGCTGAACTACCTGAGTGCTCTCATCATGCTGTGTGTAAAACAAATTTTTTTTGCAAAGAGGCAGGCTGGCATCACTTACTTTCTAGCAGTCTTGTCCAGGCCCTGGTTTCTGTGGCTGCAGATACACCTTTCCGACATCAGGCAGAAGGGGATTCCTTCAGGCAGCTCTTCCCCCTTCATGGTCACCTGACCCCATTCATTTCCGCCCCCTGAACTGAATAGTAGGACGGCCGCGGAGCTGACCGTGGTGAGGCCGGGTGAGCGGCCCGACCCACGGAGCAGCCCAGATGCCTTGGGAGTGGGCGGTGGGGACTGGTGACCCCGGCCAGATAGACATGGATGTGGCCCTCTCCGCGGAGCCGGCCGCAGAGAGGCCGGCATTGCGTGAGCAGGGCCGGCTCAAGCAGCTGCCCAGGAAGTCAGTCAGGACCGATATTGACATGTGGCCCAGCAGCCCCTGCCCACCGGGCATATGCCCGGTGTGCCCTATGGCCAGTTCGGGCCTGCCCCTATTGATCTGGCAGATTGGAACAAAGCCTGGTCCAGCATAGCAAAATACTCCTTCAATATGACCACACTAGAGGCGGCCTAAAAGGTCCTCTTCTGCTGATACTGGATCCCGGCTGGTATTGCCAAATCGAATCCATTGCACAGTCACAGATGTTTCCGAGGATGCGGCCAGCGAGGAGATTAATTTCATATGTGGTGGTCCTGTCGAGGGACTTTGGACTCTTATACACCATTTTTCATATACAGTACCTATCGGCAAGGACGCTAAGTTAACACTGTTCAATTGTCCGACCCCGGGCCTATTTTCCCACCAACAGAAATTGGCCACCTACTTATTTATTGCCAAGCGTGTGATTGCCAGGGCCTAGAAAAAGCCTGCTGTCTTGTTTGCAGAGGTGAAGAGCATCCTGATGACCCTCAGGATCAATGAGAAGATGACCAGTATCCTCCATGACTCCCATGCTAAATTTCTTAAGATGTGGTCCCCGTGGTGGTCCTATGCTCTTCCAACCCTGCATCCGACCAGCTTGGGCCTTCCCACCTAAAATATTTCAATCCCCTGCCTGGTTGAACTCTCTCAACTCTCTCTCTCCAATCTTTTCTCCTCTCCTTTCTCTTCACTTCTCCCCACCCCCCCTCCCCCATTTTTTTGTGTTCTATTAGTCCCCCCTTTTAGTGGACCCATCCACTCCCTACACCATCCTAGCCCCTGGACCGTGGGTTCCAGGCACCCTGTGTTTTCCCCTGGCTCCAGTCGGATTTTAGTTCAATATAGTACACATTATAGGCAAGTTCTGTTTGGAGCTTTCTGTGGCTCTATATATTGTGCTTACTGTTTATATCCCCTGTGTGGGAATTCTGTTTTTGTATATGTGAATATACCTCAATAAAAATATTGTACCAGAAACAGAAGCAGATTCCTTGGCTGTAAAAGATAGGAGGGTTTAATCCCGCTTTAAGGCTGTCAGCAGATCAGCTTCTACAAACCTGGTAGTGCCTATAAATATCTACAGTAAAAATGGGAAACTGAGCATGGTGAGACAGGGTATTACTGTTTATTTTAACAGTATAGTCATTTATTTTAATTTTTTTACATAGCTATACCTGCAAAGGGGGCCAACCTGAAGTGATCTAGAAGGACTTAAAGGTGTTGTAAAACCTCTAGGTTTTCCACTTTAATGCATTCTATGCATTAAGGTGAAAAAACCTTTTGTGGTGCAGCTGCCCCCCAGAGCCCCCCTTTTACTTACTTGAACTCGATCTTTCCAGCGACGAGAAGGAGCCCAGCAGTTCCAGCCGTTGTGCTGAGTGCTCATTAGATACATTGATAGCAGCAGGAGTTATTGGCTCCCGCTGCTGTCAATCACATCCAGTGACACTGGAGCCAGGGGGCAGGGTCGTGTCCTGCTGTCTGTGTCAATTGATTTGGGAGCGCGCCCGCATAAGTGCCCCTATGGAATGCAGCTCTCCGTAGGGGCACTCGATGCGGAGAAGGAGCCAGGAGCGCCGCCAGGGGATCCCAGAAGAGGAGGGTCAGGGCCACTCTGTGCAAAACCCTTGCACCGAGGAGGTAAGTATTATTATTATTATTATTATTGTACAGGATTTATATAGCGCCAACAGTTTATGTATCGCTTTACAACTTGAGGGTAGACAGTACAAATACAATACACTTTGATACAGTAGGAATTAGAGGGCCCTGCTCCTTAGAGCTTACAATTTAAGAGGGAAGGTCAAGAGATACAAGAGGTAATAACTGTGGGTGATGTGCTGATTGAGAAGATAAGTGTACAGTTGTTAGGTGGGGGCCAGATAGGCTTCTCTGAAGAGATGAGTTTTCAGGGATCGTCTGAAAGTGGATAAAGTAGGAGAAAATCGGACGGATTGGGGTAGAGCATTCCAGAGGATGGGGGAGGCTCTGGAGAAGTCCTGAAGGCGAGCATGGGATGAGGTGACAAGGGAGTTTGAGAGCAGGAGGTCTTGGGAGGAGCGAAGAGAACGATTAGGTTGGTATTTTGTGACTAGGTTAGAGATGTAGCTGGGGGCCAGGTTATGGATGGCTTTGTAAGTTATAGTTAGTATCTTGAATTTAATTCGGTGACTGAGTGGCAGCCAATGGAGGGATTGGCAGAGGGGTGTAGCAGACGCTGAGCGGTTTGTGTGGTGGATGAGCCTGGCAGCAGCGTTCATGACGGACTGAAGTGGGGATAGCCTATTTAGAGGTAAACCAATGAGGAGGGAGTTGCAGTAGTCGAGGCGGGAGATGACCAGGGAGTGAATTAGAAGCTTTGTGGTGACATTGGTTAGGAAGGGGCGTATCTTGGAGATGTTGCGGAGATTGAGGCGGCAAGCTTTGGATAGTGATAGAATGTGGGGTTGAAAGGTTAGTTCAGAGTCCAGGATTACACCTAGGACCCTGGCGTGGGGAGATGGGTTGATAGTTGAGCCGTTGATAGTGACAGGGAAAGCAGGGGAAGTGGCACCTGAGGGAGGAAATATCGGTTTTGGATAGGTTGAGTTTGAGGAAGTGATGTGACATCCAGGCTGATATGTCTGCTAGTAAGTTGGTAATGCGTGAGGAGACAGATGGAGAGAGCTGGGGGGTGGAGAGATAGATTTGGGTGTCATCAGCGTAGAGATGATATTTAAAGCCGTGGGAGGCAATCAACTGACCCAAGGAGGTGGTGTAGATTGAGAAAAGGAGAGGTCCAAGAACAGAACCTTGGGGGACCCCAACGGAAAAAGGAAGAGGAGAGGAGGAAGTAGAGTTGTAAGTGACACTGAAGGAGCGGTGTGATAGGTAGGATGAGAACCAGCGAAGAGTACAGTCACGGAGACCAAAGGAGTGGAGTTTTTTGAGGAGGAGGGGGTGGTCCACTGTGTCAAAGGCAGCAGAGAGATCAAGGAGAAGTAGTACAGAATAGTGTCCATTGGCTTTAGCCATTAGTAGGTCATTTGAGAGTTTAAGGAGAGCAGTTTCCGTGGAGTGTTGAGGGCGAAAACCGGACTGGAGGGGATCAAGAAGTTTATTCATGGTCAGATGGTCGCTTAGTCGATTGTAGACCAGTCTTTCAAGAAGTTTGGAGGAGAAGGAGAGTAAGGAGATGGGACGTAACTTGTTGAGATTGGTGGGATCCAGTGAGGACTTTTTTAGTATGGGGATGACTAGCGCATGTTTTAGAGAGTTTGGGAAGATGCCACAAGAGAGGGAGAGGTTGAAAATGTTAGAGTTAGAGAGTGTAGAATCGAGTCAGAGGGTGAGCGTAGCATTTGCGAGGGAACAGGATCCAGGGGGCAAGTGGTTAGATGGGTGCTAGATAAAAGTTTAGCAACCTTAGTAATAGTAGCAGGGTTGAATGAGGGAAGTAATGATTGTATCTGTGGACATGGGGTGTTGCATGGGGGAGGTTTTTGCGCATTGGTGATCTCCTCATGAATTGTATCAATCTTAGTTTTGAAGTGATTATGACATGTTTGTTATTTAAAATAAAAAAAAAGACCTTTACAATCACTTTATTTTCTGACTAAAGTTACACTTTAAGGATCTTGGTAAGAAATCTGTAACTTGTACAGAGAAACCTGCACTATTCAGATGGTGCTACTTTAAAAATGCATACAATAATGTCAGTATGGCAGGTTCAGCCTGATCAAATTCATAGAAGAGAGCCATGGTTGGGAGCCATCTAACCAGATTCACAGGAAGAACTTCAGCATGTTGTGTTATGGTTAAGTAGTGGTTTTACCTTTCACACAGTGTCATGCCCACTTTTCCTATGGTATCTCATAGAGTACATAATGTTTTTTATGTCATGACATACATTTGATTTTTGCCCTTTTTTGGGAAATTTACAGGTGGAGGTATGTAATGAGTCCAGTGACTGCCCAGAGAACCAGTATTGCCACTCTACATCCCTGTCTGCTGAATGCCGGCAATGTAAAGAAAATGAAATGGTGAGGAGTCTATTAAAACTAAAATTAAAAAATAAAAATTACATATTTGCATTGTATATGTGTTCACTGAGTTTACAGACATAATAACGGAAACTCATCTGAAACCCCACAAAGAGTTTAAACAGAACTATAGGCAAGTACAGTAGCTTGAAATACATACAGTATGTGTTATCTGTTTTACCTGCCAAAAGTTATGTGATTCCAGTTAGTCACACTGGGAGCCAGTCACCCTTACCAGACAGCAAAGTCGGGTCCTTGATTCAATTTTTCTGTACTTCAGTTAAAGCAGTACCACTTCAGTTAAAGCAGAACACCAACTGTGACAGACAGGATTATGAAGAGGCAGTATGAGGTCATCCATGTGTTATTTGTGTAGGGGCATGCCTCTGAAATAAAATAATATAACTCATAATGAAGGCAGCAGAAAACTGCAGTACCACTGTACTGGTTCTCAAGTTCCCCTCATGGAATTGTAGTAACAACTGAGGTAGGGTAATGGCTCGTATACATTATAAGAAAATTTTTGTATGATTTTCGTATAGTGTGTACACAATTTTCGACGGCCGATGCCGACTTTCCGTACGAAAATTCCCGAAGGGACAAACTCCAAAATTTTTCTCGTAAGGGAACAGAATGAACTATTTTCATTCAATGTGTACCATTTTCGTACGATTTTCTTACAAGAAAAATCAGAAAAGAAAGACTTCCCAGAGAACCAGTATTGTCAGGATATCTTTTAACCACTTTGCACATGATCAGAAACAATAAACAACAACAAAAAGGTTTGTCGTATGTGAATTTTCGTACGAATTTTCGTTCATCGGTTCCGATTTGCTGTGAAGCAATGGGAGAAATCATTCGCCCAATTTTCTTATAGTGCATACCCCACTTAACTTATTGAAGGAGCAAGATATCTATATACGGCCATGTATTACCTAGGTAGTTCCAAAGTTATCACCAAATAAACAGACCCATAGTGAAAATGTTAAAATTGCTCAGGTCCATAAAGGGTATAACGGTACAAGAGCCAAAGTGGTTAAAAGATATCCAAACCCAAGAACAAAAATATGTAAAGTGGTAAGTGTCTGACTATTCTTAAAAATGTCCTGTCCCCCTCAGTTCCTACCTATCCTACATACTCTGTATAAAAAAGATCTGTGTGCACTTAGTGATAACTGTTGGGGCAAGTCCTCACCTTATATCTGCCTGTTCACACACCCAAAGATTCATTGAGACACCATTCCTTGTTTCAGATCACTGTCACTGTTTCATGCATGTGTATTTTTGTTTGTATATGTTCCTTTCACTGCATCTTACATTTTTGGTTTATTTTCTTGCATTTCGTAAATTTTAATTGAGTTAAAGAAAAAAAAAATTGTGCATTTAGCTATTTGTAACCCAGTCTGGTCCGGTCACATGAATCAGCAGGTTTGGCTCCCCTTTGTACAATAGCTGTGATTTCCTGATGCTGTGACATCACCCATAGGCCCCCATGGCCCAGCCTTTGTTGGCTCTCTCTCCTCTCCCCTGCAGCAGCCACTCTCTGACATCAGGAAACCAAAGCTTTTTTATACAGCTTATGCAGGATAGGTTGAAGTGAGAGGGAACATTTTTAAGAATATTTTGAGTTAGGCTTCACTGCCATTTTAAATCCTTTGGTTTTTCATTTAGATATTCTTTAATCAAGTCAGCCCTTATACCTATATACCCTTTATGAACCAGAGCATTTTTTACATGTTTACAATGGGCCTGCTTATTTGATGATAACTTTGAAATTGAGTACTGAATCTACCTCCTGAAATTCCTGATCTCAGTACGTCTGTAGTTAAAGTGGAACTTCAGTCATTTTTTCATCTTTCCATCTATTAAATCTTCTGCACTTGTTGTAACTTTGGATAGTAAATTATTTTTATTAAGATATTTTTCACATAAAAACATTCCATATCATTACATTTCAGAAAACCATATATATATGTACATATATATACGTATATATAAAACTAAACGTATATATGTACGTATATATAAAACTAAACACATAAAAACCACAACTAACATAATACAAGGATCAATCTCTTATAATCTTCCAAGAAGGTTAAAGATATTCCCCCGTCACCTCCCTTCAAAGAGGAAAAAAAGAAAAAAAAAACAACCTTGCAAATATATAGTGTGGTGTACCCCAATGCCCATTTCCCTTTATTTTAGTGACTCCCACTCCCTTATTTCTTATACCCAATTATGATTATCCTATATTCCATATCATGTCCCTAATATATGTATATGTTTTTACTGTATCTTCCCCTATTATATTTGCTTTGAAGAGGAGAAAGTCGCAACTCTCTACCAACATTATATTTCTCCTAAGTGGGAAAAAAAATATTTTGTATCCACCCACCAATTAGTCAAAATCTCCAACTACTAAAATATTAATTAAGTGTTTTCTCATCATTTCCCTTTATTTTTCTCTTTTCCCTTTTACATACATCCCCCCCACCACTTTACCCATGTGTAATAAATAAAATCCTACATCTATGTCATTCTATTGTGTTCTCAAAGTGACTTCCTTTTTATATTTGTGTTAAAAAAAAAAGTGGGAGGGAGGAGACTGGGAGACACGAAAATCCTAATTCCTACCAATATAATTCACATACACCTGAGTTCGTCTAAATTCCAATCAGCTTTTCCAAGTATTGACATATTTTATTTTTGGAGGAAGTAATACATAAACCAGTCCTTTATCGTCGGGATATCTTTTGACTTGCACTGTTTCGGAATTAGTGCCTTAGCAGCATTCAGCATGAATGGTAAAATTGCTTCTCTATATTTCTTCCTTGGCATTGCCGTTGCATTGAACAGGCACTGCCAAGGGTCAAAATCTCAATCCCGCTAATCTTCTTTATCCACTCTATTACTTCCCTCCAATATGATTGGACTAGGGGACATTGCCACCATATATGAGCATGGGTTCCCTCCCCCCTGCATTCCCTCCAGCAAAGAAAAGGTAAATCAGGATTTATTTTATGCAATTTTAATGGGACGTAGTACCACTTCATTAATAGTTTATAGTTTATTTCTTTCATTCTTGTGTCCATTGACGATGAGTGAACATAATCATAGACTTTACTTCTCATTATTTCAGGCAGTGAATGGTTTAGTTCTAATTCCCAGCCTTCCAAAGGGTGCAAGGAGTCCTCATCTAGAGAGATCATCAACAGCCTATATACGCTGAAGATCCCTTGTCTATTTTTCCCCCCTTGGTCAACTAATCTTTCCCATGGATCCAACCCCCTTACTGATCAAAGGGGCTTTGATAGGGATCCTACAAAGTGTTGAAGTTGTCTATATCTCCATACATTCCAAGGCGTTGTACCATATTTTTCTCGTAATTCTGACAGTGAGCAGAGGGTATTTCCTTTCAGAACATCTTTTAGTTTTAGGTAGTCCAAAGAGGTCTATTTTAAATATAATTTATTATCCTTACCTGGAGGAAAACAATTATTACCCGTGAGGGGTATCAAAGGGCTATTGTTCTGCCAGGATCACTTTTAGAGAGCTTGTCCTACTTGATTTGATTGTAGCCGTAGCCGTTGAGTACTGCTTGGACCTTGAAGAAGGGGACATACCCCGATAGCTTGTCCTGAAAAATTGTATGTTAGTGCAAATAAAAAAAGTATCACGGACAGTACTCAATTTTCTCAAAGAGCTTGTCTCACATTCTAAGTGTCTCTACAGTAATTGGAGCCATATCTCTAGAGAGACCTCTATATTTACTTGGTATCCAAAAAATCGGACTCAGAGCTGAATTACTCAGCTCTGACTCAAGTGGCACCCATTTTTTATATGGAGAACCAAGGACCCAGTCCATAATTCTCTGTAATACTGCCACCTCATGATATTTTTCAAAATCTGGAAGAGAAAGTTCCCCCCTCTCCTTTGGTCTATTCAAGATTTTATAGGCAATACGATTCCCTCTGTTATTTTTGTAATATCAATCTAAGAGTTTTGAAGTATGCCACGGGAATATTTATCAGAAGACAATGGAAAATATACAGAGCTTTTTGGAGATTCATCATTTTAATCATGCTTATCCTACCAAACCATGACAGCTTGTGGCCAGGGTAGCCTTTCAAATCTTGTTTGATTTTATTCAATAAAGGAATATAGTTATCCTGATATAAATCTATTATTTGTGTAAACAAAAACACTCCCAGATATTTCAAACCTCTCTTCCTCCACGTAAAAGGGTATAGGGTTCTAAGATCCCTACCTTCACCTGAGAGAGTGTCAGGAACTGTTCCATCCGCTGGTAATATCTGTTATTTGGCATGCAGTACTGAGGTCCACCAGCAGGTGTCTACTGGCAGTTTGGAACTGTCAGGAGAGCTTTTCCCTGTTAATGTTATGTCATCTTTGGGCCGCAGTACTGGCATCCACCAGCGGATGGATCCTGGCAGTATGGAGCAGGTATTCCCCTCTGCAGACAGGTGTCACCTGACTTTAATTAGCAGAGCTGCAGTATAAATACCCGGCAATTGCAAACTTATGTTGCCCTGGTATTGTCCTTGAGCCCTGATCTGCATCCTGTTACCCTGATCCTGTACCTGAAACCTGATTCCTGGAACCTGGAACCTGTTGATCCTGTTTCCTGTCCGTTACCTGAACCCTGAACCCTGGACTCTGGACTCTGAGCCTTGTACCTGACCCGTCCTTCCTGTCATCCATCCATCCTCTCTTGTCCTGTTTATCTCCCTTCCCAGCTACTGATTCCGTGTTTATGACCCCGGCCTGGCTTGACTACGATTCTGGTACTCCCTCTTGCTACATATGCTGGTTGGTTTTATATCACTGATTGTTTGGTTGTTCACTTGTATTTATGGTGTGTTCACATATGCACTTTCCTTAAATAAACTTACTTTCACTTATTTATGTCTGGTTCACTCCGTCGCAGTCACACAGTTCTGGTCGCATCTGGTTTATGACAGAATACCAGGGCCATCCCTGACCAGAAGTGGCTGCACAGGGGAACCATTTTGATTAGGTTGGTTGCAACCATGAATGCCGATGAGGTTATTTATTTTTCTCTGCTGGCATCTGAAAGTGGTGATTATTGCCGCCAGGCTTTGAAAGAATGGTCTAGTGACCAGGTGTTTGCCACTATACGTTTGGCTCACTCCCTGGTCGATCAGGGTTATATATTGTTTGGGGAGGTGCAGCCTTTGATCAAGCTATGTACTGAGCTGGCCCTGCCCTGTATTCCAGAGGGCCGTGATGATTTCACTCCTCCTTTCGATATGAATCAGGTTGTATCCCTAGTTTGGCTTTTTGAAGATGATCCAGATGATTTTTGTGAGCACTACTCAGCCTGTTCCCCACAGGTGATTGCTGAGTGCATTGTGTCTGCTCAGTCTTTTGTTAGACAGGGAGGTCTAAAAGCACAGTTTGACAACCTATATTTTCAGCATGGTCTGACATGATGCAAGCAGCTCCAGCCAAACAAACCACCTCTGCCACCAAACACCAACCTACCCAAATGTATGTTTCCCCATCACCCATGTCAACCGCAGTTGCAGCTCAGTATACGCTGCTGCCAACCAAATATTCATACCCAGTCTCTGCTCCCTGTACCTATCCTGCATTCAACCCACCCATCTCTTCCCTGCTGCCTGCAGACCCACACGAACTTCCTCCAGCTACTGTTACCTCTTCTTTGCCATATCCCAATCCTCCTCTCCAGTCTGCTGCACCCCTCACCTACCGATCTTCAGTGGCTAAGCCAAAGAAAAAACGAAAGTTTTTTCCAACCAAAACGATCCTGCCAGTAACCCAACCTGCCTCCGCACTAGCTAATCCAACCCATACCACCATGCCAGTGTCCAGTCTTGCCTCCCCGCCAGCTGATCTGTTCCAGCCTGATGTCCGGGAGTCTGCCCTCCAGCCTGATGTCCGGGTGTCTGCCCTCCAGCCTGATGTCCGGGTGTCTGCCCTCCAGCCTGATGTCCGGGTGTCTGCCCTCCAGCCTGATGTCCGGGAGTCTGCCCTCCAGCCTGATGTCCGGGAGTCTGCCCTCCAGCCTGATGTCCGGGAGTCTGCCCTCCAGCCTGATGTCCAGGTGTCTGCCCTCCAGCCTGATGTCCGGGTGTCTGCCCTCCAGCCTGATGTCCGGGTGTCTGCCCTCCAGCCTGATGTCCGGGTGTCTGCCCTCCAGCCTGATGTCCGGGTGTCTGCCCTCCAGCCTGATGTCCGGGTGTCTGCCCTCCAGCCTGATGTCCGGGTGTCTGCTGCCCAGCTTGAAGTGCCCATGCCTGCTGCCCAGCTTGAAGTGCCCATGCCTGCTGCCCAGCTTGAAGTGCCCATGCCTGCTGCCCAGCTTGAAGTGCCCATGCCTGCTGCCCAGCTTGAAGTGCCCATGCCTGCTGCCCAGCTTGAAGTGCCCATGCCTGCTGCCCAGCTTGAAGTGCCCATGCCTGCTGCCCAGCTCGATGACCCGGAGCCTGCTGCCCAGCTCGATGACCCGGAGCCTGCTGCCCAGCTCAAGTTGTTCCTGTCTGCTGCCCAGCTCAAGTTGTTCCTGTCTGCTGCCCAGCTCAAGTTGTTCCTGTCTGCTGCCCAGCTCAAGTTGTTCCTGTCTGCTGCCCAGCTCAAGTTGTTCCTGTCTGCTGCCCAGCTCAAGTTGTTCCTGTCTGCTGCCCAGCTCAAGTTGTTCCTGTCTGCTGCCCAGCTCAAGTTGTTCCTGTCTGCTGCCCAGCTCAAGTTGTTCCTGTCCGCTGCCCAGCTCAAGTTGTTCCTGTCCGCTGCCCAGCTCAAGTTGTTCCTGTCCGCTGCCCAGCTCAAGTTGTTCCTGTCCGCTGCCCAGCTCAAGTTGTTCCTGTCCGCTGCCCAGCTCAAGTTGTTCCTGTCCGCTGCCCAGCTCAAGTTGTTCCTGTCCGCTGCCCAGCTCAAGTTGTTCCTGTCCGCTGCCCAGCCTGGAGTGTTCCTGTCCGCTGCCCAGCCTGGAGTGTTCCTGTCCGCTGCCCAGCCTGGAGTGTTCCTGTCCGCTGCCCAGCCTGGAGTGTTCCTGTCCGCTGCCCAGCCTGGAGTGTTCCTGTCCGCTGCCCAGCCTGATGTGCCCACTGCCCAGCTGGACACCATGGACTTTCCTCAGCAACAGCTAGTTGGAGCGTCCGGAGGTCGCTCCTTTGAGGGGGGTACTGTCAGGAAATGTTCCATCCGCTGGTAATATCTGTTATTTGGCATGCAGTACTGAGGTCCACCAGCAGGTGTCTCCTGGCAGTTTGGAACTGTCAGGAGAGCTTTTCCCTGTTAATGTTATGTCATCTTTGGGCCGCAGTACTGGTGTCCACCAGCGGATGGATCTTGGCAGTATGGAGCAGGTATTCCCCTCTGCAGACAGGTGTCACCTGACTTTAATTAGCAGAGCTGCAGTATAAATACCCGGCAATTGAAGACTTATATTGCCCTGGTATTGTCCTTGAGCCCTGATCTGCATCCTGTTACCCTGATCCTGTACCTGAAACCTGATTCCTGGAACCTGGAACCTGTTGATCCTGTTTCCTGTCCGTTACCTGAACCCTGAACCCTGGACTCTGAGCCTTGTACCTGACCCGTCCCTCCTGTCATCCATCCATCCTCTCTTGTCCTGTTTATCTCCCTTCCCAGCTACTGATTCCGTGTTTATGACCCCGGCCTGGCTTGACTACGATTCTGGTACTCCCTCTTGCTACATATGCTGGTTGGTTTTATATCACTGATTGTTTGGTTGTTCACTTGTATTTATGGTGTGTTCACATATGCACTTTCCTTAAATAAACTTACTTTCACTTATTTATGTCTGGTTCACTCCGTCGCAGTCACACAGTTCTGGTTGCATCTGGTTTATGACAGAGAGTTTTCTCCATATTTAGTTCTTTCAAAATCTCTGGCAGTGTTTTTGTGGGATACGTTATATACAGGTAAAAGCCAGTAAATTAGAATATTTTGAAAAACTTGATTTATTTCAGTAATTGCATTCAAAAGGTGTAACTTGTACATTATATTTATTCATTGCACACAGACTGATGCATTCAAATGTTTATTTCATTTAATTTTGATGATTTGAAGTGGCAACAAATGAAAATCCAAAATTCCGTGTGTCACAAAATTAGAATATTGTGTAAGGGTTAAATTTTGAAGACACCTGGTGCCACAAACTAATCAGCTGATTAACTCAAAACACCTGCAAAGGGCTTTAAATGGTCTCTCAGTCCAGTTCTGAAGCCTACACAAACATGGGGAAGACTTCAGATTTGACAGCTGTCCAAAAGGCGACCATCGACACATTGCACAAGGAGGGAAAGACACAAAAGGTTATTGCTGAAGAGGCTGGCTGTTCTCAGAGCTCTGTGTCCAAACACATTAATAGAGAGGCAAAGGGAAGGAAAAACTGTGGTCAGAAAAAGTGTACAAGCGATAGGGATCACCGCGCCCTAGTCAAGATTGTGAAAAAAAACCCATTCAAAAATGTGGGGGAGATTCACAAGGAGTGGACAGCTGCTGGAGTCAGTGCTTCAAGATCCACCACCAAGAGACGCTTGAAAGACATGGGTTTCAACTGCCGCATACCTCGTGTCAAGCCACTGTTGACCAAGAAACAGCGCGAAAACCGTCTCACCTGGGCTAAGGAAAAAAAGAGCTGGACTGCTGCTGAGTGGTCCAAAGTCATGTTTTCTGACGAAAGAAAATTTTGCATTTCCTTTGGAAATCGAGGTCCCAGAGTCTGGAGGAAGACAGGAGAGGCACAGGATCCACGTTGCCTGAAGTCTAGTGTAAAGTTTCCACCATCAGTGATGGTTTGGGGTGCCATGTCATCTGCTGGTGTCGGTCCACTCTGTTTCCTGAGATCCAGGGTCAACGCAGCCGTCTACCAGCAAGTTTTAGAGCACTTCATGCTTCCTGCTGCTGACCTGCTCTATGGAGATGGAGATTTCAGATTCCAACAGGACTTGGCGCCTGCACACAGCGCAAAATCTACCCGTGCCTGGTTTACGGACCATGGTATTTCTGTTCTAAATTGGCCAGCCAACTCCCCTGACCTTAGCCCCATAGAAAATCTGTGGGGTATTGTGAAAAGGAAGATGCAGAATGCCAGACCCAACAACGCAGAAGAGTTGAAGGCCACTATCAGAGCAACCTGGGCTCTCATAACACCTGAGCAGTGCCAGAAACTCATCGACTCCATGCCACGCCGCAATAATGCAGTAATTGAGGCAAAAGGAGCTCCAACCAAGTATTGAGTATTGTACATGCTCATATTTTTCATTTTCATACTTTTCAGTTGGCCAACATTTCTAAAAAATCCCTTTTTTGTATTAGCCTTAAGTAATATTCTAATTTTGTGACACACGGAATTTTGGATTTTCATTTGTTGCCACTTCAAATCATCAAAATTAAATGAAATAAACATTTGAATGCATCAGTCTGTGTACAATGAATAAATATAATGTACAAGTTACACCTTTTGAATGCAATTACTGAAATAAATCAAGTTTTTCAAAATATTCTAATTTACTGGCTTGTACCTGTATAACATAACATCATCCACAAACGTGGATATCTTATGTTCCTGTCCTGCGACTTCTATACCCATAATTTTATGATTAGCTCTTATAGAGGCTAAAAGGGGTTCCAGGGAAAATACATAGAGTAAAGGCGAGAGTGGGCATCCCTGTCGTGTACCATTAAATAACCGAAGAGTCTCCGATAGAGTTCCATTAACTTGAATTTTAGCCGTAAGATTCTAGTACAAGGCCTCTATCCACCTCAGCATTTGCAGGCCCACACCGAATCTATGTAATGTCCGTAACATAAAATCCCAGTCTAATCTATCAAAGGCCTTTTCGGCATCTATTGATAGAAAAAGAGCAGGTTTCTTCCCCTTTTTTGCAGCATGTATCAATAAAGTTGTTCTTAATATATTATCTCTTGCCTCCCTCCCAGGAACAAAACCCGCTTGGTCATTCTCAATACAGTCAGACATAAGTGGTCTCAGTCTTTCAGCCAAGATCCGAGTGTATATTTTAACCGCTTCAGCCCCGGAAGATTTTACCCCTTCCTGACCAGAGCGTTTTTTGTGATTCGGCACTGCGTCGTTTTAACTGACAATTGCGCGGTTGTGCGACGTGTCTCCCAAACAACATTAACGTCCTTTTTTCCCAACAAATAGAGCTTTCATTTGGTGGTATTTGATCGCCTCTGCGATTTTTATTTTTTGCGCTATAAACAAAATAAGAGCAACAATTTTGAAAAAAATGCATTATTATTTACATTTTGCTATAATAAATATCCCCCCAAAATATATAAAAAAACATTTTTTTTTCCTCAGTTTAGGCCGATCGTATTCTTCTACATATTTTTGGTAAAAAAAATTGCAATAAGCATTTATTGATTGGGAATGGCTGGGGGAGTACCCTGAAAATGTACAGGATCTGTGGTAGAATGAGCATTTTAAATGCTGCTAACCTTCCCAACCAAGAAAGTTCACGTTTGGCAATATGTCTGGTTTGGATTTCGATTTTTGTAATAAGAGGTTTCAGGTTGGTGACTGCTAGAGAGCTAGTGGTATTGGTCAGGGTAATGCCCAGGTATGGTATACCTTTATCAGTCCATGAGTATGGGAGGGATTGTTGTAATATGAGACAGTCTTTGGCTGGTATCCCCAGATTTAGTATGAGGGATTTGGTGAAATTTACCTTATAATAAGAGATGTCTCCAAAGATTTTAAGTATGTCATGTGCCATAGGGAGTGAAGTAAGTGGGTTAGTTAGTAGCAAGACCACATCGTTCGCAAACAAGTTTATGACATGGGAGGTTGAACCAAAGTGAAAACCTGTTACGCTAGTATGTGTTCTGATGGCCTCCGCCAGGGGTTCAATCATGAGTTGGAGATAGGGGACAACCCTGGCGGGTTACATTGGTTATCTGGAAGGGAGTGGAGAGCATGCTGGACGTGTACACTGCCGAGGGGCAAGAATATAATGCTAGTACTGCATTCATTATATGACCACAGAATCCGAACTTAGACAAAGTCATTGACATGTACTTCCAGTGGACTCTATCAAACGCCTTCTCTGCGTCTATAGAAAGCAGCAGAGAAGGCGTTTTGAGTTGTTCAACATGGTGTATTACATTAATGATTCTCCTGGTAGCGTCTGATGTTTGTCTCCCCTTCACGAAGCCCATCTGGTCGCGTTGGTTAAGGGATGGAATAAAGTTTGCTAGGCGTTTGGCTATTAGTTTAGCATAAATTTTGATATCGGTGTTTAGTAATGGGATAGGACGAAAATTGGGTGGTGTATTAGGTTCTTTACCTGGTTTGGGAAGGTTGACCACATATGCTTGTAACATCTCTGGGGGGAATGCTGCTGTGTCTGCAGCCTTTGTGAAAACTGTTTGCATATGTGGTGCAAGGTAAACGTTTTAAAATATTCATTTGTGAACCCATCAAGTCCGGGCGATTTGCCATTTGGTAATGCATCTATAGCAGCTTTAAAAGGTGATAAGTTTACTAAAGCGCTGAAGTGGAAATAGTGAATCAAATTATGTGAGAATATATTATAAGATGCCCAAATAATAATGTGGACTACACAAATAAATGAATAAATATAAATAAATAATTGCGCTGATATTAACCTGCTAATAATACACTGCGTGCCTTAAAATACATAAATACCATGAATAAGCGAACTGTCAACAATTTATTAAGTAACTGTGAATAAATAATAAGCAGTCCTCCTGTGAATTATAAAAATACACTTGATGAGTGGATATGCACAAATAAATCATCCACTGATTGTGTAACAAAAAAAGTCCTCTGTAGTAAAATGACGGAACCTTATAAGTAAGCCCAGATGGATAGCAGTGGGTTCAATAATAAGTAAGCTTAGATGTATAGCAGCGGGTTCAATAATACCATTCCACTGCCGATGGTTTATGGTGGAGTTTCCAGCTTTCAGCGGACTTCCACGATATGTAAAACAAACACAGGAAACAAAGCCATTGCGCAGGGATCATACCAGAGTGATTTTAAATAAAATAATGATGATCTCACTCCCATTAGAATGATCGCATAAGAGAAAATGATCAGCTGCATTCAGCTACGTGCTGGAGGCTCCTCATCCACCGCCAGTGCACACACACAGACACTGCTGGAAACGTCACAGGCTCCTCCTCCCGACGCGTTGCGTCACCAGACACGTGACCCTTGAAAAATGGTTACTTATAAGGTTCCGTCATTTTTATAATTCACAGGAGGACTGCTTATTATTTATTCACAGTTACTTGTTGACAGTTCACTTATTCATGCTATTTATGTATTTTAAGGCACACGGTGTATTATTAACAGGTTAATATCAGCGCAATTATTTATTTATATTTATTCATCTATAGCAGCTACTATTTCAGCTGTGGTGAATGGGGAATTCAAGGAGAGAATTTGGGACTCAGAGAGAGAGGGGAAAATTTAGTTTCTGTAAGAAACCTTGAATGTTTTCGTTTGTGGGTTGGTATGTGGAGGGATCGTCTTTGATATTATACAGAGTACTGTAGTAAGTAGCAAATTGGTTTGCAATATCTTGCAGGTTGCTAATTTTGTGTTTGAGAGTGGGGTGTATTAAGTGGGCAATTCTCGTCTTGGTGTGAGCTGTTTTTTTTCTACTGGCTAAATACTTGCCTGCTCTATTGGCATTGGCATACGAATTCAGTTTCAGGCGTCTTAGGTGAAAATCATATCGTTGAGACAGTAAGTCTCTTAGTTTGTCTCTTAGTTGGGAGAGCTGTTGGGTAAGAGAGGTTTCGGGTGCCCGTTTGTTTTGCGTTTCTAGTGTATGTATGTTGGTTAGAATAGAGTTGAGATTGAGGGGGCGTGACCGGATGGGCGGGTGTGTGTTGAGAGGCAGCATGGAGTGAGTGAGAGCATGGACGCTGTGTGCTCCGTCCCCCCTCCGTTCTCATCTCTCTCTCCCCTGGCCGTATGAACGGCATACTGGATGGCTCTGGCTCCCTTGTCGCTCGGTGCCTCGCTGCCCCTCCTCTCTCTCTGCTAAAGGTGTGCTGAGGAATCCTCTGGGTGATATGTCATCCCCTGCACGCTGCTGTGAGACAAGCAGCTTTTTACTTTCACTTTCCCATCTCTACACTAGTCATGGAATAGAAGTCGGCCAGAGCTGGTACAGTATGGAGTTACTAATATAGTATCCAGATGCTGTTTTTTTGTTAGACAATCCTCAGACTAGAAGTAAATCCTGGTAATATGACATCTGTGTAGTAACAGAGTTATTTATGTGAGTCAGTGCGTTGACCTGCCTGCTGCTTGGGTAATACTAAGTCTGGGAGCAGACAGAGTGTGCTAATATAGGAAGCAAAGTATATTCTCCTCCTTTTTTTTTTTTTTTTTTTTTTTTTTTGTTTGTGTGCTGCTGACTAGCTAAAGCCCTGGGACCCCTGGGATTTTCAACAGATGCAAAGAGAGAGGTTTAGGTAGGGGTTGGGATACTCGGTATATATACCCCACTAACCGTATTTTTAATGGCGACTGCCTTAGCGGCATTTAACCAACTGTATAAAACTACGGTGTAGGTGGGGGGCTGCACTAATTTAAGTTGTAGCTGTGGAGTTTATGTGTGTAGGGAGTTGCCCCACACCTGCCATTTAAGGTATTGTAGCTTCCTTCTGTGTGAGCTCTCTTTTTTTTTTACGGGGGTGTATAAGAGTGTAGTGTGGAGAGACTTACCCCGCTTTATACACTTTATGGTATATGCTCTGTACAGCGGGTAGTTGAGCGCTGATGGGAGCAGCGGCTTCCCTTTCCTCCCCCTCTCTCCTTAGTTCCTTTTTGGATTTGTGGAGGACGTTGGTAACTGTCAGTCTCTAATTTGTTGCTGTTAGAGTATATTTATATCTATAAGCGTAAATGATGCAGAATCTACGTTCCTCTAAAGAGAAAAACCCGCAGCATGCGGCAGCAGTATCAGCAGCAGCAAAACTGGAGCAATATGCCCATGCCTCTGCTCTGACCCCTCCAAAAAAGGGGTCGCAGCAGAAGGGTCAACAAGGGGGGGCATCGGATAGGAAAAGCCAGGGCCAGCCTCAATTACAGCCCTTAGGGGCTGTGCCGGCTACCCAGCCTTCCAAATCTTTATGTAATAAAGGCCCAGGGCTAAGTGATCAAAACACAAACGTAAACTCGGAGCTAATAAATGACCCGAATTTACCCTTGAACAGAGAACCAACTATAACGGATGTATTCATGGCTGTAGGGGTATGTAGCGGCTCGCTTAAAGATCTTTGTGAACAAATGAAAGGTGTTAAAGCAGATCTGTTATTGGTTAGACAAGATCTGCAGAAAACGGCGGAGAGAACAACGGCCCTGGAAGAAAGAGTCAGTGGGCTAGAAGATAATGTGCTCCCAATAACCAAAGAAATAAAATGGCTGAAGGAACAGCTATCTAAACAAGCCTCTAAGTTAGATGAGATGGAGAACAGGAGTAGAAGAGATAATGTGAGGCTGATAGGTTTACCCGAAAGTAGTGAGGGCGCCAACCCAATTGCATTCCTAGAAAAATGGCTGGGGGAGCTAATCGGGAAAGAATCATTCTCGGCTTCGTTTTCCATCATAAGAGCTCATAGGATCCCTTTCAGGGCACCATCGGAGGGGGGCCACCCGAGACCCCTCCTCCTGAGATTTCTTAACTACCAGGATAAAGTAACCTTACTACGGAAGATCAGGGAAGCAGGGGAGGTTTTTTTTAAAGGAGCAAAAATATCGTTTTATTCCGACTTCTCTCCGGATTTGCAGAGGCGTAGGGCAGAGTTTACCCAGGCAAAACGCAATCTACAAAAATTTAAGTTGCCCTATGCTCTTTTATATCCGGCAAGGTTGCGGGTTGCGGCTCTGGGGCAGACTCTGTTTTTTAACTCCCCTTCTGAAGTTGAGAAGTGGCTGGAAGATAATAGGGAAAAAATCACGAATTTTACGTAGAGAATGGGGGAAGATATAATAGGCCGGGATATCAATAGGATGGCACGATAAGGCATTGGGAGGTACAGGGGCTGTATTTTTGTTTTTGTTCTTTTTCTTGTTCTTGCTTTTTTTTTTTTTTTTTCCCCACCCCTTTCTGCCATCTGTTAATGCTTTTTGTTATAAGGGGACGGGAGGGGATGGGTGCACACAGCTATTTGTGGGTAGGGTGGTGTGGGGCTGTGAGTGTAAGATTGGTGTAAAAGGTTGGTGTTAGTGTAAGAGGCAACGGTCATGGTAAACCCCCAGGGGGTACACCTAGATAGGTGGGTACGGGTGGGGGGGGGGGATGGGGTGGGAGGGTAGGGGAGGTTAGGTGGGGAGGGAAGGGAAGGGGTGGGAAGATGGGAGGGAGGGGAAATAGGATGGGTAAATCATTCCTTACGAACACTTATACCACTAGAAATTATAACGGAGGTATCCAGACCTTCCTTAAGATTATTTTTGCACATACAGGCACTTTTTATAGTAAATAGGTTTTTGGTTGTTCTACACGCACATGCAAGCACTGTCTATGGCAAGTTTATGCCCAAAGTAAGGCTAATATAGCCAAAATGAATACGTGGTCTAGTGGCCAAGCATGCACACACACGGAATTGTTATAACAGTCACTAGGAGGAGAAAAATTAGTTTTGGGTTAGGGTTATATATATTAAATTTCTCTTATATCTTTCTGTTATATACGTTTGTATATGTTGGGGTAAAGAATATTCCTCAGTCTTTAGATGTTAGCTAAGACTCTGAAAATAGGATCCTGGAATGTCAGGGGCCTAGGTACACCACTTAAAAGATTAGCAGTGTTCTCTATGATGGAGAGGTGCGGGGCTGATCTGGTCTGTCTGCAGGAAACCCACCTAACCAAGGAAACTATTCATCACCTACAGATGAAAAAATTTCAAACCCAATTTCATGCGGTTCACTCCTCCTACAGTAGGGGAGTGAGTGTTTTGGTAAAGTCTGGGGTGAAGTTTTCCTGCAGCCAGGTCAGGATAGACGAGTTGGGTAGATACATCTTTTTATTATGTTTTATTGAAAACGCCAGGTATGTGGTGGCAAATATATATATCCCTCCGCCCTTTAATCTGGATGTCTTGCTTAAACTGTATGAATTTTTGCTAGATAAAAAAGAGGTGCCGATTGTAGCAATGGGGGACTTCAACGAGGTTCTAGATAAAAGGCTGGATAGATTCCCACTACGAAAAAGCTCAGAGGACTCAGTAAAGAGTCGGTTAAGCTTTTTTCTGGAAGAAGTGGGATTAATGGATTTGTGGAGGGCACGGAACCCAGGCGTGCTGCAATATACTTGCTGTTCTGCATCTTACTCCGTGCTTTCAAGGATAGACCTAGCCCTAGGAAATGATAGGGCTCTCCAGATGGTAGAAAAAATAACATACTGGCCAAGAGGCATCTCAGACCACTCACCTATGGTAGTCATTTTAAATCTTGGGGAGCCTAGGCCCCGGAAGTACTGGAGTATAAGCCCGTACTGGTTTGAAATTATTAAAAAGACGGATGGGATACTTTCCTCCTTAAGGGAGTTTGTTGAGATCAATCAGGGAACGGTGTCCCCTTCTACGCTATGGGACGCCCTTAAGGCTTTTCTTAGGGGGGTCCTGATACAGCAGATAGCTACATTCAACAAAGAGGCTAGAAGGGAGGAGGAGAGCCTGTTGAGAGACGCTCTTGAAGCAGAAAACAACTATACTTGCAACCCAACCCCGGAGACGGAAAGTATCTGGCAAGAGAAACAACAAGCATATAAATCAGTGGTTATACAGAAAGCAGAAACCAGGCGGTTACTCCAAAGACAGGAATCTATGGTGGAGGGCGAGAGAATGGGAAGGACACTGGCTATGCTAGCAAAATCCAATGCAGCTCCATCCACGGTCCTCGCGATTAGATCCCAGAGCGGTGAGGTAGTATCAAGCACCTTAAAAATAGTACAAGCCTTCAGGGATTACTATAAAAAACTGTATTCCTCCCAGAAGAGGGGTAAGGAGGCCAAGATGGAGGACTTCCTAAGGGGGTTAGACATCCCCACCATATCACAAGAAGAAAGAGATATATTAGATGCCCCAATATCTATAGCAGAATTATACCAAGCAGTAGCAGGCATGGCAACCCATAAGTCGCCCGGACCAGATGGTCTTCCAATTGAGACCTACAAACACTATGGTGAAGTGTTGATCCCCGAACTGCTGAAAGTTTTGGGGGGGGCGCTTGAGGGGGGCCAATTACCTGCCTCAATGCTAGAAGCAACTATTATTGTATTACAGAAAGAAGGGAAAGATCCCTTGGATATGGCCGCCTATAGACCAATTTCTCTTTTATGCACGGACGTAAAAATTCTGGCCAAAGTGCTGGCAGCAAGATTGAATGGAGTTATCCATAAGCTGATCCACGAGGACCAGGCAGGCTTCATAGCCAATAGATCCACGAGCCTGAATATTAGAAGGGCGTTTTTGAATGTACAGACCCCAATGGTGAACGAGGGTTCGAGAGCGTTGATGACCCTTGATGTATCCAAGGCTTTTGATAGCGTGGAGTGGGGCTATATGTGGCGCGTGCTGGAGGTCTTTGGATTTGGCCCTGCCTTTATAGGGTGGATTAGAATGCTATATACTCGACCCAAGGCAAGATTAAAAATTAACAACGAATTGTCAGACTGGTTTGAGCTGGAGAGGGGGACGAGGCAGGGGTGCCCACTCTCCCCTCTGTTGTTTGCACTAGCGATGGAACCCCTGGCCATTTCCATAAGGGGAAGTCGAGCGATAACCGGCTTCCAGAGAAAAACAGGCGAGGAAAGAATCGCATTGTATGCGGATGACATTCTGTTATTTTTGGGAGACTCGAGGAAATCGCTACCGGGAGCAATGAGGATAGTGGAGGACTTCGGCAGTTTTTCTGGCTTAGTGATAAACTGGGAGAAATCAGAGTTTCTACCGATAGACCCCTTAAATGAGACAATAGCACCTGGTATGCCTCAGGTGGCAACAGTGGAAGCTCTGAAGTACCTAGGGATTGTCCTGACGAAGGACCCTGTTCTATATATCAGTAAAAACCTTGTCCCTCTTTTAACAAAATTTAAACAAAAAATAGGAATTTGGAGACGCCTCCCTCTATCAGTTGCAGGAAGATGTAGCTTAATAAAAATGATATGGATGCCACAACTGCTATACGTCTTGCATAATTCCCCTGTCTGGATAAGTAAGAAGTGGTTTAAAAAAATTGACAGTCTCTTTAGGGAATTGATTTGGAAGGGGAAACAAGCCAGGATCCGTCTTGGAGTGCTCCAGCTCCCTACCCAGGAGGGGGGCTTTGCCCTCCCACATCCCGAGAGTTATTTTTACTCAACTCAGTTGCAGCAATTATTGGGCTGTGGGATACCGAAAGGAGGCACCCCTAATGGCAAGTTACTATTGTTGAGCTCCACACATAATACAATTATTGAAGCCCTAGAGGCGGACGCGTTCCATGATAAATTTCCAACAATTAAATTGATAACCAAACTTTGGAAAACAGTTAAGAAAAAGATGGGGTATGGAGCCTTAACAGCCTACTCTCCTATTTGGAACAACCATAATTTGCAGGAAGTTCTTAAGATAGGCATATTTAGAGAGTGGGAGAAGCTTGGCCTCAGTAAGCTGAGTCAATTATATAACGACTCTGGGTTAAAGAAATTTTCAGAACTGGTTGGGGAGTTTAAGCTTCCCCGGGGGTCTTTCTTCCTATATGTCCGGTTGGAACATGCCCTTAAAGCACAATTTAAAGCCCAGACCCCGAGATGGGAAGAGATGCCTCTATTTCAGTGCATAATTCAAATAACCCCCACTAGAGGGGTAATTTCAAGAATTTATGACCAATTAAGCAAATCGGTTAATAGCAGGGAAATACTCCTTCGGGTAAAGGCTAAATGGGAAGAGGAGGTGGGAGGAATGACCCAGGAACAATGGGCGAGAATTTTAGAGTTGGGAGCGCAGGTTTCTGTGACCCCTTCACAGAGACTCTCACACTTAATGCTGTTAAACAGAGCCTATTATACTCCTAAAAGACTTTTTAAATTTGGGAGAAGGCCCAATGACAACTGCCCCAGGTGTCGAAGGACGGGAGATCTCATTCACATGGTGTGGAGGTGTCCCAAGCTGTTTAGATATTGGGAGGAGGTGACTGGGAACTTGGGAAATATTTTCGGTACGACAGTGGCAAACGAGGCCTTGGTTTGTATTCTGGGGCATAGAAGAGTGATGGGAGAAAGGTTGAGTACTACCTTAGCTGTCACGCGGGCCCTGTTTCAGGCTAGAAAGTTGATAGCACTTAGATGGCAGGTAAAGGAGCCCCCCACCGTGAAAGACTGGATCTCTACAATGAATGAAACCTTGGGTAGGGAAAGAATGGAGTACATAAAAAGGGGCAATCTTCAGGAATTTGAAAGCATGTGGAAGATGTGGATAGAGAAAGTGAAGTGTCATTAATAGTGGGATCTGCATAGACACGGAATAGACTGAGGGATGGGCTTAATATAGGTATATAGGCAACTGGTATCCTTGCAGGCAAAGGATCCTATAATAAAGTGTTTCTGGATATGCACATTTTTAGTTAAATATATAGCTTAGTAGGGTATAGGATAAACATATAGGGAATAGGTGGGGGGGGGGGGGGATCGGGGTATTAGGGCATAGGTAATTTGGTACACAATACAGGCTGGGTCAGTAGAAGATGGGCACGGGGAGCCCACAAGTTCATTTTTACAAACCTCTCTTCTTGTATTTTTTGTTGGTGTTTTTGTCCTTTTTCTTCCTTCTTACGGGTCCCTTTGGTTATCGTAGTGGGGCTTACGAGATGGAAGGGACAGAGGACTTGTTGGTAAAGAGGCGTAATGGAATCCGTTGGTCATTATGGCGATATAAAAAGCAATGAGAAAAAGTATAATCCACTATGATGTGAATACGAGAAGGCGACAGTTAATGAACAACAAACTGATTTAGCCCTCCAAACACTGTTTACTGATGTGGAAAAAAAAAAAAAAAAAAAAAAAGAAAAAAGAAAAAAAAGAATAGAGTTGAGATTAGCTGTGTATTTCTTCTTTTCCCTAGCACCTAGTTGTATTAATATACCCCTCATGTATGCCTTATGGGCATTCCAGAGAGTAAAAGGGTTATTCACAGAACGGCGTTGTTGATAAAGAAAGTACTAAGGTGTTGGGAGATCAACAAGGTGGTTCGGTGTTCTTGCAATAATTTAACGTTGCTGCGCTAGATGGATGGGGAAGAGGAGACAACCTGATCGTTGATGGCAATAGTTATAGCTGCATGATCAGACTACATAATATTGTGTATCTGCGCAGTGGAGACTTTTTGTAGTAACCATTTATCTGTCAGGAATAAATCAATGCGCGAGTAAGAGCAATGCCTGTGGGAGAAGAAAGTATAGTCTCTTGCATTCGCGTTTAAGCATCTCCAAGCATCAAACAGTTCCGCATTATGTATTGTTTTGCTCAGATATGTGGAACTGTTTGTTTTTGATTGGACGTGTCCAGTCTAGGATCCACTATGAGATTAAAGTCACCACATATGATAAGATTCCCATATTGTTGAGATTCGATTTTCCTTGGTAGTCTGCTAAAGAAGCGGATCTAGTGTGTGTTTGGAGCATACAAAGCTACCAGCGTGTAAGGATTGGTGTTGATATCTCCCTTCAGGATAATGTATCTGCCATTAGTGTCAAGTATGGTTTCTTTATGTTGGAAGGATAAAGTGTTCCTCAAAGCGATTAATACTCCTCCTTTCTTATGACGAGGTGTGCATGCCAAGAACACATGAGGGAAGTCCTTATTTGAGCATTTTGGGGCTTTGGATTCTTGGAAGTGAGTCTCCTGGACACACCTGTGTTTCTTGGCATCGTTCCACATGGAGAGTCTCTTTGCGGGGTGGTTCAGTCCCCTGGCATTGATAGATTAATTAATCAATTAATGGGCATGGGGAGGGTTATGGGAAGGCTGCGGTGCTATGTGGTGCATGTACTCACTGTGATCACGGTTGAAATCCAAAAAAGGAGCTTTATTTCTGGCTTTGTCCAGGGCGAAATGGGAGTCTGTTGCTGGTTGGCGTGCTTCAACAATAGAACGAACAAAAGAAAAGTGATAAAAAGAAAATGAAGTTAATGGTGCACATTCAAAGAGCACAATAAGAAAGGGATCTGTGAACTGATCCATGTGCAGGCGTAACTGCTGCTAAAGAGGGGAAAAAGCAGGGAGTTTAACATAGAACCCCTATGTCCGGTGAGAACTGAATGACATTTGTTACTGAAACTCACATGCTTCCACCGGTATTTTTCTTGGAGGAGCGTTTACGTGAGACCACTTGCCAGTCCTCTTGTGTCGGAGCAGGAACAGCTGGCAAAGTTTTGTCCGGTAGGATGCCCCATTGTCGCAGTGCCTCTAAGCCTTCTTCCAGAGTAGAGATCAAGACCGATGTACCGTTGTGGGTAACCGAGAGCTTGGCAGGGTGCTTCCATTTGTGGATAATGTGGTGGTTCCTCAGAGCTTTTGTTATTATCGCTAGATTGCGACGCTGCTGGAGTGTGTACCTGGACAGGTCCAGGAGTAGCTGCAGATCTGCATATTGTGGGTGCCCGTTGTCTATCCTGCGGGAGATTGTGAGGATTTGTTCCTTAATGTCATAGAAGTGTACCCTAAGTAAGAGGTCTCTGGGAGTATTTTTTGGAAGGAAGGAGAGTTTGGGAATGCGGTGAATACGGTCCACAATGAGGTCCTGTGGTGTCAAAGATGGCAGTAAAGTGGAGAATAAAGCCTGGGCATATGACAGTAGCTGCATGGCAGGTATGGTTTCAGGGATCCCCTAATTTTGAGGTTGTTCCTTCAACCACCATTGTGTTAAAGGAAGAGCTAATGTCACTCATGCGTTGTTCTACATGATCCACTCTGCTGCTCAAGGCTTGTACTTCCCTGTGACAGTGATTTATCCCTGCAGTCATATCTGCATATAGTGAGGCTTTCAGGGACATCAGCATGTCCTTAAGAACAGTGTCTTATATTGGCCTGTCAGAGGTGGGAAATGCTGCTATGGGATCCTGTGTATTGTGCACTCCTGTTTCCCCATCATTAGCAGGCCTGCTTACCTCCATAGCTGGGTCTTTCAGTGGCCTGTCTGGTGAGGTTATCATCTTTTTTTGCTTAGCTGGGCTTCTGGTAGATGGACTAGAGGTCCCAGAAGAGGATCAGCTGTGTAGGAGGGCTCCATGAGGTGGCTGTGCTGGGCCGGAGCGGCCGTTAGATACGATCGCGGGCCGCTGCTCTGCCTGTCTCTCTGAGGCGCCGGCGCCATTTTGTGGGAGCTCGCGCGCCTTAAAGAAATCCTGCAGTTTCTGAGGATTTTGAGGATTCTTCCGATGGCGGGTCATCTCCGCCGATGCAGGTGTTCCCAGGGAGGCAGGAGATGCTTTTCAGGGAGTAGATGTCTCCGGTGGTCACGGATGGTGGCGGATTCTCTCCGGCGGCTGAGCGGAGCTCTCAGTTCAAGCGTCCATGTTGGAGCTCGGTCGCCACGCCCCCAGTATTGGTTTATTTTATTGCCTTTATTTTGTCTATCTTCTAAGTTTTGAGTGGCATTTACTTGATATAATGATTGATAGTACTCCAAAAACATTTTACTTATATCCCTAGTGGAATATTTCATCTCTCCCTTTTTAACTTTCATTTTTGCAATATAATTTAAATTTCTTCTAGGTTTAACCACATGCCGACCAGCCACCGCAGTTGTACTGCGGCAGAATGGCACGGCTGGGGGAAACAATGTTGTGTAACGTCGCTTCGCCCTGTGGCCACTAGCTGCCGGAGGCAAGCGCGCGCACCCCCCGCTCGCCCCCGAGCCGATGCGAGTGCCCAGTGGTCTCGATCACCGCCGGGCTCCCGCAATCGCTGCTGAGACACGGAGAACCCGGAACTGTGTGTGTAATCAGTGAGGGGAGAACAGACAGATCGTCTGTTCATACAGAGTATGAACAGACGATTTGTTATCTTCCCTTCACAGTCCACATCCCCCTTCAGTTAGAACACAAACTAGGACACACTTAACCCGTTCACTGCCCCCTAGTGTTAACCCCTGCACTGCCTTTGACATTTTTACAGTAATCAATACATTTTTAATCACACTGATCACTGTATTAATGCCAATGGTCCCAAAAATGTGTCAAAATTGTCCGACGTGTCCGCCATAATGCTGCAGTCATGATAAAAAACGCAGATCGCCGCCATTACTAGAAAAAAGAAGTTAACAATAAAAATACTATAAATCTATCTCCTATTTTGTAGATGCTATAACTTTTGCACAAGCCAATCAATATACGCTCATTGCAATTTTTTTAACCAAAAATATGTAGAAGAATACATATCGGCGGAACTGAGGAAAAAAATCGTTTTTTATATATTTTTGGGGGATATTTATTATAGCAAAAAGTAAACAATAATTAACTTTTTCAAAATTGTCGCTCTTTTTTTGTATAGCGCAAAAAATAAAAACCGCAGAGGTGATCAAATACCACCAAAAGAAAGCTCTATTTGTGGGAAAAAAAGGACGTTGGGTGCAACGTTGCACTACCACGCAATTGTCAGTTAAAGCGACGCAGTGCCGAATCGCAAATAGTGCTCTGGCTGGGAAGGGGGTAAATTCTTCCAGGTGGTTAATTACCGCTGCCAACATTTTCCCAGGTCTGTTGCCAAACTCAAATTGGCTTTTTGCTGTTCTAATAAATGCACGTTTAGCTTCTTGCTCCACCAATTCCCTCAATGCCTCTTGTTTTCCTATCAATTCCCTCTTTACTTTATTATCATTTAAAATTTTATGCAACTGCTCCAAATCTAGAATCTCTTGTAAAAGGGATTGTTTATGGGCTATCCAATTTTTTTTTTTCTCTTGGCCTCTTCAGCTATTAATCTTCCTCTCATAAATACTTTATGTGTTTCCCATAAAATAGTTGGATCAATATTCTCTACATTATTCTCTTCAAAAAACAGATGCATATCCCTTTCCAGTTCCTCCACTATACCTTGATCATATAGAAGTGATTCATCCAGCCTCCAAGTTCTCTCTATATTCTTCAAATCCAGATTAACAATAATCAGGGCATGGTCCGAAAGGGTGATTGATTTCACTTCTGCTTTTAATAGCCCCCCCAATAATTGATGATCCAAAAAAAATATAATCAATTCTCGAATACGAATAGTGTATCTGAGAATAATATGTAGTATAGTCCCTCTCCTTAGGATGCACGATTCCCCACGCATCCACAAACTGCTGCTGATGTAACTTTTGTTTTACTATCCTGAGATATTTACCCTCTGAACACAGGGAGAGGGGCTGGGTATCCAGGGTTGGATCAAACACAAAATTAAAATCCTCTGCCATAATTACTTTCCCTTCTTTAAAGTTATCTAGCTTATTCATTACTTTTCTCAAGAAGGAGCATGGATGGATATTAGGACAGTATATGTTTCCCAATGTATATTCAATGTTAAACATAGAGCCCTTGATGAACAGATACCTTCCCTCAGAATCAGATTCCATTGCTTTAAAATTAAATAATGTGTTTTTGTCAAACCCTATTGCTATTCCTTTGGATCTCTTATCAGAAGGAAATCTGTGATACCAGACCGGGAAAATTTTTAGAGTTCAGTCCAACCCTGGATGACCATTTAAAATGTAAAAGAACAATATTAGATGACCAACTATTTAATTCCTGCAATACTTGATGTCGCTTACTAGGGTTATTTAAGCCCCTGACATTATATGTCACTATCTTCAATGGCGCCAGATTTTACAAAGGTAGATGATAAAATCTCATACATTTTTACTCTGAAGTGGAGATAGAAATACTTTGAATTTACCCGAGATGATCCATTTGACTAACACACAATTTGACAACACATAACAAGACCATACAACCCCCCCACTCCATCCCCAATAGTGTTCCTCTTGGAAGCCCCCTTCCCCCCACCCAGCCTCCCCTCCAGATATTATGGCCTACCTTGCTATCGCTCACTTTGTGAGTGCCTACCAAAGCAGAGCATCCCTTGGGGGTTATAGTATGTCCGTCTGGGCCCCCAGGCCTCATCCCAAATTCAGGAATGGAACTGGGGGAGCAGACGGCCATCGCCAGAACCCCAAGCACCCCTGAGCAAGTTCCTCCCTTACTGAACCATTGTGCCCTTATCCCCTTCCATACTATTCATTTTTTTTAAATCAATCAAAGTTTTATTGATTAACTGGTGCATACAAAATATGATTGCATTATCACATGAACATGGTAACAGTACATTAATTGTTGTAACTTTAATACACATGGAATTGAGTACAAAATATTTGTCGTGTGATGATATACATGGAGTATATTTTCGGCCTATAAAAAAAACGACATATCCAGACACCCATCGAAGAAATCCCTCCATGTCTATCTAATTGCGTTAGACACAAGTAGTAGATTCTTGAAGCCAACGATCCCATATCTTGTTGTACTTGGCAGGGCAACCTCTATTTATATATATGCATTTCTTATACGGTAAAGTATTATTCACCTCCACCTTCCATTCCACCATTTTAGGAGGCTCTTGTCTCATCCATTTTTTAGCTATAACCATTCTTGCTGCAAATAGTGTTTCATGCAGAAATGTTTTTGTGTATTTGTCAATTGTGTCAGAAATTATGCCCAAAAGGCATTGTTTTGGGTCTAGGGCTAGGGGTGAGCCCATTGTATCATGCAGGAATGTCACAATTTGCTCCCACAGGCCTTGAATCTTAGGGCATGTCCAGATCAAGTGAAAAAAAAGTGCCTGTCTCCCTCCCGCACATCTGACATGTGCTAGGTTGTGTACGTTTATATCTTCCTACTTTGAGGGGTGTAAGATATGCCCTGTGGATAATGTAAAGCTGTGACAGTCGATCTGATAGTTTGGGGGATACAGCTTTACAGGACTCCAATGCCTCTCCCCCATTGTTACCAACCTTCCGAGGCAAAATTTACTGGCAGGATACCAAAAATTTACAAACGGCACCAATTTTTTACTGGCACTGCAAAAAAGTACCTATAATTACAGTTTTCAGTGCTAAACAGTGCAAATATGAATATTTAAACTATAAACATATATCTAGTGCTATTAGCAATGTGTTTAAGTTTAACAAAAGTAAAAAACGTATTTCTGCATTGACACGAAGGTCAGGTTACTATAACCCGGCCAGCACAGAGTTCCCCCTTACATCAGAGTCTGCAGGATTCCCTCTTGCAGTGAAATGAAACTCTTATGTAAAGGGGAACGCTGCAAATCATGATCTAAGGTGGAACTTTGATGTAGAGGGGGGCTCTGGTGACCAGAGACCACCTTATATCAGAGTCCACTTTGTTCTCTTTACATCAGAGTTCCCAATTACATCAGGGTCCGCAGATTGAGTTCCTTGTTGCACTGTAAGGGCTAATCCTGCAGACTCTGATGTAAAGGGGAACGCCAGGAACTCTGTTGTGGGGCGCACTCTGGTGACTAGAGACCACCTTCCGTACAGTGAATACACTAAGGTAAGGGGGTTGACTAATATAGGAGGGAAACCTTTATATCGGTGCCCCCTTACATCAGTGACTCCCCCTCAGATTGGCCTGGCGGCACTGTCACTGACCTCCTCTCAGGTGCACCGTGCAGGGCTCAGTCAAATAGCTCCAGCTTGGTGGCTGTGGGTTTTATTCTACAAGAGACGGTCAGAGACTGCAGACAGGATACAGGAGATGGTCAGAGACTGCGGACATGCTACAGGAGATGGTCAGAGACTGCGGACATGCTACAGGAGACGGTCAGAGACTGCGGACATGCTACAGGAGACGGTCAGAGACTGCGGACATGCTACAGGAGACGGTCAGAGACTGCGGACATGCTACAGGAGACGTCAGAGACTGCGGACATGCTACAGGAGACGTCAGAGACTGCGGACATGCTACAGGAGACGGTCAGAGACTGCGGACATGCTACAGGAGACGGTCAGAGACTGCGGACATGCTACAGGAGATGGTCAGAGACTGCGGACATGCTACAGGAGACGGTCAGAGACTGCGGACATGCTACAGGAGACGGTCAGAGGCTGCGGACATGCTACAGGAGACGGTCAGAGGCTGCGGACATGCTACAGGAGAAGGTCAGAGGCTGCGGACATGCTACAGGAGACGGTCATAGGCTGCGGACATGCTACAGGAGATGGTCATAGGCTGCGGACATGCTACAGGAGACGGTCCTAGGCTGCGGACATGGTACAGGAGACGGTCCTAGGCTGCGGACATGTTACAGGAGACGGTCCTAGGCTGCGGACATGGTACAGGAGACGGTCCTAGGCTGCGGACATGGTACAGGAGACGGTCCTAGGCTGCGGACATACTACAGGAGACGGTCCTAGGCTGTGGACTTGGTACAGGAGAAGGTCATAGGCTGCGGACATGCTACAGGAGACGGTCATAGGCTGCGGAAATGCTACAGGAGACGGTCATAGGCTGCGGACATGCAACAGGAGACGGTCCTAGGCTGCGGACATGCTACAGGAGACGGTCATAGGCTGCAGACATGCTACAGGAGACGGTCCTAGGCTGCGGACATGCTACAGGAGACGGTCATAGGCTGCGGACATGCTACAGGAGACGGTCATAGGCTGCGGACATGGTACAGGAGACCAAATGTGCTCAGTACTTACTCAGATAAAAAAAATATATAAATAAACACCTCAAGACCATCAAGCACAATACATAATTATATTATCACCATACAGTACAAACACAATATACAGCAGAACTTTTTCATCAGAAAATACCAGCCAAATCATATTGCTGCTGCTGCCTCCCCTCTCCTGGCATGCTTGGATTTGTAGTGCCACTGTGCCACAGACACATGAGTTGCTAACTCAGGAGGACTGAGGTGGCTGTGCCTGTACTGGTGGTGAGCACTGCAGGTAATAGGAGATTGGAGAGAAAACGTCCTCCCTTTAGAAGAAAAGCAGATCTGACACACAAAAAAACCATCTGCACAGTGCACACAAGCCTGCTACAGAAGCCTGCAACACAGCCCATCCTCTGCCCCCTCCTCCTGCCCATTAACACAAGTAAAGACACAACTGCATTTAGCTAATTGCTAGGCTAGCTAAGCTTACCCCCTTCTAGGCAGAAGTCCGTCCAGGCGGGCGCTCCACTGCAGGCTCACTCACTCCACTCCACTCCTCCCCTCCCTCCCAGCATCTCCCAGAATCAAATAAGGCGCGCTGTCGGAGGAAGGGGGAGGGTACAAGACAAGTAGCAGCAGTCACAGGGATGATCGGAGACTCTCAGCAATGCTTCGGGACTGCACATGCGCAGTTCCGAGCCGGGACTGTCATTTATACGGGCATGAAATTTTCTTTACGGGTTTTCACTGACATGAAAAAATAGCCCCGTTTTTACGGGCTGCCCGTAAAACCACGGGCGGTTGGCAACACTGCTCTCCCTACTCCTCATCCTCTATTGGTCCCATCTCTCTTTCCCACCTTGGTTTGAGATCATATGCTATTTTAGTAGATACTGGGGTTGAGAGCATGTTATAAAAAGCTGAGATCAATTTATGAGGGTCTGTACTCTTAATTACTGCCATAAGAACATTAGGCGTGGGGTTTGGAAGGGAGTCAGGGAATTGTGATTGTGATGCGTGCCGGATTTGTAAAAATCTGAAGAACATCTGGTTCTGAATTGTAAATTTTTCTTTAAGTGAATCAAAGGTTTTGAGCTGTCCATCTTTTAACAAATGGTGTAGGTAAAATACTCCTGCATGGACCATATAAATGAGTCATAAATTTTATTAAACTCAGGAAGGTTCTTGTTATGCCATATCGGCGTGTAGTCATTGAACTGTGGAATTTCAAGTTTAGAAGCAGCTAAATCCCATATTTTCCTGTAGTGGTATATCATGGTGTGTCTAGTCTCTCCTAGCTCCATCCCCCCCGAGCCGGATGCTATCGCATATATTGGGTCCTTAGTATGCTGTGCCCACTTTAAACATAGGAGCGTGAGGAATCTCTCGCTGTCCGTGTTATCTAGATGGAAAAGCTGTGACAGTTGTGCTGCTATGTAATATAGGTTAAAGTCAGGTAGAGCTGTGCCGCCAAGGTCGGTCAGATTCTTGAGGGCTTGCCATGCTAGTTTGTGCCGGTTGGTACCCCACAAAAATGACTTAAGAAGGGACTCTAGGGATTTGAAATGTTTCAAAGGTAGGTAAATTGGAGTATGCCAGAGGACATAGAGTATTTTAGGGAGTAAAATCATTTTGATTAAATTTATGCGACCCCAAATTCCCAATGATAATTTGGACCAAACCCGTATTTTATTTTTAACTGTGGAAATGAAAGGATTTATATTGAGGGATAGATGGTCCGCAGGGGATCTAGATATATGAATCCCTAGATATTTAATAACATCAACTCTCTGAAGTGGAAGCCTGGCTTGGGATTCTGGGGGTGGAAAACTATCAATTGGTAAGATTTGGGATTTGTCCCAATTAATTTTCAATCCCGAAAATATACCGAACTGTTCAAACATGTGGAGTGCAGTACTTAGTGATGGGCCCGAATCTGCTAGATATAATAGCGTGTCATCTGCATACATGCTAATTTTTTCAGTTAAAGAACCCAGTCTAAGTCCTTTAATCTCCGGGTTCACTCGGATAGATATCGCCAGAGGTTCTGCCGCCAGAGCATACAACAGTGGGGATAAGGGGCAGCCCTGTCTCGTGCCTCTGCTGAGGTCAAACATCTGAGACGACCACCCATTAGCCACCACTCTAGCCCTAGGTGCCTGGTATAATAGTTGGACCCATTTAATAAATTTCAGGCCAAATCCATAACCCTCTAAGCATCTCCAGAGATACCTCCACTCCACCGAATCGAAGGCTTTTGCTGTGTCTAAGGTCACAACAACTCGCGACCCAACCTCCTCATGTGTAGCCTGTATATTAATATATAGTTTCCGTAGGTTAAACGAGGTGTTGCGACCAGGCATGAAACCAGCCTGATCTGCATGTATTATTGATAAAATCACTTGATTGAGCCTAATGGATAGTACCTTGGCTAATATCTTAATATCAACTTGTAAGAGGGATATTGGACGATAGGATTCAGGGTATCCCAGATCCTTACCTGGTTTACGGATGAGGACTATTGTTGCCTCTGTCATAGATGGAGGTAAAGCCCCAGTTTTAAAGAGATGATTGTATAACTTTAGTAGTTTAGGGGTTAGTATTTTGCTAAATTGAGAATAGAACTCAATTGGAAGTCCGTCTGATCCTGGGGATTTAGACCTAGCAAAGCTGGCTATAGCTGTGGTAATTTCGTCTATAGTGAGCGGTGCCTCTAATATTTCTATCTGTTCTTCTGTTAATTGTGGGAAAATCACCGTCTCAAAAAAGAGAGACATAGATTGCGTCGAGCGACTGAGTAGAACAAGAGGTATCAGCCATATCATTTGTATAAGGCATAGTATGGTCTCCCGATCCCCTTGCTTCCAGTTAACTGCAACGAATAAGTTCCAGAAAAAATTCCTGTAGTCATGGTACTGCTTCCCAGTATTGTGTGGGGTAAAGTCTTGCTGCACAATGCATGTTGTCGGTTGGACTTCTGTTTCTCCGGAGCCCCGGATGGTAAGTTGACTCTTATACTGTGAATATAAGGATTTATACTTTGTTCTTATGCTGGTTCATGAACAGTTCTACGACAGATTCACAGAGTTGTTGAGGCTCAATCAAACAGCTCTTTCAGGAATAGCACGACATTCCAACCAGGTGATCACCTCCTCAGGATCCTCAAAAAAGACTGCACGACCGTCATGTTCTATTCTAAGGCGGGCAGGAAAGAGCATAGAATATTTGTATTGTAAGTTCCTTAGCCTACACTTGGCCTCCGTAAAGCTCTGCCGACGACGCTGTACCTCCTCCGAGAAGTCAGGGAATATGGCTACTTTAACATTCCCTACTGGGATATTGCCTTTTTCCCTCGCCATCCTTAGAGCCGTGTCTCGGTCCTTGTAGTTGAGAAGTTTAGCTATGAGCGTGCGAGAAGGAGCTCCCTGCGGGGGGGGGGGGTCTTGCTGGCATGCGATGTGCTCGCTCCACTGCAAACATAGGGGAGAAGGCTTCTCTTCCATAGGTATTGATCAAAAGTTGTTCCAGGAATGTGGTAGCGTCCTTACCCTCAGACCCCCTGGTAAGCCAATCAGGCGTATGTTACATCTTCTCAGCCTATTTTCCATATCATCCTGTTTTGTTAGGAGTTGGTGTATTTGCCGCTGCACACGATCTGAAGATGTTTGTAAGGGTGGGATAGCATCCTGCACCGTGCTCAGTCTTGTCTCAGCTTCTTTCACCCTGTCCCTGAGCTTTTGAAAGTCTTGCCTAATAAGGGAAATATCCATCTTAACTTCCTCAATTTGTGCTGTGAGAGAAGTTCTACAGAAGGTGATTGCTTCAAGGAGTTTGTCAGTGTCACTCGCTGTTCGTTCTCCCCCCCCAGCTTTCTCAGAGGCTCCATCTTCCTCCATGTCCTCTCTATCCTGTCGGCGGTACTGATCAAGTTTTGCCGCCGCTGCCTTCTGCGCTTTAGTTGGTGACATGCTGCGAAGGCCCGGGGTAGCACCCAACAAGTCCCCAATCTTGAGTTGGTAAAATTAGCTGTTTGTGAGACAGGAGAAAGTGCTGGCTAGGGTCACTAGGTCACCGGTATATCCGGGGGTATTGACCGCTCTTATGTGGCGAGTGTTAATATAATACTACTCCGTTTGGGATGCTGGTGATCTAGGGCTGCAGTGGGATTTGTAAAAGAACTCCAAAAGAAGATGTTCACTGGGGAGCAAATTAGATATATATAAGGCCGCTGCGCTTAGGACCAGGTGTAAGGTATGCAACCCCCCTAAAGAAGCTTCCCTAAGGAGACTCTGCAAAATGTTTAACTTGTATACTGGGGTATGGCGCTCCCTTTAGGATAATGGGGTGATGTGGTAGGGTTTTTTTTTTATATAATTCCTTGTACCTAAAACCACTTATAACTTCAATAATACCCCTATTGGTGGTACAGAATACCATCAACCCTATAAAGTGCAGAAACTTAGTGTGCAATAGTGCAATCTTCAGTGAACCAATTCATAACTTATACATGTGATCATGTTTACAAAATATATCAAACTAATATTTGGGGGTTATGTGCTGAACCCCTAATTAAATATTAGGTTTTCACCAACAAGTCAGCATAAATACTGACTTATCCGCAAAAAACCATACACACACCTTAAGCCAAGTAAGATTAATTATAAATGTGCTAAACCAGTGATTTCCTGCAAACCCCTATATCACAGGTGTGAGCAGGGCAATAGTAATACGTAATAAGTGATAATAAAGATTATAGTCCATATAGTGATCAGTCAAAATGTTCAAATCCGATGTTCAAAATTAACTCCAAAGCTGTGACTGGGGTGCTCTCAAATGATAATGTGACTTGTTGTGCTCCCCCTCACGGGTCCCCACTCACCGACTCCCGCAACCCCAAAAGGGGCAAACAGCGTAGGGTATCACGGCCACAGGCTCCTCTCCACCACGGTCATCTGGGGTATCCGGATTGGTCTCCGCTCACCAAGTTCTATTTAGGGTATATTCTCAATGGCTCCGTTTTAGTCTCCAAAGCAGCAGTGGAAGGTTAAATATATTTCTTTTGCATTCATTCATTTTCTTCATGTATGCTTTTTTGCCTTGCTCTGCATTGGTGCAGCACCTTCTGGCCAGCAAGAGAGAATATACCCTAAATAGAACTTGGTGAGCGGAGACCAATGCGGATACCCCAGATGACCGTGGTGGAGAGGAGCCTGTGGCCGTGATACCCTACGCTGTTTGCCCCTTTTGGAGTTGCAGGAGTCGGTGAGTGGGGACCCGTGAGGGGGAGCACAACAAGTCACATTATCATTTGAGAGCACCCCAGTCACAGCTTTGGAGTTAATTTTGAACATCGGATTTGAACATTTTGACTGATCACTATATGGACTATAATCTTTATTATCACTTATTACGTATTACTATTGTCCTGCTCACACCTGTGATATAGGGGTTTGCAGGAAATCACTGGTTTAGTGTCAAATATATTTTTATTAACAATATCAAGGCATATTTATACACAAACATTGGTAGTCAGTTATTATTGACAGAGACATCATTGAATAATTCTTAGTTCAGTGTATAGTGTTTGGTGAAGTCTTACGTAAGAGGACTATCAACAACCAGAAGTATAAAATAATAAACTGTTCATAAAGACTTATAAACTAGTCCATGAGAGACAGTGATCACTGACTATAAGGTCATATCAGAGTTCAGAAAGGTGAAGAGAGGGAAAAGAAGAGCGGTAAGAAAGGGAGAGAAAGGCATGGAATATGGGGGAAGGGAAGAGGGCGTGGAGTGGGCCTGGAGTAGACCCCGGCACGGTGTCATATGTAAGAAGTATTAAGAATGAACAATCATGTCCAATCTCAGGTAGTCAATAAAGTTTTCAAGGCGTCTGAGGTTGAGTATTCAATCCAGATAAGCCATAAGGTTTGAAATTTATCAAAAGTATCGTTATCCAAGGCCAACCTCTCCTCCATTCGCATAATGTCATTCATCGTCGTCACCCACAAGGTAAGTGGGGGTCGGGTGGGAGTTTTCCAAAATAAGGGTATGATCTGCCTGGCAGCCGATAGAAAGAAGCGTAAAAGGGAGCGTTTCTGTGAAGTGATGGAACCAGGGAGCATGGATAGTAACGCTATTTCTGGGGAGGGTGGCAGGGGTTGATCATAGAGACTACTATAAATGGAGAAAACCTGGGACCAAAGTGGTTGAATAGATGGGCAGTCCCACCATATATGTAGGTAGCTTCCATCCTCAGAGCCACACCTCCAACAGGAGGATGGGACCGAGGGGAAAATTCTGTTGAGGGACTGGGGGTCCTTGTACCATCGGGAAAGAAGTTTAAAATTTTTTTCCTGTGTATAGCAGGAGATTGAGGATTTATGTGTAAAGTGATATGCTTTCTGCCAATCCTCTGGGTGAAGTTCTTTTCTTAGTTCTGTGGCCCATCTCTTGGTGTATGAGGGGGGTTTGTTATGCAGTAGTGTAATTTGTACCTTGTATAAGGTGGAGAGTAAATGTCTGGGGGTTTCTGTGAGGGAACACAGTTGTTCAAATTCCGTTAAGGGTCTGTGGATTTTGGATGAGGAGAACAAGTCGGAGCAAAAGGAGGATATACGGAGAGTTGTGAGCCAATTACCTTGTGTGTTTGGGAGGATGGGTGTACCAGAAGTAGGATTTACAAATGATCTCGCTACAGGCCACATAGAGCGTAAGTATGGGCCGATGGTGGTAGAACCTTCGTCTTGGGGGAGTGTGGGGTGGTCAAATAGGGAGGTGAGTGGAGAAGGCTCTGAGGATAGGAGGGTTTGTATGCCTTTCTTGTACCAATAATGTAAAGCTGCGGTCGTCAGTGGGGAAGTAGAGGAGAGTAAATGTAAATGTCGACCGTATCCCCAAAGCAGGGCTCTGAGATCTAAAGTGGTTAGATCCTGTTCCACCATGGTGGATGCCTTGGGGAAAGGGCGAGGGAACCATTCTAGGACCCTGGATAACAATGCAGCTCTGTGGTATTGCTCGTAGTCAGGTAGGCCCACTCCGCCTTGAATTTTGGGATATGTGAGCAAGTTGTGGCGAATACGGGACTTTCCATCGTGCCATATGAATCTTATGGACAAAGAGCGAAGAGACGTGAAAAATTGTTTAGGGACCAGAATAGGAACAGTTTGAAATAAATATAGTAATTTTGGTAGGGTATCCATTTTCAAGGTATTAATGCGTCCAAACCAAGGTAATGTGGAGGAGTTCCAGGAATCTAATTCCTTTCTAATTCTGGTTAGAAGGGGTATATAATTTAAAGTGTAGAGATCAGAAAGATTGGCAGGGATCGTGATCCCTAGGTAAGAAATGCCTCTGGAACCCCATTGGAAGGGAAAATTAGTCTGAATTTGGGTAAGGGTGGTACTGGGTAGTGATATATTTAAGGCCTCGGTCTTAGACATGTTCAGTTTGAAGTTGCTAAACTGTCCAAATCTACGAAATTCGTACATCAAGGAGGGCAAAGTAGTATGAGGTTGTTGTATGTAGACTAATAAGTCATCTGCGTAAAGTGAGAGTTTATGTTGAGATGTGGGTGTCTGGATTCCTACTATAGATGTGTTTTGTCTAATAGCTTGGGCTAGGTGTTCGATCACTAAAACAAAAAGAAGGGGGGACAGGGGGCAGCCCTGTCGTGTGCCATTTGAGATCTGGAATGAAGCGGAGGAGGAACCATTGACCAGAACTGACGCTGAGGGACGTGAGTATAAGGCCATGACCTTAGAGATGAAGGTGGAGCCCAGTCCTATCTGTTGTAAGGAGAGGCGTAAAAAGTCCCAGTTGACCCGGTCAAAGGCCTTCTCGGCGTCAAACGAGAGCAGGCACGCTTTTAGGTTGTGTTTTCGGATATAGGAAATGAGGTGAATAGTTTTCGTGGTATTGTCCCTGGCTTCTCGGCCAGGGACAAAACCCACCTGGTCTCTATGTATTAGTGATGGTAGAATAGGGGATAGGCGATTAGCTAGGACCTTGGCGTAAAGTTTAATATCCAGATTAAGGAGTGAAATGGGGCGATAACTGCTGCATTGAGAGGGGTCTTTACCAGGTTTGGGTATTACTGAAATATTAGCTGCTAGAAGGTCTCTAGAGGGGAGATGGGTATCGTCTATGGAGTTAAACGCGTTAGTTAGTAATGGGGTCAAATGTTGAGCAAAGTATTTGTAGAATCTCGGGGAGAACCCGTCGGGGCCAGGGCATTTACCATTTTTCAGATTTTTAATAGCGGCAGTGAATTCCTCTGTTGTAAGGGGTTCGTCCATGGTAGCCATCTGTTCAGTGTTTAGATGTGGTAGAGCTGTATCAGAAATGTAGGCTTGCATGGAGGACAGGTGTGTGTCATTAGTGGGGGTCGTTTCGTTTGGGGTGTGGAGATTGTATAAATTAGAGTAGTATTGTTTAAATGCGTCAGAGATACCATTGGGATTATTAATTTTTCGTTGGTCAGATGTGCAGATTTGTGGGATAGGTCGGCGTGGGGGACGAGAGTGTAGAACTCTTGCGAGGTGTTGCCCGCATTTGTTGGCTAGAGTGTAATGTCGGTTGCGTCCCTGATCTCTGGCTATAAGGGAATTAGCGTCAAGTAAGCGGAGCAGGTCTCTGCGTGCGTTAGATAGGTCGGTATATGTTGCAGGGTCTAAGTCTCGCTTATGTGTAACTTCAAGTGTTTTAATTAGAGATAGGAGACGTGAGATATCAGCCGTTCTGGCTTTTTTTAGTCGAGAGCCATGTTGGATTAGTGTCCCTCTAATCACACACTTCAGAGCTTCCCATTTAGTGAGGGGATTAGTATCATCTTGTCGGTGATCTGTAATGAAGTCACCAATTGTTTTTTCAACTGCTGCAACACATACCGAGTCAGTCAATAAGTTGTCATTAAGTCGCCATGAGGACCGGGTGCGGGACTTCGGTGGGTGTGCTAGATTAAGGTGTACGGGTGCGTGGTCCGACCAAAGGATATTTCCTATGGAGGCCTTAAGTGGTATGTCTAGTAGTGATTGGGAGATTAAAAAGTAATCGATACGGCTATAGGATTTATGGGCTACTGAGTAGCAGCTGTAGTCTCTTTCTAGGGGGTGTTGTATCCTCCATATGTCTACTAGCTGTGCCGAGTGTAGAAGGGATTTTATGCGTGTAAGAGTCGTGTGGGTCATAGCTGACTTACCCGAAGAAGTATCCACGGCTGGAGATAAAGTTGTGTTGAGGTCGCCACCTAGAATGATACAAGGACCCCCAAATGATTGTAGTTTGTTTAGAACCTTGGAAAGAAAGTTCCCCTGATCCTGGTTTGGTCCATAGACATTAGCCACTGTAAAAATAGAAGAATTAAATTTAAGTTTGAGGAATAAATAGCGCCCTAGTGGGTCTATTAGGGAATCTAAGACTTCTGGGTGGAATGATTTATGAAAAGCTATAGATACCCCTTTGGATTTTGTATGAGGGTTCGTGCTGTGGAACCATTGGGGAAAGTGAGGGTTTTTGAGGGATGGAATCTCTGAACCCCTGAAATGCGTTTCTTGTAAAAAAAGGATTTTAGTTTTAGTTTTATGAAAGTGGTACAACACCTGGCTTCTTTTTTCGGGGGTATTGAAGCCTCTACAGTTATAGGACGATAAAGTTAGATGCTCAAGTAGAGACATAGTAGGAATGAGGAGAGGTAGTAATATGTGTTAGTCGCCTCCGTGCCGAGGTCCATCCAGTCCAAGGGTGAGGGAGTGAAGTGAGTGGGTAGGCAGGGGGAGATGGGGAAGTGGAAAGGGGGAGAGGGAGAGGGGAGAAGAAGGTGAAAAAAAGAAATAGGTAAGAGAGTGAGCCACTAGGTGGCAGTATTAGGTAATCATTTGAATGTAGAAACATTTCTAAGAAGTGCTTATAAACTAGCATCAATAAAGTGCACAAACAGGCACTACAAGTCCTAAGGGGGGGAATGTGGTGAGCGCCTGGAGCGCCTCCCGGTCCCGGGGTCCACGGGGGAAGTATAAATTGGAGTGAACATTAGATAATCATCAATTTGTTGCAATAAGATAATACAGTAAGAACATATAGCTAACGATCTGCTATAAGTAACAGGTATTTCCCCCCCCTCCCCCTCCAAACATATCAAAGAGAAAAACAAAGGAAAAAAAATTCTCTAGGAGAAAAACTTATGAGCAGTGCTTCAAGGCTTTTGTACATTAAATCGTAGTTAGGAACGGGTTCCTGTATGGGTGGGGGGGGCAGGCCACAATTATGAGACCCATCCGCCCCAGCCTTGTTGCTTTAAAAGAGGAAAAAGAGGAGGGGGGAGGGGGGGATGTTGGATCTGTAACACTGCTAATGTAGTAAATAGGCAGGGTAGTCCAGGGAGTTCTTTGCCACTTAAAAGTGGTTCAAGGGTAGATGGCCTGCACCGCTTTCCCACTCTCTCCCTCTTTGGGGGGAGGGAGAAAATAGGAAAAACAAAAAGGGGGGAGAAGAGATCAAAAGAGATCAAAAATAAAACTGAAGAACAATATGATAGTCACGGTGGCAGGGTGAAGGTATGGTGTCTGCAGGGTCCAGTGACCGGTCAGCCGTCTGGTGACTTCTGAGGGGAGCTTCTTGGTCGCTTGTTCTTGTACGCTTTCTGCCATTGCGTGTGGAATGGAAGTCCCGGAGTGGCAGAGGGAAGGGGCCAGTCTGGCAGGGAGATCTGGGGTAGCTCCAGGGTACTCAGGAACCTTGGTAGATCTCCTAATGTGCGGAAGAGGGCCGTTTTACCTTCATGGTGAACCCGTAATTGAAAAGGAAACCGCCATTGGTATTTAATCTTCTTTTCCTGGAGGACAGATGTAATCGGTTTGAGTGCGCGGCGCATGGCTAGAGTTTGGCGTGATAGGTCAGGTAGCAGCATTACTGGGGTGTCATTCAGCCGAATGGAGTCCTGTGTGCTGGCTGCTTTCATGATCTCCTCTTTAACTTTGTAAAAGTGCACCCTGCATAGTGTGTCTCGAACAAAAGAGGAATCAGTATTGCGTGGGCCTGAGGTTCTGTGAATTCTGTCCAGCTCAATAGGGGTATCTTTGGGTTGCTGCAAAATTTGGTTAAATATGGCAGTGACTGCTTCATGTAAATCATTGTGATCTATAGCTTCAGGTATACCACGGATTCTAATATTGTTCCGTCTGCTGCGGTTTTCGATGTCATCTTGGTGGTACATGAGCTGTTGCAATATGTTAGTATGGGTATTAAGGATTTCTTCATGGGACTGTAATGTGTTGCACATGCCGTCAGTAGTATTTTCTACATCCTCCATTCTAGTCCCCAGATCCCTCTTAAGCTCAGCGATCTCTTTTCTGTATGACTTCTCCATGCGGGAGACATAGTGTTCAAAGTCAGTTTTAGTAGGTAAAGAGCGGAGGTAGGCATGCATGGATCGCATCTGTGACTCCATGTCCCATCCATCTCCGGAGCACAGGGAGGCCTGGGAGAGGCTTTGGGGGCTGTGTGGGTGGTATAGTGGGGGCTCTAGGTCTGTGAGGGAGGCTGAGCGGCCCCTGGATCGTACCTGTTCGGCGTCCTCATGTGAGGAGCGGGCCGGAGATGGAGGTGCCGTCGCCATCTTGGAGGCTTTCTGGCTCTGGTAGGCCGCGGAGGAACGGGTCACAAAGTTCCCCAAATCGCTCTGTGTCCGGTCACCGGTGGGCTTCCCGTGGTCCCTGGGCTTTCCCTTGCCCATCTGGACAGTTTTGGGAGCTGGATGGGTGATGTTAGAGGAGATGGGACCCCGTGGAGATCGTCAGGACCGGGAGCTGCCGCGATGTGCGTCCTACAGCTCCATGCGCCAAGCCACGCCCCGGAAATCACTGGTTTAGTACATTTATAATTAATCTTACTTGGCTTAAGGTGTGTGTATGGTTTTTTGCGGATAAGTCAGTATTTATGCTGACTTGTTGGTGAAAACGTAATATTTAATTAGGGGTTCAGCACATAACCCCCAAATATTAGTTTTTGATATATTTTGTAAACGTGATCACAGGTATAAGTTATGAATTGGTTCACTGAAGATTGCACTATTGCACACTAAGTTTCTGCACTTTATAGGGTTGATGGTATTCTGTACCACCAATAGGGGTATTATTGAAGTTATAAGTGGTTTTAGGCACAAGGAATTATATAAAAAAAAACCCTACCACATCACCCCATTATCCTAAAGGGAGCGCCATACCCCAGTATACAAGTTAAACAGGGGAGCAAATAGGTAGCAGGTTGTAGAAGCAGCACAGGCTGGATATGCAAGTGTACTAAGATGGCCACTGGCTTCTACATGCAGGGTTAGGCCACAACTCAGCCTGAATACAGTCGCCGCTGTGTTTGGGGTACTGGGGCCAGAGAGGTCTGTATATATACGGATTAATGCGGTCCAGGTCTGCTGGGAGGTTTCCCAGTATCTAAACAGCGGCAGAGCACAGTTATTCAAGGATATGTTTGAAATAAAGGAGTACCAAGATGGCCGCGGAGCTCCAGGAGCAGGCTGAAGCCGCGGACTTGCCTGAATTCGGCCGCCGTGTAGGAGATCGCCGCTCCGCTCGGGCCGCCGTTTATCCTGTCGCTTCTGAAGTTAGTTCTGAGTGTTGTAGAGGTCCCAGGGAGGGTGATCCAGTAAGTGTAGCAGTAAAAGCAGTCCAGGAGTAATGACAAAAGGAGTAATAAACGGAGCTCAGGTATTACATGTCCTACTCCATGCTGTGTCAGGCCACGCCCCCCCCCCCCCCATACTATTAATTTATTTATTTACTATGACCCTAGTATATTCAGTTTATTGAGGGCTAAGCTTTTTTCCATTGCTGATTTGTTAACTTCCCCCATTCTGTTTTTTTTTTTCCCAATTCTCTAGGTTAATGTACGGCAAATCTAATATGATACAGAAATCTTTCAAGTCTTCTGGGAATCGCAATGTAGCTGATATCCCTTGATTTTTGACCACCAAACATGCTGGAAAGCCCCATCTATATGAAATATTTTTTGCCTGTAACTGATTTATCAGAGGTTTCAAAGCTTTCCTTCTGGATAAAGTCTCTTGTGACAGATCCGTAAAAATTTATATCTTGCTTCAATTAAATTTAATTGGTGCAGCACTTCTCATACCGTATGAGACTTGTTGTTTTTTTTCGTAATAAGTAAATCTCGCTATTACATCCCTTACAACATCCGTTGATGACATAGTTGTTTTTTGTACCTGATGGACTCTATCAAAATGTATAGGAGATGATATTTCTTTATCCAGTTTCTTATTAAACACCTCATGGACCATTTTTTCAAGATCGTTATTTTTTACGGATTCAGGTAGGCCACGAATCCATAAATTATTCTACAGTCTACTGCGGTTCTCCTGGCCCTCCCATCTATAACGTATATTCCTTATTTTTTCCCCTGCTGTAGCAAATTGGAGCATGCTCTGCTGGGGTTTTTTGCCTTCCTCTGGATCAACTAAGGGTATAAAATTGGGTATATTGGAGTGTACGATATTTTTTATTTTATTTATTTATTGTTTTTAAGGTTGAACTGGATGGACTTGTGTCTTTTTTCAACCTGACCAACTATGTAACTATGTAACTATATTTCCAGCCAGTCCGATTCTGCCCTCGTCCGCAGATCCATAATTGCCTTTTTATGTTCATCCAAATGTGCTTTAGTTTCTTCAACCCTTTGTAATACACTTTGTATGTCCATTCTAGTAGCATTCAGTTCTCCTTTGATCATGCACTCTAGATGGGACATCATCTCAGCCATATCTTGCTTTGTGGGGAGAGCTTGTAAGCTCTCCAGATCTTTATCTCTTGCCATCTTCAGTTGTTGTTGGTCCTTCAGCTGACTTGCTTCTTCCCAAGACCCCCCACTTTTTATTCATTTGTTCTTCTGGGGAGAAGTTGTTGCCTCTACACCTTCAGTTATATTTTCAACTGTATGCTCCATTTTTTGATCACCTTTATCCTGTACCATGTACGTTTTTATAGAGTTACAATTCTGACTATCTGCTTGATTAGTTTTTACCCCTTTTCTTCCCATATTTTCTTTACCCGAATTGTTATTCCTTCTGTTCATCTCAGAAATAGACTTTACTACCAGATCGTATAAACAGAATGCTGTGTGGGAGATTTAAGGGGAACCACAAGTGACTATTTTAGTACAGGTTATATTGGAATATTAAAAGTGAAACAGATATTGACAGTGGTAAGAAAAAAATTATCTAGATGTATTACCCAACCTTATCTATTAGGTTGTTCCTCAAAATGCCTACACAGCCCCCTACAGCCGTTCAGCTCAGATTGCATACGCAATCTGCTTTGTAGAAATTTTAAGAAAAACAATCAACAGTTGGAAAGGCAGATATTGGCTTCTCATGTAAGCTCAGGTCAAGTACTTCAAACTACCCCAGACCACCTTCACTTCTCCCTTTAGCTACCCAATTCACATAGCGTATGGTAGTCTGAGGCAATCCGAAGCAAATACTAAGATTTTTTGGCAGCTGAAAAGCAGATATATGCAGATTAGTGAGTAAACTCACACCTATACCAATATATACCAGTGTATCCAATAAATTAATATTATGTAGTTTTTAAGGAGACAGGTACAAACAGGCACAAAAATTCCCCAGGACCCCTAGCAAAGCATAAAACAATAAAGCAGGAGAAAAAAAAAAAAGGATAAAGCAAAATTAGGATAGCTTCAATGCCTGGCTCACAGTTATCCAGAACAGTCTGTAGCATAGATATCGCTGAGTAATTAATAAAGATGCAAAAAAAAAATAAGTGAGTAACAATTGTCACACAAAAAATGCAGGTTTGGGCTGCATATATATATAGGCTAGGGCTTCCACCAGGAAATTTTCAGTACGTTATTTAGTTTTCAAAGAACAATCCATAGAGCATTTTTTTTTTCAGACAGTCTTTACACCACTGTAGAGCAAAGCAATGCAGTATTCCGGGATTTAAATGATCTTATTAATCCTCCTTCTAATACACCCGCTTGCAGAGTACTCTGATTGAACCAAAGGCACTTTAGACAGGTCATTCTAAGGTATTTTAATCAGGTTTTTAAATGATAGAGCAGTCCTACCCGATCTTCAGGTCTCCTCCTGTCAGTGCCGCTAACGAGGTCCGCTGTAAACTTTTCTCCACGGATGTCCCTGGATATCCACACATCCACAGTAAGGCTCTCAATGTTAATCTCAGTAAAACTTTATATTTAGTTCAGACCTCTAGGGGCTTCTGTAGGGCCAGCTGTCCCACTGCACTCCGCACTCTGTTCGGCTCTTTCGCTTCCGCGGCTCATCCACGTGGCACCCTCCATTAGGCGACCCAGCTACCTCCTAGCCTCTCTCACAGACCAGGTAGGAGACTACGTCCAACAACGTCTTCAGGTGTCACGGGCATCTCAGGGGGCGTCTCAGCGGGTGCCTGTATTGCAGGTATACCGGGCGCCGGTATTGTATTAATAATAAAAATAATTTAAAATGAAAAAAAAAACTTTGGATAGTAAAACATTTTTTTTCTGCCAGTAAATAAATGCCTTATACAGCCCACTTTCTTTTTCTTGTCTGGTAAAAAGCCTAGGCTTATGACAACATGCACAGCTCTATCTCTCTCTGTCTCATGAGAGTTTGCCAGGAAGGGAGGGAGGGTGAGTCATAAGAGGGCCAATGAGAGCTCCAGAGCTGGAGGTGTGCCTCTGTGTGTCTGTGTAAATCCAGGAAGTGAACAAGCTGCAGCTTCAGCTGCCCACAGTTAAAATTATTGCAGCCAGACTCAGTGGAGGGAGATTTCTGCAGCATATTTGGCAAGTACAGAATCACAGTATACAGTGTATAAAATAATATGCAAAGTGGTTGGAGGGAAGCTTCACAATGGCAAACATGTTTTTATTACAAATTATGTGAGCAGGCTGCAGTTCCTCTTTCTTTAAGAAGACAGGCTCTGTGAATTCTGTGACACATCAGTACATTTCAGCAGTGTGAATACAGGACATAGTGAATACGTGTTGCAGAATTCAAGGAAGTAAATGTATGGGGATTCTTCACAAAGAAAGATTACAAACCTCAAGATCATTTGGGTTAATAGAAATAAGCTAGAAACAACTGAAAATAAATATAAAAATGAATATAATGATATTAAATTGGAACCATAATAATAATGGTCATATTAATAATGTAATATGCTTTAATAACCCCTTTCCATTAAAGTATAACTAAAGGCAACACTTTTTTTTTTTTTAGCTTTGGATAGAGTGTAGAGGAATTAGAACACCTCTCAGCTTGTATTGCTATCTGTTCCCCCCATTAAGGAGAGTCAAACTCTGTATTTGTCTTGTTTAAAATTTTGGGTTGACACCAGAACAGTATTATGCCGCGTACACACGAGCAGATTTCTCGTTGGAAAAAGATAAGATGGCTTTTCCGACGGGATTCTGCTCAAGTTTGCCTTGCATACACACGTTCTTGCAAAAGTTCGCTGAAATTACGACCGTCAAGTACGCGGTGACGTACAACACTACGACGAGCCGAGAAAATGAAGTTCAATGCTTCTGAGCATGCGTCGAATTGTTTCCGAGCATGCGTAGGGATTTTGAGCGTCGGAATTGCCACAGACGATCGCATTTTCGCATAGGAACTTTTCCCAACCGAAAAATTGAGAAAATGCTCTCAATCTTTTGCTGGCAGGAATTCAGCTAGCAAAGCTCCGATGGAGCATACACATGGTCGCATTTTCCGACGAAAAACTTTCACCTGTCTTTTGCGGGCCGAAATTCCGATCGTGTGTACGCGGCATTAGAGGGGAAATCTTCCAAAGGGGACCCTAGTTCTATTGACACTGATGACACCCTAGAATTTCTTCACTTTGGAGGAATTTCTTATCACTTCCTGTTTTGTCAATGCAACAGGAAGTGAAGGGAAATCTTCCCTATGGGGCACAGATGGCAATAAATAAATAAACTGACAGGGGTTATTGCCCTCCTTTATTCTATCCAATATGAAAAAAAAAGCCTTTAGTTCTACTTTAAAGTGGAACTTTACCCATAACATCTTGATAAAAAATGATGTTCTGAGAGTGTGCATGTGCAGAGTTTCCGGAATGGCCGCCTGAACTCAAAGCTCCGTCCATCTCTGGCTTCTCCAGTCCCGCTCCAGCTATTAGTCAATCTGATCCTCAATTGATCATGAAGGAGCTCAGGAACACCCCCATGTACTCAAACTCAGCCAAAAGTGACCTTTCTCAACTCGGCTCTGGCCTACCACCCACGGAGGATTCCAAGATGGCGGCCGGCACACAGCACGCTGCTGATGAAGGGGCAGAAGTCATGGAAGCCATCTTGGCCATGGGAACACGTGAGACAGTTCTCCCTGGATTGGACCAAGTTAGTAACCTCATCCCCAAGGTTTTCTCCCCTGCATCCACGGAATCCCTGCTGGAGAAAACACTAGATGATCTCCTATCAACCCCTATGAGGGACCACACAGCCAGCCCGGCCATGTCTGCCCTATTTAGCCCACAATCTCTTCCTGGTCTCATAGAGCTCTTCAACCCCCAGGTCGGATGGACTTCCTAGGGATGTAGTTGGCCACTTTTTTATAGGGTGAAGGAAGATATAATGCATTTCACTAGGGATGCTGAACGACTATCCATTCAAGGCCATCCTATTCAAGTGTTTGCAGACTTATCCCCATTCAGGGCCGCCATCAGGGGGATACAGCCCATACACTTGTAAGGGGCCCCAGCATCTGGTCGGGCCCAGGCGACTGGCAGGAATGTGAGAAGACAGGGGCGGGTGCAGAGGAGCTCCGTGGATGCTCCTGTATGTGTGTGAGTCGCAGCGGCGGATCCAGAGCCTAGTCTCGGGAGGGGCACTGCCAGAAAATATGTTTTTTTTGGGTACATTTATCGGGGAAATGGCTAGTGTTAGCGCTTCAATCATCATGGCACCATGGTTGTTATGGTGTCAGGATGATTGAAGCGCATTATTACTATAATTACATTGTTATAAAAAATGAAATGGTTCAACTCACTATAATGCAGAATCAGTGAGAGCCCTGAGCGTGTCACTTGCCACTGTCACCTGCCACACGTTGCAGGTTGTCACTTGCCACGTCGCCTGCCACCAGATGCAGATTGTCATTTGCCACGTCACCTGCCACCAGATGCAGATTGTCACTTGCCACGTCCCTTGCCACACGTTGCGGATTGTCACTTGCCTGCTATAATTGTCTCTTGCTGTGTCCCAGCAGTCAGACAGCAGATTACCAGTCAAGCAGCAGAGAGGTGTAATCTCTCTGCTGCCGCGGCTGCCTGCACACTGCACAGCGAGAGTGGAACTGCAGGGATGCAGGGCGGGCTCCGGGCGGTGAGAGATGATGTCATCTTTCTGCTCCCCCGCCCGCTGGCTCCCTGATTGGCCAGCAACCCGCTCACACACTGTCACCGAGCCGCACAGCTGCTCACCTGTCCGTCGCTGTCTCTCACCAACGAACCTGCCCGTGCTCTCAGCCGCTGAGCCGCCCGCCGGCTCTCTCACCCGCGGCAAAGCCTGCCAACTCACTCACCCGAATTCTCGGAGGGGGCAATTGCCCCGTTGCCCCCCCTGAATCTGCCCCTGGTGAGTCGGCAGGCTGCTGCTCTGCCATGAGCTGACATCAGGCCCTGTGCTGCCACCTCTGGCCATTTCCTGCATGCGCACCCCTCTGCATGTGGAAATAAGAGCTGGAACTAGGACCACCTTACAAGTAAGGGCTGTTGTGCGGGGGGGGGGGGGGCTGTGTACATGCCTGTGTGTGTACATTTCTCTGTGTGTACATGTCTCTGTGTGTATATGTCTCTGTGTGTGTACATGCCTGTGTGTGTACATGTCTTTGAGTGTGTACATGCATTTGAGTGTGTACATGTCTCTGTGTTTACATGTCTCTGTGTGTGTACATGCCTGTGAGTGTGTACATGTCTCTGTGTGTATACATGCCTGTGTGTATACACGCCTGTTTGTGTACATGCCTATGTGTGTACATGTCTCTGTATCTGTACATGACTGGTGTGTGAGCATACAGGTGTGAGGGGGCTGAAAGCGTACAGGTATGAGGGAGGCTGAGAGCGTACAGCTGTGAGCTGTGAGGGGGGATGCGAGCGTACAGGTGTGAGCGGGGCTGAGAGCCTACAGGTGTGAGGGTGCAGAGAGCGTATATGTGTGAGGGGGCTGAGAGAGTATGGGTGTGAGGGGGGCTGAAAGCATACAGGTGTGAGGGAGGCTGAGAGCGTTCAGGTGTGAGGGGGATGAGAGCGTACAGGTGTGAGGGGGCTGGGAGCGTACAGGTGTGAGGGGCACTGAAGGATGAGGCTGAGGCACTGAAGGACTTGGTGGGAAGGCCAGTGTGCGGGACCCTGGGGAATTTTGGTGGTCAGGCTGGGGGAGGCCCAGGCCTAAAGCTATATAAGGGGCCCCACAATTTCTGATGGCTGCCCTGTCCCCATTCACTTTCCAGTGGAGGAGAGCACTGAAACCTCTTCTTCAAGTGTTGCCTCAGAAATCAATCAAGTATTATCTTTCGCCTCTCTTTCTTCTACAAGAATAAAACATGGATTTACCACTCTTCCCGAAAGAGAACAACTGATAATACACCTGGGCCTTATCTCGCTTGATACATCCTCTCCTTCAAGTCACAAGAACATTGCATCTGCCAAGCCTCCCTCACCACAGAGCCCAATAACCCCTGTTTGGAAACTACAACGATCCAAACGCTTCAAGGATTCTCACCCGCCTTGACCACTTGGGGATTTCTTTTTTTATTCTACTTTTTTGATGTTGTGGACAATCGCATCATCCGAGACTCCTCTGTTTAGGGGGTCAAGTTTCTTAGATGACAGACTAAGCTTTCCTTGGGGAACTCCCATTATTCTCTGATTCAGCGGGACATAGATCCCATGACGATAAACTGATTCCCACTGGAGTGTCATGTCCCATTTTTGTTTGGTTTACAATTAAGTTTAAAAGTTGGACTGGTTTTCTTTCTCTTAAATTGTTATTTAATTTTGTGCAAAAAGCCCAGTGCTTACTGGGTGTGCAGGGCTGTAGTTGCTGGGAGGCTCCTTGTTAGGGTGAGGGATGGGAGGTCCCCAATTGGGGTACCCCGATTTCTACCTGAAGGCTCCTGAGCTTTGGATATCCTCTGGGAGTGGAGGAGGGGTTTCATTCTATACCTATAGAAATAACCTGAAAAAAACGGGGGAGGACCTGGGGGTCACAGGACAGGGTCAATTAATGAAGAACACACTGGCTATAATTATAAATAGAAACAATTTATTGCAAAATGTATCAAAAAGAAGTTTCCACCCACAATAAAAAATAAGAACCAACCTCCACCACTGAGAAAGTGACAGTGCAAAAGGACAGATTCACCACCTGGAAAACCCTGCATACATGTACAATATCCCCATACAGCACACTGATTAAGCTAAATCCAGCTGAACCCACTCCTGGGAATAATGGAATAACCTTGGGAGATAAAGGTATATATCGTAAATGGACAAATTAGCAATGCTGAATGATAGAATTGAAGTCCCTGTATAGTGAGCCTCTGTAGAACCTGCCAATCCAGGAGCCTGGGATGAAAAATCACTGGGAACCAAAACAATGAAGTTTATAAAGTGATTCCTGTAGATGATATATATGAAAGCAGTTCTGTCAGTTGCCATACCATCATTACATTTGTAAAAGTCAAAAGATGGTAGGGAAGTTGAAACAGCGGCTTGTAATAAACAAATAAAGGGCAGCCTGTCACGGACCTTCTGTCCTCTGCTCTCTCTGCAAAGCGCTGTGGAGAAAGGGGGAGGAAAAACAGCTTAACTGAGGATACACATGGTAGCTGGCTGTAGCATGCAGACAATCTCCTTCAGAGTAGGGGCCGTCCCGACCTGAGCACAGGGTCTGTGATGATCGGCATTTGAAGGAAAGGTGACTGCAGGGTCCCAGTAGCTGGTCTCCTAGTGTATCGTCGGTATCGCCAGACACCACAGCCGTACGGCGTTAAAACAGTATACAACACTAGCTGCTCGCAGCTAAAATGGGATGTTCCACAGATTGACTCAGCTAGGTGTATCAGTGTAAGGTGATAGAGTCTCAGATGGGATTGCAGCTGGGAAGGTAGTTAGCATTGTAGAGCATTGTAGAGCATTGTTAGCATGTATGCTATGGTCTAGAGCAGTGTTTCTCAACTCCAGTCCTCAAGGCGCCCCAACAGGTCATGTTTTCAGGATTTCCCTCATCTAAAACAGCTGTGGTAATTACTAAGGCAGTGAAACTGATCAAATCACCTGTGCAAAATAATGGAAAGCCTGAAAACATGACCTGTTGGGGCGCCTTGAGGACTGGAGTTGAGAAACACTGGTCTAGAGGAACACATGTGCTCACATATATACTATACGCAGGTATTTGGCTCAGTTTCCAGCCATGGGTATGTGATTTGACGTATTATATGCTTCTACACACATTACCCAATCTTGGAAATCTTACTTATAGGCATTATCCCGTTCCCTACTTTTTTGTTTTTTCCTTCATATAGAAATAACTTGTCCTATGGGGTGGAACCCCTTCCTTCTCTATAGTTAAAATATGGATGCCAAAGTGGATGTACTGTAGTGGACCTCTGGTGATGGTAGTTAGTCTGCCATTAGGCAGAACTCCTGATAGGGAGGGGTAGGCATAACTACCCCTCTCTCTCAGGTCATGAGGAGAGTACTGCAGTGTCGTTTCCCCGTGATCTTCTCGGACCTCTACTCTATATGTTTTTTATTCTCTACTCCTTTTTTTCACTTTTCACTTTTTCACTTTTCCTTTACTTTTTCAGGCACCAAGGGAGCGACAGTAGCAAGTTGTTTGAAAGGCCCCGATCCAGCCTTACTAGGTCTGCAGTGGTTACTGGGGAGTCATATTGGGGTTCAGGTAGTACTCTACTCAGTGATGCATATTCCTTTCCCATTGATCCATGGTGCCAGGTAAAGAAAACGTTCCCTCTTTTCGAGTGGCATCCCACAATGTCCAGGGACTGAATTCCCCATTAAAATGATGAAAATACGTTCAAACCCTTGTATCGCTTCAGATAGAGGTACTCCTGTTACAGGAAACACATTTTCCCAAATCATATAATCCCTCATTCATCCACACAAAATACCCCAAATTTTACTTAGGGAACGCAGAGGATAAAACTAGAGGGGTGGGGATCTTTTTCTCTAAAAACACTACCTTTTCTCCTACAGAGGTAATAAAGGACCCCGAGGGGAGATATATTCTCCTCTCTGGGTCTATTGACGGGGTTCAATATACATTTATCTCGTATTATGCCCCGAACCGGGGCCAGTATGCCTTTTACAATTCCATGATGGATGCTTTTTTCCATACTTTCTAGGAACATTGATTTTAGGAGGTGACTCCAATGTAGCATTGGATCAAATGTTAGACAAAAGTGGAAAGTGTCAATTCAGACTGCTCCGCCCCCCCCCCCAAACAAAGCTTAAAGATTGCTAAAATTCTTTCTGTACGGGTTAGTGGATATTAGGAGATAATTGAATCCTACAAATAAGGACTATACTCATTTTTCAGCTTCTCGTCAAACGTATGCAAGGTAAATCACATATTTCTAGTGGCATCCGCTACTCCCAGTGCCATTAATCTTTCATCAGAGACTCCCCACTGTCGAATCACTCAATGTTAGTTCTGCACATTACGACACCTCAAACGGAAGATTTAGATGGCGTCTGAATGAATCGCTTCTAAGTGACCCAGTCCAATGTCACGTACTAGACAAAAATATTGGGGAGTACATTCAGGTCAATGATAATGGGGAGGTCTCTCCTGAAATACTCTGGGCAGCTCATAAAGCGGTGATACTGAGCAAGATTGTCCAAATTTCCACTCATCTCAAATGTGAAAGACGAGCTGATATAACCAAGTTAGAACAGGAAATTCTAAAACTCTCCAAAATCCACAAACGGAACCCTACTTCTAATTCACGTACCCTACTGGAATTGACGCGTAATTCCTTAAACCTAGCTCTAACTACCCAAGCGGAAAAAAATCTCCGGTGGTCCAATGCTCGCTTCTACCTCTCTTACTTGGGGGTCAATTTGACAGCTAGTATCGACCAACTCTACAATGCTAACTACCCTCCCATGTATAAAAAGTTGGCCGCAGACGTATCTGGTTGGGGGAAGGGGGTCTTTTATGGTTGGGGAGGGTAAACTCTATTAAAATGACCCTTCTTCCTAGGGTATTGTACTTATTTCCTTCTCTCCCTATCTCGATCCTGAGACCGAAATTACATAAATTTCAATCCCCGGATTATACGCTTTATCTGGGGCAATAAGGGTTACCGGTGTCCCAAAAGTGTACTAGTTAGAAGACGTACCCAAGGAGGCCTGGGATTGCCTGACCTTTTGAGGTACTACCAAGCAGCTCAACTAGCTCAGTTCTCAATTATATATTCGCAGGGTAGTAAACCAGACTTTGTTGAAATGGAAAGACAAGCAATTCCGTTACATACTATAGATTACCTAAACATAAACCTTCCATCATGGCTCCTACCTTATCACATTCAATGACCCTCTGTGATTATACACACAGATCTCCTCACCTAATCTCCGCATTGCACCCCTTGGCCCACATCTTTCACAATCCTAAATTTCCTCCTGGCCAAAATTTGAAGGCGTTCCAGTGGCGGACAAACAAAGGCCTGTTTAAGATTGGACACTTCCTTTCCTCCTTGGGACCTCTCACAACAAGTCATTGCATTAGCAAATTGGATATGCCCTTATCTGAACAATTTTGACTACACCAAATTCGACACTTTATCCTCTCTTTAGGGACTTCGGAACAAAATCCTCCGAGAATCACTATATACTGTATGAGGAATGGTGCTCAGGCTACATGGATCAACGGGGTGGTATTTCTATGATCTATACCTCACTGAGGGAGAGACCTGATATACCTTTTTATGCCCTCAGCTGGGAACAAGATACCTTGTCAGTTAGAACGCTGACTCCTGGTTCCTGAATTTCCAGAAGGCTTTCAAGGAGACTACAAATGTCTCCCTTATTGAATCAAGTGTTAAATGATTACAAGCTCAGCTATGTTTTAGAGGATGTGGGCTTTTGGGTTCCTTCTTCCACATCTGGTAGGAATGTCCTCGCCTACGAAGGTTTTGGAACAGGATATTTTGTGTGCTGCGTTAGGTGACAGGTCTGGTTATTCCAAAAACACTGGAAATTACATTACAGAATAGTAGACCACTTGATTACTCCAGATCTCTTCTGATGCTCACTCATTTTATACTCATGGGTGTTAAAATCATGATAGCTCGGTCTTGGAAACAGCCAAGCGTGTCATTCGCGGCAGCAAAAAGGAAAATATCTTGGATAATGGTCCAGGAAAATACGGTTGGCATCCTCCAGTCCACTATGGAAAAATACGATTTGTCTGGGAACCATGGCACTCCTATATACAACAAGTGAATTCCCTCTTAAATAATGAAGAAACTCCTGCGCTGTCAGAAATACCTATGCTAAGGGGCACTACTGCAACACCTAAATGGCTGATCCAAACAGACAAAAGTGGTGTGAATAAAGTAAGTGGTGATTGCGCTGTGATAAGTGGGGAAGGAAGGAGGAGGCAGGGGAAGGGGCTAGCTCAAATGTATAGAGAGGTGAATGAAAAATGAAAAAATTATACAAAATATAAAGGTATAATGAGCATGAGGGCTAGTATCATACTAGCACATAAAAAATATCATGTGAATACTGAAACAGAAGAAAAGAAAAATCTCAGTGCAAAAGGGCTAGTACCATACTAGCACATATGTGGTAACTCAGCAAATACTTATCAAAAGAAAAATCTCAGTGCAAAAGGGCTAGCATCATACTAGCACATATGTGGTAACTCAGCAAATACTTATCAAAAGATAAAACTCAGTGCAAAAGGGCTAGTATCATACTAGCACATAAGTAGTAACTCAGCAAATAATTGATGGTGACTCCAAGTAAATAACTAAATGGTGAACAGTCCCACCGCCTTGTAGTACAAAGTGCTCAAACAATGAGTCATCAGTTCCAAAAGGCAAAATGGAAAAATTATACAAAATATAAAAGTAATAAAGTGCAGTCTAATGAGCACTAAATCTGAATAAACTGAAGAAACAAAATAGTCTAAAGCGTATAAAAAGCTATGAAATGAGTGACAAATACAGTGTGAGTACAAAAAAAATAAAAAATATAAATCAAACAAAGTCCATGTGCATGAGGGCTAGTATCATACTAGCACATAAAAATATTGTAAATACTGACACAAAAGAAAAGAGAAAATCTCAGTGCAAAGGGGCTAGTATCATACTAGCACATATGTGGTAACTCAGCAAATACTTATTAGTGACTTCAAGAAAAATAAATAAATGGTGAACAGTCCCACCACCTTGTAGTACAAAGTGCTCAAACAATGAGTCATCAGTTCCAAAAAGGCAAGTCCACAAGCCACAGGAAAGGGAAACAAAGTCTTCAGTGGGGACACCTCTGTGCTCGCAAGCAGCTCACCTTACTGCTGCAAGACAACAGCTTGTAATCCAGTAACAAGTCACCAGCAGGCAAGGGTCCCATCCAGTAGTTCAGGCGATTCGGGTGGTGGGTGTGCAGGATGGTATATAAAAAACATAAGCAGACAGTATATAGTATAACTCCGTGGCAGCCAAAGTGGAAAAAAGGGACAGGACACAGAAGGGGGATGCACTCACTTTTGTAAAATGAGTGTGGGCGTCAATCCAACAAACGCCGAGTTCGTATACCTCAAAAAGGTTGTCTTCAAACCGTCCCCATTTCCTCAATGCTCGTCACAATGGGATGAATATATGTGGAATGTTGGAAGAGAGTGCACATAGCGTGATCCCGTATATAAATCAGTTTATTAGGTTAAAAACAACATGGTACACTTACATTTAGCAGAAGGCTATAGTAAAAAACATCCACGAGCGCCGAGCTCATATCCTATCATCAGTCTGTGACAGTTCCCGTGCTCCAAACCTAGGTTTGGAGCACGGGAACTGTCACAGACTGATGATGTTGTTGTTTTTAACCTAATAAACTGATTTATATACGGGATCACGCTATGTGCACTCTCTTCCAACACGCCACATATATTCATCCAATTGTGATGAGCATTGAGGAAATGGGGACGGTTTGAAGACACCCTTTTTGAGGTATACGAACTCGGCGTTCATTGGATTGACGCCCACACTCATTTTACAAAAGTGAGTGCATCCCCCTTCTGTGTCCTGTCTCTTTTTTCCACTTTGGCTGCCACGGAGTTATACTATATACTGTCTGCTTATGTTTTTTATATACCATCCTGCACACCCACCACCCGAATCGCCTGAACTACTGGATGGGACCCTTGCCTGCTGGTGACTTGTTACTGGATTACAAGCTGTTGTCTTGCAGCAGTAAGGTGAGCTGCTTGCGAGCACAGAGGTGTCCCCACTGAAGACTTTGTTTCCCTTTCCTGTGGCTTGTGGACTTGCCTTTTTGGAACTGATGACTCATTGTTTGAGCACTTTGTACTACAAGGTGGTGGGACTGTTCACCATTTATTTATTTTTCTTGAAGTCACTAATAAGTATTTGCTGAGTTACCACATATGTGCTAGTATGATACTAGCCCCTTTGCACTGAGATTTTTTCTTTTCTTTTGTGTCAGTATTTACAATATTTTTATGTGCTATTATGATACTAGCCCTCATGCACATGGACTTTGTTTTATTTATATTTTTTATTTTTTTTGTACTCACACTGTATTTGTCACTCATTTCATAGCTTTTTATACGCTTTAGACTATTTTGTTTCTTCAGTTTATTCAGATTTAGTGCTCATTAGACTGCACTTTATTACTTTTATATTTTGTATAATTTTTCCATTTTGCCTTTTGGAACTGATGACTCATTGTTTGAGCACTTTGTACTACAAGGCGGTGGGACTGTTCACCATTTAGTTATTTACTTGGAGTCACCATCAATTATTTGCTGAGTTACTACTTATGTGCTAGTATGATACTAGCCCTTTTGCACTGAGTTTTATCTTTTGATAAGTATTTGCTGAGTTACCACATATGTGCTAGTATGATACTAGCCAATTGCACTGAGATTTTTCTTTTGATAAGTATTTGCTGAGTTACCACATATGTGCTAGTATGGTACTAGCCCTTTTGCACTGAGATTTTTCTTTTCTTCTGTTTCAGTATTCACATGATATTTTTTATGTGCTAGTATGATACTAGCCCTCATGCTCATTATACCTTTATATTTTGTATAATTTTTTCAATTTTCATTCACCTCTCTATACATTTGAGCTAGCCCCTTCCCCTGCCTCCTCCTTCCTTCCCCACTTATCACAGCGCAATCACCACTTACTGAATTCCCTCTTAGATTCATAGCCCATTGGTGCCTCACCTTCTCTCTCATACCTTCTCTCTTCCTCTTTGATTTGTCTCCTATTCTATACCCTTTTTCTATGTTGTTACTTATATTTGGTTACTAGATGACAGGATGTGGTTTTCTCTCTCTGACAGAACAAAAGACAGGGCCTGAGGTCCTCAAGCATACTCTAGATCTCAATACCCAAGGCATATATGCAAAGTTGATAGACCATTAGATTATACCCTATATTTCTTAATTTTATCTATAGCTTCATTTACTGTACACTTGCTTTACAATATGACCTGAATTGTATGCTGTTATGATTGTACTTACCTTGGTCAAATTTCTTCTATGCATTTTAAAAGCAACTGATAACTTGATGGTATTGTTCTCCTTCTCCTTATGACACAGTGTGTTTCCATTTGGGGTGTCTGGGGTCGGGGAGCAATACCCTATTTATTAGATCATTGCAATTCATCGAAATGTGCTCCTAAATCGTTAACATCTTTAACCTATATATGTCATTCATTTCAATAATGGTCTGATTTCTGTCAGTCAGTGTAACAGAAGGTGTCAATGTTATCTTATATTTGTGTTCCTGTCTACTTGTTTGTGAAAACTTTAATAAAAAACATTGAAAGATAAAAAAAAAATGATGTTCTTTTTTTTCTTTATTTCCTCCTTCAAAAATCTTATTGAATTTCAATAAGATGTCAGTACAGGGAAAGGTAATAATGACATTTTGCAAATCAGAAGCAAAATAATCAGTGGAACAAACCAGAACCAGAATTATTACATGTGTACAATAAGTATTATAGTACATAGAATGGACGCTCTAGGGTACTAGCAGTGAGTTGATGAGACCACTCCCGCCCCCGACACCCCCTATGGGAACACGCTGTGTCATGGGGTAGCTGGAGTTGCCACCCCCCATCCCTAGACCTTAGAGGTCATGTTACGACCTTCAACTGGGATATACGTTGTACCTCCAATCATTACCGGGTAACTGGGTCGATTTGTTTATTAAATTAGTGTCTAGAAGGAGTCACAATGAAAACCATTTTGGATGGACAAAGAAGTAAATGTTGAGTTCCTGGTTCCCACTAAAGATAAGAAACTCTGAACCTAAACACAATGTCATGTGTCTATGTAATCTTATAGTGAAGTAAAGACAGAAGAAAAGGAGAAAAGGAAGAGGTAGAGTAGAGAAGTGTAGGAAGATACCTGTCAGCCTCCAAGACGCCCCCTCGTCCACTTATGTACAGCTGGATCCCGTGCTGTTTCTTGGCCTAGGCCGACAAGGCCCAGGCCTAGGGCGGCACTTTGTGGGGGGGGGGGCGGCAAAAAAGCCGCCCCCCCGCATGCAAAAAAGCCCCCCGGTCCCGTTTTCCCAAGTCCCCGCTCCCGCAGCCGCTTCCCGCATAAATACAGCCCCAGCGGCCGGCTTGCTGTAGCGCGGCACTTGTAAATATTGTGGGCAGTATTTGGAGCGTGCTTGGTGGGCGGGGAGGGGGTGGGGCAGCAGCGACGATGACTGGCACCCCCATTGGCAGCCAGTGATTGGCCAGGCCGGCTGAACGTAATCTGACTGGCGGAGCTCAATGCTCCGCCCACTCCCCTCCGTACGGCTTCTTCACTGAATCTTCTCCCTGGCCCGGGGCGATAGGAGGAGAGAGAGAGAGAGAGAGAGAGAGGAGCATGAGGGAAATCCCCAGCCAGCGGCCAGGACAGGTTAATTTACTATTACTAATGTGTGTCAAGTGCTCAATGTTAGAGTTGTTATACTGATGGCCACTGATGAGCTGCACTTACATGGGCGCTGATGAGCTGCACTGATATGGGCACTGATAGGCTGCACTGATATGGGCACTGATAGGCTGCACTGATATGGGCACTGATAGGTTGCACTAATATGGGCACTGATAGGCTGCACTGATATGGGCACTGACAGGCTGCACTGATATGGGCACTGACAGGCTGCACTGATATGGGCACTGACGAGCTGCACTGATATGGGCACTGATAGGCTGCACTGATATGGGCACTGACAGGCTGCACTGATATGGGCACTGACGAGCTGCACTGATATGGGCACTGATAGGCTGCACTGATATGGGCACTGATAGGCTGCACTGATATGGGCACTGACGAGCTGCACTGATATGGGCACTGACGAGCTGCACTGATATGGGCACTGATAGGCTGCACTGATATGGGCACTGATAGGCTGCACTGATATGGGCACTGATAGGCTGCGCTGATATGGGCACTGATGAGCTGCACCGATATGGGCACTGACGAGCTGCACCGATATGGGCACTGACGAGCTGCACCGATATGGGCACTGATGAGCTGCACCGATATGGGCACTGATGAGCTGCACTGATATGGGCACTGATATGGGCACTGATGAGCTGCACTGATATGAGCACTGATGAGCTGCACCGATATGGGCACTGATGAGCTGCACCGATATGGGCACTGATAGGCTGCACTAATATGGGCTCTGATATGGGCACTGATGAGCAGCACCGATATGGGCACTGATGAGCTGCACCGATATGGGCACTGATAGGCTGCACTAATATGGGCTTTGATGAGCTGCACTGATATGGGAACTGATAGGCTGGTGCTCTGAAAGGAAAAGGTGGAGCCTGAATAGGAAGGGGTGTGGTTTACAGATAGGGCAGGTCTTAAACAGAAGGGGTGTGGCCTTGACAGGAAGGGGTGGCCCATATTTTAATTAGGGGGTGTATGAGTTTAGTTAGGCCTAGGGCAGCACAAAACCAAAATACACCACTGGCTGGATCCATGTAGGAGAGAGATACCAACATGTTGGGCACATGGTTCCCAGATAACTTCGCTAGCGCTTACAATCTTTTCTTGGGTCATTATCCATGAGCTTTTTCTTTTAGTTGATGGAGGATGGAGACCTTGGGTTGTTTACAGGCTTTAGCTATGGATAATTTGGTTCCCAGCAGCATAAAGAGGATTTGTTTTTGGGTATGTTTGGGAGTTTTCGGAATGGGGGAATTAAGGAGGGCTACTGAGGGAGTCTGTGGAATCGCATAGTCAGTGACTCTGCAGATAAGGTGAAATATTTTGTTCCAGTACCCTCTGATTTTCGGGCATTCCCACCATACATGTATCATTGTGCCAAGTGTGTGACATCACCTGAAGCATAACGGGGAGGAGGAGGGATAGATGGTAGCCAGTCTAGTAGGGACTAGGCACCATCTTGTGAGTACCTTGAGGTTGGCTTCTATTTGGGTGGAGTTGAAATTTTTTTTGTAGGCTCTGAAGAAGGATTAATGCCAATCCTCCAATCACAGTCCTCTTTGAGACCTTTCTCCCATGCCTCCATATATGGGCGTTTCATAGTACGCCTCGCTAGTGACGGGTAGATTATGGATATGCCCCCACCTTTGCTCCATGACCTGGCCACACCACAGTTCATAATCCATGAACGTCGGGGGATCAGGTTTGTCTTTCCAAAGCGAATGTAAATAATGTGAGATTTGGTGAACCTTAATTTTTCAGAGATATGGAGTTCTAGTTTGATTACTGTCAGGGCTGGGCTCAGCCCTTCCTTCTCTGAGCTGGCTGCTCAGCTGTTGGCTAATTGCCAACTCCTATCTCTCCACAGTTACTCAGCTGTTGATGATATCCTGCTCGTCAGTCCTGCCTACTTAAGCAGTCCAGTCCAGAGGAGCTCGGCCTTCACCTTGGTCAACATCACAGAAACCATCTCCTGCGATCCTGTTCAAGACTTGCTATGCTGACATACCTTCTGGCTCCAGATCCTGCTGGTTCCACTACATTGATCCCTGACTTCTGGCTTGGCTGACTATCCATTCTGGTTACTGAACTTTGGCTATATTTTGGCTATGTTTGTTCTTTTTACTTTTATTATTAAACAAGTGTGAAACAAGTTATTAAACAAGTGTTTTGGCCTGTTTTAATGGTTTCTGACAGTAGGCGAAGGCCATGAATTCAGAAGATGCAGTCAATCCACTTGTTGGTAATATTTTTTCCAGATTGGATGGACTGGATCACTGCATGAATCAGTTTGCCATGGCATTACAAACGCTCCTGAGTCGCACGGCTCACCTAAAATCTCCCAATGTGGCCGTCCCAGTACAACCTATGTTGCAGGCCAACCCTGCTGTTGCGCCAGTCTCTGTGCAAGCACCCGCCTCGAGTATTACCTCTATAAGAGGTATGTCTGGTTCCGCTCCGCTTCCCCAGCGATTTGGGGGCGCTCCAGTCCAATGCAAATGGTTTCTCAACCAGGTTGAGATATACTTTGAGATGCTGCCCCAGGCCTTTCCCATAGACAGAAGCAAAGTAGGTTTCGTGATATCTTTGCTTTCTGAGAGAGCCTTGGCTTGGGCACGCAAAAACCTGTTGTCTTGAGCTACCCTGAGTTTGCGGCTTTGTTTAAAAGGGTATTTGACATTCCTGCATGCTCCGCTTCTGCTGCCAAGTGCCTCATGTCCATCGAACAGAGTACGAGAACTGTTGCTGACTACACCATTGAATTCTGTACTCTGGCAGCAGAGGTTGCGTGGAACAATGAGGCCCTCGTGACTGCTTTTTCTCATGGTCTCTCAGATACCATCAAGGATGAGATAGCAGCCTAAGCTGGAGAAGTTGATCACGTTTGCCATTCTCATTGACTCCAGACTCAGAGAAAGACTCTCTTTTAAGCAGCGCTTGCAGAAGCTTCCTGTACATTTGTCTCCAAGCTTTGCAGTCCCACCCGTGCCTCCATCACCTCCCATGCCTCCTGGTATCAAGTCGGTCAGTGAAGCACTTGGGCTTGGGCTTCACACGTCTTTCTGCGGATGAGAGATCCTTTAGGAGGAGGGAGAGATTGTGCCTTTATTGTGGCCAGGCAGGTCACTTTTTGAAGTCTTGTCCTACCCGTCGAGGGAACGCCCGAACCTGGAGGTCCTGTCATGGACAGACCTTAAATGGCGTTGTTTCATCCCCAGTTATCCAGAAGGGTAAGCCCCTGGTTCTGGTTACCCTTTCTTGGGCTCAGTCGTCCGTCGAGATACAGGCTCTAGTTGACTCTGGGGCTGCAGGCCTGTTCATTGATGCTGCCTTTGTATTGAAGCACTCAATTCCGCTGCAGCTGTGTGACACTCCACTTGCCATTGAGGCTCTTGACGGGAGACCTCTACAGCCTACCCATGTGACTCATGAGATGGTTCCATTGTCCATGGCCGTAGGGGCTCTTCACCAAGAGATAATCCAATTCCAAGTTATTTCCTCACCTAAGTTTCCGCTGGTTATTGGTTATCCTTGGTTACAGAGGCACAACCCCTCTTTTGATTGGCTCCGTGCTGAGGTTCTCTCCTGGTCACCACAATGCAGTGAGACATGCTTCCAGAAGGTAGGCAAGGCCCTGTGTACCTCTTTACTCTCCTCCCTGCCGGCGAAGTACCGCAATTTTAGCGATGTCTTTGACAAAGGTCAAGCCGGTAGTTTGCCTCCACAGCGGACATATGATTGACCTTCAACCTGGTGCCATACCCCCCCGTGGCCGGGTTTACCCTTTGTCGGAGGATAAGGCTATGGAGGAGTATTTTGCAGACACACTTTTTTGAGGTTTCATCCCCAAATCCTCATTTCCTGCTGGTGCTGGTTTCTTCTTTGTGATGAAGAAGAGTGGTGAACTGAGACCTTGTATTGATTATAGGGGTATCAATCGTTTCACGATTAAGAATGCCTATCTCTCTAATATCCCCAGCTGCAATACCCCCTCTTTCTTGAAGGTACCACTTCCATTTCATCAGTGTCTGGTTCTGGGCTACAGCTGCCCTAGTGATCAGTCCATTATCTCTCACCCATCCTGCTATTGGCAATGCAGTATGGATGGTGACTGTGTCCTTTCCTGTAATGGTCTCTACATGTTGAAGTGCTGTGTAGGCCCCAAACAGGTACTTCTCTAGGGGCATGTATCTCTTCTGTGCCCCTGTCAGTTGTTTGGACCAAAATCCAATGGGAATTGCTCTAAGTCCTTTCTTTTCATTTGGCTGCCACAGACTCCAAGATATGGTACCATTCTGCTCCACTACATCCAGCTGAAATGGTACTCCTTGTCTCGCGGGTCCTAATCCCCAAAACTGCAAAATAGCTTCTTTAGCAGCCAGGAATGCAGTCCGCTGCTCTGAACCCCATGAGAACTCAGTCTTTTTACTGGTGACATTATATATAGGCCTCAGAATCAGTCCAAGATGTGGGATGAATGATATCCAGAACCCCACAACTCCAATTAATTTCTGTGCCTCCTCTTTGGTAGTAGGGGGCGACAGAGCCTGGATAGTTTGCACAACTCTCTCTGGAATTTTCTTCTGCGGCCCAGTCCACATCATTCCCAGGAATTTCACTTCTGTGGCAATTCCTTAGACTTTGTCTTTCTCGATAGCCCACCCTCTGTTCTCCATGTGATGTATCAGAAGGTGCAGTGCTTCAGTTACATCTTCTTTTGTTCCAGAGATCATGATGTCATCGATGCAGTGGAACACAGCGACTTTCAAACTCAGGGTACTTAAATCTTGGGTAATCAGTCCATGACAAATCGTTGGAGAATGAACATAGTCTTCAGGAAGCACGGTGAAAGTGTACTGGGGGCCATCCCACACCATAGCAAACTGGTCTTGACACTCTGGGTCTATCTATTGAAAAGAAAGCATTAGCCAGGTCTATCACAGCATAATATACTCCAGCATCTCTAGCAATTTTCTCAACAATTGAGGTCATATCTGGTACAGCTGACTTCAATGGAGGTGCCAATTTGTTTAGACCTCTGTAATCCATAGTCATTCTATATGTCCCATCAGGTTCCTTTACTGGGAACACCGGAGATGAGAAAGGACTTACAGCAGGTCTAAGGATCCCTACTCTCAACAGTTCTTGAATAGTCTCCCCAATTTCTTTGTGGCCTCCAGGAAGTCTGTACTACTTGAGACAGACTGGCTTCTCTGGTGGAGGAATGTAGACAGGGGTCCATTTCGCATGACCTCTGACCACAGCCTTCACCGCCCTTATTAGGATACCCGAATGTGAATGTACCTCTTCGAGTCTGAATTGACTGACCTTGAAGTACATCCATCCCAAGAATATTTTCGGGTAACTCTGATACCAAAACATTTGTCATAAATCCTGATCCCTTGTCAATAGCCAGTTTCACCTGTATCCTAACTGCTGGTGTAGTTTTCCCTCCCAAACCTTCTACATAAATCAATTCTCCTTTGTGATGGGAAGGATTGCCTTGCAAAAGTGTAACTTCAGCTCCTTTATCAACTAAAGCCATTACATGTGTAGGAGAAGATGACTTCCCCCACCATACAGTGACAGGTGCATATGGGCGTCGGTCTCCTGCTGTCACTGCTATTACAGGAGACTCACCTTCCATTCATAAAGGATGAGAAACCTCCCAATCCCCTTTTCTGATTCTCTCTCTAACTCCTCCCCAGGATAAAGGGATTTGGGTTCATGTTCAGTTTTGGGAATTGGTTTGGGGCTAACAGGAGGGGCCTGTTCTGTTTTCTCTAAGTCCAGGCTGATGTTATCTTCACTATGAGTAGTGTTTTAAACTCTGACAGTTTTCCCTAATAAATGTTTCCACCTCTTCAGCATTTCTGCAGTAGAAATCCCATAAATCTCATCTTTAGGTACTCCTGCCTTTAATAGGTCCACCCACATTTTTTTCCTAGAAATAACTAGCCTGGTTTTCTCTTCACCTCCTGTCTTCTCTAC